>JAPKLX010000009.1:439213-468331 GCA_026898415.1 Leonotis leonurus
TGCGTGTGTTAGTGAAAATAATTCGATCCAGGGAGACGAGTGTATCAATTGGTCCGACCTGCCCTCTTTCTCACCATGACGCAAACACGATCGTCATCTGAGAGGGAGCGAATCGAATCAGTGGAGAAATCCCTGGCAGAAATTCAGGGGGCGATCTCGGCCTCCGACAAGAAATTCGAGAAGATGGAATCCCTGATGTCTCAAATGATGCGCAAACTGGACGCCCTAGGCGCGGCGGCTCAGCACTCCACGTCACCACCAGACGCGTCCTCCCAACAGTCCCCACCCATCCCCAATCAGTCGGCGTTTCCTGTGCAAACCCCACCGATGGCCTATAATCCACCGAAAATGGACTTACCCTCCTTTGACGGATCCGACCCAATGGCTTGGCTCGGCCAGGTCGAGCAGTACTTCCTCGTGCACAACACCCCGCCGCACGAACGTGTCAATCTGGCGCTCGTCAGTATGGCGGGCCGCGCGATGTTTTGGGCACAAGGGGTACTTCGACGGGATCCACATATATCCTGGGACCGATATTCCCGAGAACTGATCGAACGTTTTGGAGACACTTCAGCCCGGAACGTGTATGAATCGATGCATATTACACGGCAAACCGGATCATTCGATGATTATTTGGCCCTGTTCGAAGAGCGCATCACACTTCTGCCCAACCTACCACCAGACCAGTACTTAGGCATGTTTCTGGGGGGCTTAAACGAAGCACTCCGAGACCGAATCACAGAACCGGAGGCCGTGGACTTGCACTCTGCCATCCGAGCCGCTAAACGCCTCAGCAGGTCGTTTGATCCACCCACTATACCGCGCAAACCACCATTTTCCCCCGCCGGATTCAATCGACTCACAAAACCACCACATGGGGAGGCACTACCGGCCAACCCCAATCAGTCCACCTCAACCCCGCCTAGCTCACAAGGCCAAACCTATTCGGGACCACGCCCGAATCGCACCATACGCCATTTGTCGACGGAAGAAGTTAAGGAATATCGCGCTAAAGGCAAATGTTTTCGATGTGGGGGAAACTTCGGGCCACTACATACATGCCCTGTCAAACACTTAAGCATTTTGATCGAGGCCGATGAGGATATTGACGACTATCTCCACATGGCTGAGAACGCTGACCGGGACGTTGCACAAGAGTCGTCAACGAGTGCCGGAGTTCAGCCTTGAGGACAAGGCTGTTTCGACGGGGCGACAATTGATAGCATATGCCATGATTTCAGCAATCATATTTATTATTTCCTTTTAATTTCCTTAATCTTAGCAATTATGTTTTATTATTTGATTTTGAATTCCTTAATTATAGTGGAATCATGACCTTATTATGAGGCTTGGCCATTATAAATAGGAGTGAAGAATCTTGTTTTAGGTATCAATTGAAGAATAAACTTTTTGGCAGCCAAGTTGGTTGAGGCAGAGCATTCTCTGTGGTCCTCTTTTGAGGAAGTGTGCGTGTGTTAGTGAAAATAATTCGATCCAGGGAGACGAGTGTATCAGTAGCCCAATCACGCAAGCCAACCACAAATGACCAAGCTGTTTGGAAGGCAGGGAACATTCATGTAGATTCATGTAGCTAACAAATCTCTGAGGGAGAAAATGTGCGCTGCTCTAGATTTTGACGAAGACAAAATCACTGCTTTTAAAGACATATCTAATGAATACCTCCTAGATTCGATTGATGTTGAGACGTACCTAACATATGTAGATCAGTTTGGTTTGTCTCATCTTGTTCTGGATCTGGCTGCATACCTACCTAATCCTCAGAAGCAGAAAGAGCTAGCTGATGCTTACAATCTTCAAATGTCAATAGGCGCTTCAAGAAAAGAGGCTCGGAGTAATGGCTTAAAAGATAGTAATGGCTCAAAAAACGGCAGAGGCAAAGGCAAGTCCGTAGATACTGGCAACATCATTAAGAATAGTCTAGTTCATAATAATGTAAGGACTGTAAGACAGCTACAATCAATCTACAACGCTCAAGAAGAAGAGGTCAAAGTTTTATCAAAAGACGGATATCTGAGCGCGAGAAGCCAACAATCAAAAGCTATGGTTGGTTGTGCTTCACCTCTAGAATCAACCAAACCAAGAACTCAAATTGAGTCATTATATGCTGCTGGTGGAAGAAATCAAGGTCCAGCTAACAGCAACTGGAAAGACGAGAAACAGAAGAAACCATCGAAGTTTCACAGGGCGCGCCTTGGAGATGGCTCTGTTGAGGGTCTGTTGGATCTGAGAAACCCCAAACCCGTTCTAGATTCTGAACCTGGTGAAGCTTCATCAAATGGTCCAGAACGGGAATGTTTCTGTTTGCAATGTGTGGAAAAACGACAAGGTCAGCAGCTGCCGTCAACTAAGTTAGAAGGTAAGAAAGAGCGGGAATGTTACTGTCCGCGGTGTGTGGAGAAACGACAGGGTCAGCAGCTGCCGTCAACTAAGTTGGAAGGTAAGAAAGAGAGGGAATGTTTCTGTGCGCGGTGTGTGGAGAAACGACAAGGTCAGCAGCTGCCGTCGACTAAGTTAGAAGGTAAGAAAGAGCGAGAATGTTTCTGTTCTCGGTGTGTGGAGAAACGACAAGGTCAGTAGCTGCCGTCAACTAAGTCAGAAGGTGAGAAAGAGCGGGAATGTTTCTGTTCGCGGTGTGTGGAGAAACGACAAGGCCAGCAGCTGCCATCGACTAAGTCAGAAGGTAAGGAAGAGCGGGAATGTTTCTGTTCACGGTGCGTGGAGAAACGACAAAGTCAGCAGCTGCCGTTAACTAAGTCAGAAGGTTAGAAAGTGAATCCACAGGGTCGATAATGTTTTGGCAAGGCTCTAGAACAAGAGCAAATATATTGATCAGTGTTGAATGCATTTTGTTCTATGGTGGAGAAAGTTTTTTTTTTTTTTTTTGCATAAATCAGTTGTTTTGTTATGATTGTAGCTGGCAGTTTTTCGAGGGTACCTATGTTTCTCGTTTCTTATTTGAAAAGCAATTATGAAATTATTGCAAATATTAATCTAATTTTCAAATATACATAGTAAAGCTAAAGGAGATGAATAAGGGAAGTAGACATATATAAAGAAAAGAAAGTACGTGAAAAGGATGCTTCTGATTCAGTAGGGATATCACATAACAAAGTCGCATTTCAATTAACCAGATTCCTAAAGAAGCTGCAAAGCAATGATAATAACAAAATCAAATCACAGCGTACTCATTAGCAAGTTTCTGAATAACTCAATACAACAAACATGTGCAATGACAGAATACCGTAATACGTACAAGAATGGGTTCAAATTTTCCAAAGAGAACGCAAAGTAACTATAAGACAGGAATTGGCAATCAAGAAAGGAAATAGAATACGGTTATAAGTGATCTTCAGTTAGCATCCTTGAGTCGTCTAATCAATGTATCAAGAGACTTCTTCTTAGGATTTTGCTTAGCCCCTCTGGTTCCGAATGAACCGAATAAGCGATCCGATGATTGATCCCTCAATTTCTCAGATATCGTAACCACCTTCCTGTAGTCGAGTGCGCTGTAACTTCGCTCTCTGATGACCGGATTCAAGAAGTTCTCCGGATGATTGCTCAGAAGCAGATTCACCATCTGCCTTGACTCGATAAGTGCTGATTTCAACTGGCTTGCATCGGTCTCGGACAAAAGAGGTGCTTGGTTCTCTGCAAATGATTCCAGTATCCGAACATCGACATCAAGACCCATGATAGTGTTAACGTTGAATCTTTTAACTGATTCTCCAAGTAGAGCCCCGATTATCATCTCTGATATATGAGCTAGAACATCTTTCATAATGCGCTTCAGCACCTGCACGGGCAAAATCTGCTGAGCACTTGAAACTAAGGTTTCCAAGAAGATAATCACCTCATTAGCGTATTCATTCCCACCTTGTGGAGGTTCATCCGTGACCCAATTCACATTCTCAATCAAGGTTAGAAACCCATCAACCTTTTGTTTTAGCAGCCCCGAGAGTGTCTCCTCAGCCGCATCGCGGGCTTTGATGAGAGGAAACTGCCTTTTCCCCCTTTCTGCTATCCTCAAAGGAATGCCTGAGAGCTGTGCAGCATGGCGAAAGAAGAAATCACACGCGCGTTCAAACACAGCCATGTTTGCTGCCATCTGCATAGCCTGGTTAACTCCAACTATTGAATTGCTGATGACTTTCAATAATGCGCCATCCAATACCTCAGTTAAGAGTCGGTCTAAGTATTTCTTTACCACATCATAAAACTCCAGCTGCCCACCATGGGACATGAAACTCACAGAATCCTCAATAAACGACCTTACGATTCTACAGCAATCAGGAACTGTTGAGGAAAATGGTGCAACAAAAGGGAATGCAGGCATGATGTTTGAAGTCTGTATCTGAAACGAGAGTACATTCATCGAATACTCGTACTCTTTCTTCATGTACATCTGCTCAAATTTATCGGCTGCCAAAGCCTCAGCCATCTGCTTACGACAATCAGACAACAATAGCTCGTGATACTTGTCTCTGTGCTTGCTAAGCACATCAAGCAAAGCATCAATAGGGTAACCAAATCTACGCAATGTAACTCCGAGCAAACTAACGTAATCCTTGATCAACAGCAAATGATTTGCTGTTTGCATCTTAGAAAATTGATCCTCTAACACAGAGCACATCTTCATTACAGCAGTATCCCACAAATTCTCCACTTCCATCTTCTTTATCAGCCCTCCTCCTGTCCTCAGAACCCGATCCTCCACTATGAAAAACCCAGCGATTTGTGCAAAAAATGTCTGGTGCGACTCCAAAAAAGGCGTCATCGATGACACTTGGAAATCAGAAGTCAGCTGCAACTTCCTGGTCTCAAAGTAATACTTCCTAAATCTATCCTCAAACCCCAGAGTTTGATGTATGTGATAAGCCTTGTACAATGGAGTCAAATCAAAACCTAAAATCCCATTACCACCGTTACCCCCATCAATAACTCCATCAATCTCATCACCATCTTCTTCTTCTTCTTCTTCAAGAGCATAAACGCAATCTCTCAAGCTAAGCCGGCTCTGCTCCTCGGCTTGACGCTGCTTAATCCTCAACTCTTCTTCCCTCTGGCGCGCCGCCGAAGCTTGTCCGATGGCGAGCTGGCCCAAGTTCCGGCTCACAGTACGGATATCCACAAGCCAATCGCCGAACTCCTTATTCACCTGTCTCTCTATGTGAGCCCTAATCGCCGGGATCTGCTTCTCCACCATTCTCTTCAGCGTAGATGACGGCAATTCGTCCTGAAAATCCGTCTCGATCGAGTCCAAACACTTCAACGCCATGTAGAAATTGTTCACTGCTAGATGAGAATTGGCGCGCGAGCAGAGCTCCATCAGCCGAACGCACGTATTGAGCGAATTGATCGCGAGGGTGATATTGGAGCACTTGTTCCTGGCTTCGACGTACGAATCGAGCGAGGTAAGGAGCGGGACGGCGACATTCTGGAGCTTCGAGTTGGAGTTGGAGAGCGACGACTTGAGCGAATCTACGTCGGATAGAAGAGATCGGAGATCGTCGACGGCGGTGATGAAGTCCTGGTAGTGAGCACGGCATACGTCCTCGATCTCCGATTCCTTCGATTTGGAGAAGCGTTTAAGCTGGTGTAGTAGGGTTTCCGGCTTGCCGGAGGCGAAGACCTTCCGAACGAAGGAGCCCAGTTCTTCCCCGTTGCATATGGCGGCGGAGAGGAGTAGCTGGTCCTGCTTGTCGGCGGTGTCACCATTCTCCGCCGCCGGAACTACTTTCCGGCGAGCGCTCATTGAATTCATGGTTCTTTTTTTCCGACAGTAACTGATAATGTGACGGTAGAGTCGGAGAGGATTTAGAGAAAATGCATACTATGTGTAATATGGGGAAAAAAGGAAATTGAAATTAAATGAAATAAAATAATCGATAGAATTGTAGCCTTATTTTTTAAAATAAGAAAATATATATTTTAGCCTTAGCGGGCTGAGCCCATTGTAGTAATGAAACAATAGGCCCAATGGGCATACTTTACTGGGTTTCTCGACCTAGGTTTAAAGCCCATTCAACACCGCAGCCGCTCTATCCTTTAATATATTAAAGACACTACAGAAAAACCCTAATCTCTTTTCACTTACACTCCATCGAGGAAGAGCTTGTGCGGAAGAAACATCGGCCGCTATGGTTAGTCACCGTCTATGAGAAATGCCTACCTTTCTTGCTCTCTCTTCTTTTGTCGCTCTTGTTTGCTAATGTTTTATTGCGTTTACTCTAGGGTATCGATTTGGTAGCCGGAGGTAAGGTAAAGAAGACAAAGCGCACAGCGCCGAAATCTAACGATATCTACCTCAAGCTCCTCGTAAAGGTTAGTCGATCTACGGTTTCGAATCGTTTAATTTATGTTTAGTTCATGATCGAATGGTTCGATAAGCATTGGTTTATCGGTTGCAGCTGTACCGTTTTTTGGTGAGAAGGACTGGTAGCAAGTTTAATGCTGTTATTCTGAAGAGGCTCTTCATGAGCCGAATCAATAGGCCGCCTCTCTCACTGTCGCGTCTCTCCGCTCTCATGAAAGGGAAGGTACGGTTGATTATATGCTTTTATGTGAATTGTGATGTTTTATTTTACAATTTTATCAATTGTAGCTGTTGAATGAGGAAACATGATTTCTGCGTTCCTTAAGTATTTGAAGTTGTTCATTATTCGTTGGTTTGTGCATATGTTGTATGTTATAAAAAGTATTTGCTTTACTTTCTAAAATATGTGGATATGGTACCTCATTAGTTATTGGAACTGAATTAGTAGGTTATGTGAGAAAATGATTCATCTGTGAAGGGTCTGTTTTTCTAGATATGATGATACCATGTTGAATATTTCATATTTATAATTTGATATATGTTTCTTACTCGCAGGAAGACAAAATTGGTGTTATTGTGGGAAGTGTAACTGATGATATCCGTGTTCATGACATCCCTTGCATGAAAATCACGGCCCTTAGATTCACTGAGCGTGCTAGGGCTCGAATTGAGAAGGCTGGTGGCGAGTGCTTGACTTTTGACCAGCTTGCTTTAAGGGCTCCTCTTGGACAGAACACAGTATAATCTTTGGACCTTATTTCTCAATCATTCATTTGAATCACAAAGAAGATTCTTTAAAATCTCGTGATGACTTTTTACAATAGCATTCCTTTAGATCTTCCAAATATATATCTTGCATGATGTATAATTTTGAAAGGTTCAGTTTTTACATGGCTTTGGTTCCTTCAAATATATATCTAGCATGATATATAATTATGCAAGGTTCAGTTTTTACATGTTTATGCTCTAGCTAAGCACGTGGTTTCTTATCCCCAGTTTAAAACAGGCCTTCTATGTTTAGATCCTGTTGTTACCGTTTGTAGTTCTCTTAATTGAGTGGCATGTTTCATCTAGAGTAGATACTTAACACTTACTCTTGGCTGTTTAAATTGTGCAATTTCCCATCTGATGTTTGTCTTATACCACTGCAATAGGTTCTCTTGAGAGGCTCTAGGAATGCTCGTGAGGCTGTGAAGCATTTCGGTCCTGCTCCTGGTGTCCCCCACAGCCACACCAAACCTTATGTGCGAGCTAAGGGGAGGAAGTTTGAGCGGGCTAGGGGAAAGAGAAACAGTCGGGGCTTTAGAGTTTAGATTTGTCATAGTTTTGTTGTTCCATTCCAGAATTTCTGTTTAAATGTTTTTGGTACCTCTCGAGTGTTCTGCTCTATTGTGTCATCTTCTTGAAATGTTTTTGGACAAATTTTGTTACTTGAGACATTTTAGTAGCATTATCCTACTTGAATACTCTCTTATTCCTATTTTATTTTTTCTGATTGTCGATTTTTTTTTGGAAGACTATTTCACTATAAATGGATAGGATCCCACCTAAATACCTTGTTCACAAATTTTAAATTTTATTATGATTCTTTTTGTTTGAATGATTAGTTTATCAATTGATGAACATTATGTTCTTTAATTCCCTCTTTATTCATAATTTCGCATTTCTTATAACCCTTCAAAAATTTCATTCGCACAATGATTAATTTATTATTCGTGTAATTTTTTAATTAATTATCTGTTTTAAGTTATTAACCAATCTAGGAATTTATATATTTGCCCCTAAATATATGATGTATATATTTTAAATTTTAAAAATATTTGAAGGGAATCCTATTTTGGAGGACTTCAATAAATAAGCATTTCTATCCATTCAAACTTCATGCATGCAGAAAGAGCTACTCATGTTTAATCCTATCATCACTTCTCATTTTCGCGTTTGAATAGCAAAAGAATGAAAGGAGAGGAAGAATGAGATAATATATACAATTTGTAAAGAGGAAAATATAGAAAAACAAGAACAAAAATAAATATGTTGTGCAGGTTGGTTTTGCTATTCGCACTGCTATGCGGCGTCGGCGCCGCCGTGATGCCCCATTTCAGCGGCGGAGCGAAAATATTGAAACTCTCCGGCGATGATCTGATACAGGCCGCATGCCAGGGCGTCGGTGACGACAAATCAGAATGCATCTCAACCCTCCAATCTGCCACGTCGGATCAGAAGGCCGATGCTGATGCCCTCGCCTTATTCACCCTCAAGTATATACTTGATTAATTATTTAATTAATAGATTAATTGCTTTAAAATTCATATATTTTCATTTTTTAAAATTTTAAATTTTCAGTTCAGTCTATAAATAAATAAATTTATGCTTTTTTCAGTTTCCCAATTGATGACATTCTTTCAAATTTTAGTAGATAATTAATTAGTTTAACATGTCATTCAATTTCATATAATATGCATGCCGATATAAAATGAAAATATTTTAAGAGTTAATGTATCAAAATAGCCCTTTTTGTTTGTAAAAGATAAATAATAGCCTTTCGGATAAAAAAGATAAAATATAGCCCTTTTTATTTATTTTGGACAAAAATGCCCTTTTCGCTAAACACACGAATCCCGCGACCTCGAGGTCGCGGGATTCGTGTGTTTTACGTCAATTATATACAAACACACGAAACCCGCGACCTCGAGGTCGCGGGATTCGTGTGTTTTACGTGAATTATATACAAACACACGAAATCTGCGACCTCGAGGTCGCGGGATTCGTGTGTTTTACGTGAATTGTTAAAACACACGAAACCCGCGACCTCGAGGTCGCGGGATTCGTGTGTTTTACGTGAATTATATACAAACACACGAAACCCGCGAGGTCGCGGAATTCGTGTGTTTTACGTGAATTATATACAAACACACGAAACCCGCGACCTCGAGATCGCGGGATTCGTGTGTTTTACGTGAATTGTTAAAACACACGAAACCCGCGACCTCGAGGTCGCGGGATTCGTGTGTTTTAACAATTTAAAATTAAGCGGCCGAAGGTGAACGGCGAGCAACCGGAGAAGGAGAAGGCGAACGACGATAATTTGCCTACACCGACGACGAGCGATCGGAGAAGAAGAACGACGGACGACGATGATTTTTCAATATTTTATGGAAGAAGATGAATTTTCAAAATATAAAAATATGCAAAATAAAAGCAAAAGGTTAATTTTGTCTAATATTTTCAAAAAAGGCTATTATTTATCTTTTTTATATTTAAGGTTATTATTTATGATTCTTATTAAAAAAGGGCTATTTTGATTTTTCCCCATATTTTAAAATTATAAATTGTATGTTATATTGATTTTGACTAAATTATAGGGTGATTTTTCAAGGTTTTAAAATTTCACTAACGAATTTCACTACTTTTTATGAATTTGTATTAAAATTTTATCCTACCAAGAATATATATATATATATATATATAAAATTATTTTTCGATATTTTGTGTCATTTTTAATTAATTTTTAAAATTAATAAATACAAAAACGAAGTATATAATATTTAAAAATTTTAAATTTTGAAATAAATATTAATTATGATTTATTACATTATTTTTTAAATATTTTCAAAGAAGCAATTTATTTATATTGCGAATAGATGAATAATGAATTTAGAAAAAATGGAGTGCAGATTCGTAGAGAACCACGCAGAGAACATAACGGTGGGGATAAGGAGAATCAACGCGATGGCTGACGTGGCGCCGCTGCTTCAATCAGCATTAGGAGATTGCATGGAACAGTACAGTTCGGTGGACGATTTAATTGAGGATGCGAGCGATGCAGTTCGGTCTCGTTCTTACACCGATGCGCACAATTTCATCGCCGCTGCTCTCTCCGGTGTCCGACTCTGCGATGCTCGCCTCCAGACCAGCGAATTTGAGGAAAAAGCAGACAAGAAAACCGGAGAGGATTATTGCATGGCCAAAGATCTCACCAACTATAATGTTCTTCATAACCAACTCTTGTCTGCTGCTCTCAACATGCTTACTCTTTAATAATTAATTAATGCTTCCTTCCACATAGCCACTTAAGTCCTACTACTGCCTAGTGCTCATGTATATTGATCATTTCAGAGCTGAAATCAAATTTAAGAGCATATATATATATTAATTATTAATATATAATTTTAAATGAAATATTAATTATTAATATATAAACATGAAAATGGAACTCTAAGTGCAATGCATACAACTACTTCCAGCTTTTATTAATCTTTGACAACAAACAAATGCACAAATGGAACAATTTTGTTCCAAAATAAAAAATAAAAAAAATAAAATGGAATTTTAATTTATAGCAAACCACTTGTATAAGCAATCCCAGTTGTAGGAATCCAGTCATCGCCTAACAAGAATGCAGCCACCGTGAAATTAACAGCATCGGTGGCGTTAATGGTGCGAAAACCGGGCCACGTCACCCTCTGGGCCGTATCCGAGCCCGGCCCACTATTCCCAAACTCCGCATAATACGATGTATTGAGCGCAAAATCCCCCGACCACACGCTCCACCCTGCCGGGTTAATCACGCTCCCCATGAACGACTGCATGTACACCGCCCGAGAGTACTCCTTCCACGGCCTCCCCAGGTACGTTTTCACCGGAAACTCCGCCGCCGCTAGGTCTCCGGTGGCCATAATGCTGCAGTTCTGTACTGAGATGCCAGTGTTCTGGTTCGGGTCGGTCCTTCCCTGGGCCGTGATGGCGTTGAACTGGTTTCGCATCGGCAGCCGCGGGTAGAGGTTGCAGCTTTGGAGGACGACGGCGGCGTTGCCGAAGATGAAGTCGACGGTGCCGTAGACGTCGCATTCGAGGTAGAATTGGCGGAGGGAGTGCACGTAGAGGGTGTCCTGGTATGCGTCGAAGCTGCAGGCGTAGAATGTGGAGAAGTCGGCGCCGTTGCGGACTGCCACCGCCTGGTGCTTCTCCGGCCCCGCCGTGTTCCGGAACGTTATCCCCACCGCGAAGAAGTTCGGCGCCACCACGGCTGAATAAAAAAGATATTTCTTTAAATAAAAATAAATAATAACATTATGAAAAGAAAAGAGATAATATGAAGATGGGATTTACCGAAGGTGGGAGAATTGAAGGTGGTCCATCCATCAACGACGTTGTGATTTCCGGTGATGACGGTTTCTCCGATTCCGGCACCGACCATCATCAAGTGCCTCTTGTTCTTAGCGACGGAGACGTACTCCTCGTACACGCCGGCCGTTATGTAGATGAGGAAGTAGCCGTTACTGCCGTCGGTGTTATTCGGAGCTGCATTGACGGCGTCATTGATCGTCGTGTAGTTCCAGCTTCCATCCTGACTGACGACCACAATGTCACTCACCACCACTTGACCGTCGACGTTATCCTCCTGCAGCAGCCGTCTGTTGCCGCTAACGGTCCGGTAAATCTCACGGTCTCCGTCACTCATCCTCACATTAAGCTTCCCTCTACGCATCAGATGCTTCTTGACCGTCGGATGAAAAGCCGACGGTCTCTTCCTCCTCGAGGAGGGGACCCACCCCTTTGTAAAAAGGGCTAACGACACGCTGTAGAGGCGCGTGTCGTTAGAGAGGGGCGTCAGGATGCCGTTCCTGACGCTCCAGGTGGGGGACGCGTCCCGTAGGCCGTCAATGCACGTGTCCGTGTTAGTGAGCGTGGCACTAAGTAGGGTTTGCACGTCGTCGGCACTCGAGGCCGCTAGGGTTTGGGAGGTTTTGTTGAGGACTTGGAGGGAGGTAATGAGGTTGTCGATGCTGCATTGGGCTAGAAATTGGCAATCTTCGAGTGCCCGAGTCGCACTCACGGTGAGATCGTTGGATTTACGGAGTTCGTTGGTGACTAGGGCTAGGAATCTCCGTGCCACGAAGATCGATTTACGGAGGGAGAAGCGGCCGTAGTCGTAGACGGTGGAGGAGGAGTTGGTGGTGGGGAGGATGGTGGCACAATAGGAAGGGTAGGGGGTGGACTTGCATAGTTTGGAAGGGGGTGGTGGAATTAGGGTTTGAGCACAAGAATGGGAGAGGATAGTTAGAAGGAAGAGGAGAGTGAATAAAGGAGATAAGAGTAGATTTCTGGCCATTTTGGGTGAATAATATGTTAAGAGTACTTAGGTTGTAATAATGTGTGTGGATTTATAGGTGAATTATTTGACAAATGTACATTGTAGTTGTGATATTTATTTTGGTTGTTATTGTAGAAGAATCGAATATGAAGTCAACTCCCCCTTTGGCTTCATGCATATTGAAACCGCGTAGATCTCAATCGAAGTTTATTCATTAATCTATACATTTGTGTTACTACTTGAAAGGTTGTTTCATCTTAATTAATAATATCATTCTTCGATTATCATATAGTTTTCAATAAATTGAAATAATTATATAATAGAAAATGTTACACCATTTAAATAATATATGAGTACAGGTGACTTAAATTGTGAAGCAAAAATACCTAATTACGTTGACAATTCGTGCAACAAATTATTTTTTCGGCATATATCCTTATTAATTTCTAATTCCTTATAATTATAACTATTCTAATTACTCTATTCATCCATAAAAAAAGTGTGTTGTGAAGAGTTAACATGAATTTTAAGAAAAGAATAAAAGGGACAAAGCCACAACTCTCTATATATTATTATATTATTCAAGCTTTTCTAATTCGAATAATTATAAAATTCAATACTCGTATTTTTATTCACCAACTAGGATTGCTTATATTTGAAAACTGACGAGGTTTGCTAAGTCAATGTACAAGCATGTGATTTGGAAAATGTTATCATAATTTAGCTATACATACATACATAGATGTATACATAACAATAATAATAAAATATAGACAACTTGAATAAACGAGGGGTATAGCATGAGTAATATGATTATTTAGTTTGTACATTGCCTAATTTTATACATGGAGATCATATTTTGTAATAAAAGGGTAGAAAGTCATCAAAGTCCCAAAGTGGCAAATTGTAGCTGGAGGTTTGAATTCAAAGTGGACAAAAAATAAAATAAAAAACAACACGTTTATGTTAATGTAGTTCACGTCGTAAATCTAACATATGCCCCCTCACAAGTCACACCCTTGCAAGTAAGGATTTGGGGTTTGAAATTTTGGCTATTCACACTTCACAAACTGCCTTAGTCAATACCCAATTTTTGTTCCTATTATGTGACAGAAAATACTAAACTCATTATGTAAACTTATTTTATTACATTAATTCAACCTTAAATGATGTGTTTTGCTTTTAGAGATCAAATTTATACTATATATTCTCTACTATTTTATCATGCAAATAATAACTCTCATTTAGTAGTTGGATGTTCTTGCTATTCAATCTTAACGTTTTTATGCTTAATTAATGTCATGAGTATGCATTATATATGCCATAAAATACTGTGTTAACTAGATGAATTAATGAAATAAGTATTAATATATAAATAAATAAATAAGCCCAAAGACTTTTGGTGATGGGAGACTTAGTCTGGGTCAACCTTCTAGTATTTAAACGGTGATATATTATAATTATTAGGTTGTCTTTGAATCTAGGAATTAATTTAAATTCCCCTAATATGGAAAATATTACAATAATTCAATTTTAATTTTATTTGAAAACAACTTTTTTTTTTCTTTCAAAGTATAAATCAATTACTAGTGAATATTCGCATTTTTTACTATGAAAACAAAAGGTTTCAAACGCACATTGGCATAATGGCATTCCTGGTTATCCGGTTGTACGGTACAACTTGTTGATGCCTATTGCCATAAAAAAGCAATTGACTTGGGAATTTTTTAGTAATTTAAGTATAAGTTATTGGTGAATTACGTGTTTGCCAAAATTTATCCTCTCCAACAAATAAGAAGAAGAAATAATCAATTTGAACTTAATGAGAATGTCTATTGTTCTTCTTTTTGCAAATTTATGTTACAAGGGAGATGAATTAGAAAGATCCGAGAGGAGAATACACGAATCTAAGTATCGATGATGGAAATGAGAACCTTACCAGCATCCGAGGCGTACAATTAATGAACCCCGAAAACCTACTCAAATTTACGACATTAGTTAGGAACTATGAGCCTACTCTTTGTCGGGTTGCTCAAGCATTTCACAACCCTACGGACTGTATAAGGCTTTCAAGTGATCAAAAAAGCAAATTTCCCTTTACACTTAATTTTGTATTTTAAATGGGCTTAAATTTTGCTGGTCCTTTCATATAATTCCCAATAGGCCTATTTTATATTAAGTTCTTGCCCACCTAAAGCCCACAAATAAACACCTATCAAAACCACAACCTAATGACCCATTGACTTGTATATTATTTTGTTCTTAACACTTTCCCCCTATATTTTAATAATAAGTTTTAATTTTATATGTGTAAGTTCAAGTAATTGTGTGCTTTGAATAAAGTTTGGATTCCATTTAATTTATTATTTTACTTTATTTAATTATATGTATAGAGTATAGTAGGACTAGTTATCTAAATGAAAATTTTAAAATATAAATAATTTTAGTTGACGTGCTAAAATAGTAAAATAAATAAAATCATAGACATAAAAAGTATAATTTATTTTAGCTATTGTATTAGCGTACTACCCTTGTTATGTAAAAATATATTTTACCTTCTAAAAATACAAATTCCTACTTTAAAAATATTGAGCACATAATATATAGTAATGAAATTTAAAGCAGCCAGTCTTTGGAAGTCAAAAAACAACACTAAAATAGAAAGAAGCCTTACCCCGTGAGGACAAAAATGCTCTTACTATTACAATAATGCTATAGATTTGCCACGTGGCATCTCGTCCAGCCATGCTCTTTCTTGTCTTTTCCTAGCTCATATTTTATGTCGAAATAAGAAATCAAATAAAAATTGAAGTAAAACAATTTGACTAAATTCCAGTTTCTTTTCATATATTTATAGGGATATATTCAATCGAACTTAATCAAATAATATATATTTGAGTTTCGCTTATTTGCAAATTTAAATTTGAAATTGTCTTAAACTTGGTTTGAACTTTATAAATTAAATTTAAATTTTATTTTATAAAAAATTGAGATTGAATTTGATTCGTTTACTAAGAATTTAATTTTAAACCCTGAGTTCGTTAGTTATTCGATTTCGAACTTGTTAAGAAGTTGGTTTATTAAATTATTTAAAGTATTATATATATGTATATACTATTTAAAACTCAATTCATTTTTTTAAGTTGATAAACATGGGTATTAAAAGTCTGTGAAATATTTAAATATCGACTCGATAAAATTAAATTAAAGCATATTGATGAACTTTTGAACCAAATACCAATATATATACCACTTCTCTGCTTCCAATAATCCCACCTCAAATTTCTCCATTTCCGAAGAATGTCAAAGCTCACTCTTTCCCTGCTTCCTCTCCTCTTCATTTTTCTTCTGCTCGCACTCTTTTCTGGGAATTTCCACTCCACATTTTTGCGAAATCCCGCAAATGCCCCCAGGAGGATCCACGTCCACAAGCACGTGCAGTCAGCGGCGGAGTCCGCCTGCGAAGGCACATTGTACCCGGACCTCTGCGTCTCCACCGTGGCGTCCTTTCCGGAACTCCGGCAGAAGACTCTTCCGGAGATGATCTCCCGCACCATCAACGTCACCATGAAGGAGGTGCGCGACTCCGCCGACAACTGCAGCAGCATCCGCCGCAAGCTCCTGCGGAAGCTCACCCCGCTCGAGCTCCACGCGCTCGACGACTGCCTCGAGCTCTTCGCCGGCACCGTCTCCGACATGAATACAGTGCTCGACGATCTCTCATCCTCCGCCGCGCCGGAGAAGTACTACGCCGATCTGCAGACGCTCCTCAGCGGCGCCATGACAAACCAGTACACCTGCCTCGACGGCTTCGCGTACAGTAAGAACAACACGCGCCGCCTCATCGAGGGCAGGATCCGCCAGATCTCGAAGCACTTCAGCAATTCGCTCGCGATGGCGACGAAATTGAAGAAATCGAAGAAGAAGAGGACAAATCAGCGAGGCAGAGCACTCACCTCCTCCTTCGGCGGCGGATTTCCGGTGTGGCTGAGCAGGACCGATCGGAAACTTCTACAATCAACGGCGAACGAAACACGCGTAGACCTGGTGGTGTCGAAGGACGGCAGCGGCAATTTCACCACGGTGAACGACGCTCTGAGCGCGGCGCCGAACAACAGCAACACGAGATTCGTGATCCACATAAAAGCGGGAGCATACTTCGAATACGTAGAGGTGGCGAGTAATCAAGTGAACATCATGCTGTTGGGGGACGGCATTGGGCAAACGTGGATCAAAGGGAACCGTAGCGTCGTCGATGGGTGGACTACCTTCCGATCCTCTACAGTTGGTCAGTATATACTTCTCTCTCTCTCTGCGGTTTCTGCACTTACTACTGCTACTACTACTGTGCATCTCTTTATTATTCACAGATAGAAAATTAATTCAACTGCATGAGATCTGACGTGGGCCCATGCATGCATCGCCTTAATACTCTTTGCTTTCTGATATTAGTTGTAGCACCAATTGCAGCATATTGTTGCAGTAATTTTTGTCTTAATTGGTAACTTTAATGAAGCCTACATAACCTACAAAATAATCACTAATTAAGATAATTTCCTTTTTCTTTCGAGAATATAAATTGAAGGATCTTAGGGTAATTTAATAATGAAAGTAGGTGAATTAGGTTGATTATCATGATATATTAATTCAAATAGTTATGATTATCACGGGTTCATGTCCGAGAAAAAAATTGCAGCGTTGAAATGTCACGTGAGGAGAGTGAAAGGTTGAAGTACTCATAAACTATTGAGAATTATTGTCCATTCCTTTTGTCGTGAATAATTGATACTTTAAGGACGATCTCTTACAATAATTATTCTAATTAACAATGGTACATTTTTTGATTAAGTATGGTACTTAATTTGAAATATTAATGCTTATTACATATTTAAAACATCACTAATATTTTTATGACATGTATAAATGTAACTAATAAAATAATTATTTAATATTAGAGGTTATAAAGGATTACAATCTCTAACATTTGAAGGTTTAATTATAAGTCTTTTATTTATGCTACACAAGCATATATCACACCCGATGTGTCATAAAAATATATTGTGACATTAGTAAATATAAACTTTGATGTAACTCATTTTATTATATTTAAAGATACAATAAATTTAAAAACATAACCACTAATATTATATCACAAGTACTCATCCTAACTCTCGTAGTGTCATAATTGGTGGCTTATCTAAAAATATAGATGCATGTGATGAAATTTGGGGATGTCTTTACTTTGCGTGGCTTCAAATATTTGGATATATATATGGAAATTACAAAGTGAAAGATAATGAAATCTATAAAGAAAATACAAAGTGTCAAACATAAGTTTGAAAGTACCTAGTTTTTACATAACATGCACGTCTAGTCTTTCTCAAGTATTTATTGACAATTCCTAAAATTTGATGATCATCTTTAACATATTAGGTACTTGAAAGTATGATTGAATAATGTTGTCGGATGTCATAATCCACGATATTGGAATCTCTTTTATTTACGTAATCTTATCACATCTCTACATGTGTTATAATGATTTAAGATTTATAGTATATGGATTTTTTATATACATTTAATTTTAAATGTCATCTAATTGGGAATGTAATTCGATAATCTACATAATTCCGTCATCTAAATAGGCCCCACAAGGTGTCGTGAAATCATTAAAAGTCAATATGTATAAACATGATATTGATTGGTTTGTCACCTTTTTCAATTTGGTGTGTTACAGCCTTCACATAAATAATTATATATAAAGCCAAAAATGAAAAAGAAAGAGAGAAAAAGAAAGATAGTATATATAGTGATAGTACTATATATTATAGTTTGTCGTAACATCACTAATGCACCGACGTTCACGTTCCTCTTCGCATGAAAAACTTGAAGAATAAAAAATTGTTATAACAATTATAATTTATACTCCTCCGTCCCGCTAAACATGTTATGTTTTATATTTAGATGAGTGTATTATTTTAATAAAACAGAATATGTTTAACGGGACGAATGATGTATTATTTATTTGAAATTTTAAAATTTAAAGAATCTCTGAATTTAACAATCTTAAAATTTAATTAAAAATAATTATATATCCTAATTAAGTTGGATAAACTCTCAACATTAAAAAAAAATTAAAATTAAAGAAAAAAATATCGAAATTTGGTAATAGAACATAAACCATAGTTTTATTCTTTTTCTTATTTATGATCTATATTGACAATGATTGAAGATTCAATATACACACATCAACCATAAAGAACATATCAAAAAGTAGTAAACCCTAGAACAATTAATGGGGGCTAAGCTTAGCTTTGTGAATATATAGTTCATTCATTGCTTTAGTTGTTTACAAGAGAATTTAATTTGCTAATTAATTATAGTGGGTCTTTAATATTACAAGAGCTTAATAAATTGAATTAATGGGAAAAGTGTAAATCAATATATAATTTCTCCTAGTTTTTTCTTTGAAATTATTATAAATTTATTTTGACTAAAACTGGTGTTTATTTGAAACAGCGGTGGTAGGAAAGGGGTTCATAGCGAAGGGCATAAGCTTCGAGAACTACGCGGGGCCCAGCAAGCACCAGGCGGTGGCCCTCCGCAGCGGCGCCGACCTCTCCGCCTTCTACCAATGCAGCTTCGTCGCCTACCAAGACACCCTCTACGTCCACTCCCTCCGCCAGTTCTACCGCGACTGCGACGTCTACGGCACCGTCGACTTCATCTTCGGCAACGCCGCCGTCATCCTCCAGAACTGCAACCTCTACGCCCGCCGACCCGACCCGAACCAGAGTAACGTCTTCACCGCCCAGGGCCGCGACGACCCGAACCAGAACACGGGCATCTCCGTCCTGGGCTGCAAGGTGGCCGCCGCCGCCGACCTCCTCCCCGTGCTCGGCAACTTCTCCACCTACCTCGGCCGGCCGTGGAAGCAGTACTCGAGGACGGTGTTCATGTACTCGAACATGGAGAGCGTGGTGGACCCCGCGGGATGGCTCGAGTGGGACGGCGACTTCGCCCTTGATACGCTCTACTACGGCGAGTATATGAACCGGGGCCCCGGATCCAACACCTCCGCCCGTGTCAACTGGCCGGGTTACCGGGTCATCAACTCCTCCACCGAGGCGGCGCAGTTTACTGTGGATAATTTCATTCAGGGGACTCAGTGGCTTCCGGCCACCGGGATTCCGTTCTATCCCAATTTGACGGCGACTTAGTGGAAATAAGTCAATAGGATACGGGTTATCGGGCACCCAGCAGGGAGTAGGCAATAGGGATTATTAAGCTCAATTTATATTAATAATAATAATAATAATAAATAAGAAGGTTGAATCTGCATTATTTTCAGAATTGTTTAAACGTTGGTGGATTATATATATTCCACCTTAGAAATAGAGATTTGGCACCTTGTTGTATATTTTAGTATACTTATTATAAATCTCTTTCAATTATGTGATTCGGTTTTATGCTTTTTTTTAATGAATTCTGCTCAATTTCTTTAAATGAGACATAAATTTGAGAGAATGGCACTCTGTTTCAAAAAATAAAATTAATTATTTTGTCCTTCAATTTATATTTTTGTACTTTAAAATTTAAAATTTTGTTCTTAATATTAGAAGTGTATCACATAAAATTTAAATAAATTATTATGTTTTATATTTTTAATAACTTTTGATTAAATTATAATTAAATTTTAAAATATACATTAATCACAATCACTAAATTATAAAATCGATTTTTAATAAATTTGATTAAAATGATGTAGTAGTATAAAAATAAGACGCTAATAAGATTCTAGTCAAAGAAAGGATATTCTACAAAATCCACGACTTGTATTCACAATTTTACATTCACAAAGCAGCTTCATATATAATTATTATAGCATCATATATAGTACATATAATTTACAAAAGATGTCGACAATTCTTCAGAAGAAAACAAACAAGACACATAGTCCTCTTATTCTTATACATCAACTAACCATTTTTTCTTTTACTAGAATCGCCACATCGAATCTCTGCACTCAAGACGAACCATCACCGGCTAACGGGACGGATTTCACCTACAACACATCGAGCATCTCATGAGTCGAGCCAAAACTTCGCTACATCCACAAATTAACATTACATAAAGTAAAGAAAGATCAAGAAAACTCACCAGCGGTCGGAATTTGAGAATGTAGAACATCTCAAGATAGCGTCGGGTTTCGAGCCTATCCAATTTCGAGACGTGTTTCCAGAAGCCATACACACCGGCTAACGTCATCAGCCTCTCGGAGTAAATCTTCCATGTATACCTACATATAAACGCATCATATCGATATCACTTCTGTCCCACTAATTTAGACTCATTTCACTTTTTTTTTTTTTTATAATTTAGACTCCTTTCACTTTTTTATAAATCTACTTTATTTGACAATATGTGTACATACCTTTCCCTAACCCTTTGAAGAGCTCCTTCCGAGATCTTCACCCAATAGTTGGGATCTTCATCGCATTTCTTGAAGAAATCCGCCATCAACGCTCCGGCCTTATCCGGATGGTACGGATCTATATGGAAACCCGAGATACCATCTTCGATAATTTCCAAGGGGCCACCGTGGCAGGTGGCAAACGTCGGGAGGGCACACCCCATAGCCTCGACTACCGTTAGCCCGAATGCTTCGTAAAACGCAGGCTAACGCAATGAACGAAAATCGTATGAAATCAGATCGGTACGATAGCATTTAATGTAATGTAATACACTATTAGTACCGACGACATTACCTGCACGAAAATCCCTCCCTTGTCGGCAATGTAGCGGTAGAGCTCACCGTTCCGGGCTCGGTTCGTTTGTGCGGATATCCACCTTATGTGGCCATCCAAGCTGTATTGCTTTATGAGGGCATGCATCTTCTCGATCTCTGCTATTTCTTCTCTATCGTTCGATTTCTTTACGTCGTTGTAACCGGCCACCACGACTAGATTAGCCAGTTCCTTTAGGTTTGGATTCTTACCATACATCTCCACCAGCCCGGTTATGTTCTTGACCCGATCGAGCCTTGCCATCGAAAAGATTATGGGTTTCGACGGATCTTTCAGCGTACCGCTGAAAGAGATAAAACCTAGGATCAGTATTTTTCTCAAGACAATAAAGCTTTCCATACGAGATATGTAAATTGCACTTACATGTGCTCGTCGTTCTGTTCGGGATCGGATATGAGCTTTTCAAGGGATTCGTGGAAAGAAGTGAGTCGTTTCGCCTTATCGGTATAGGGGAAGTATATGCTGTCATCGGCTCCCGGAGAAACTATATTGAATTTGGGATCGAAAACATCGATTCCATGAACCACACGATATAGACCAGGCAGGGTGAAAGCAGCATGACTCTCGTATTGACCAACAGAGTTCCTCCTACAAACAGAGCATCGAGCATAATTAGTCGATACGCAACGCAATGCAGCTCTTCTTCTTCTTCTTCTTCTTCTTCACATTAACATTCAAAAAACAACAAGCCGTGTCGAAGAAGACTATTGTTTTCTAACATGTCAAGCGTCAAGTTATGTGAAAACGAATCCTATTGATGCTTATCATAGGGTCATACTACTAAAATAGTCTCAGGTCTCATTAAAACTGACAAGTTTTGATCAAAAAACACTCGCATATTTGGTCAGAACATGTCAGTATGAAAATGCACTTTATGTAAGTTAACTAAATACAGTAATGCAAGTCCTAGGACTAACCGAATCGAGTTACTTACGTTCCGGCAATTTCTTGGTAAGTACTGGTGATGATGAAATCGGAATGATTCATCGCAAGTAGATCAGCGGTGAACTGACACGAGAAGTGATATTTATCCTCGTATTTCTTCCAATATATGTCGGAATCGGGATACTTAGTCTTCTCCAATGCATGGGCAATGGTACACTAAACAAAATCATAGTGTTATAACATACTAACAAATAATTTCATTTAATGAAACAAAAGAAGATTATAGCAACACAAGTATGATATATATTTCACCTCAGTGACTCCCATTTTATGAGATAATAAGGAAGCTACAAGATTTCCATCACTATAGTTCCCAATTATTAGATCTGGTACACCTTGCAATTCTGCAGCAATTTCACCAGCAGCATCCTACCAACCAAAAAGAACCGTAAAACCGAACCGAATTCATCAAATAATGCTCACCCCTTACTTAACTATGATCACGCAACCCTAGCATGAAGCAGATAGGAAAGTTTTGATCGATACCTCTGCGAACTTCTCGAGATAAGGCCAGACATCGAATCTCGAAATCCACTGGCGGAGAACGCCATGCTCTGTTTTGAAAGGAACGCGTAGAATATGCGAGTGCTCGCAACCGCTAATCTTCTCCAGTCGTTGGTTGCACGACGTACCTTTTGCATCGGGTATTAACCTCGTAACCTAGAAAACTATAAGCTGTCAACACAACACAACACACGTAGATAGAATAAAAATGAAATTACACGAGCACGAGCGTACTATTAGTATCCGAGGCGTAACGTTTAGTCCTTGCTTCTTAATCCTTCCGATCATCTCAGTCTCCAACGCACGCACTTGGTCGAGTATATACACGACCTACGGATGAAAACATTAATGCAAGGATCAAGATTCAAAGTGACAACAAAACAAACACATATATATAGATTCAAGGATGATTGTTAACTACCTGACCACCGGTGTCCGGGAGGCCTAGTACGTTGGCCTGCCCGAAATACCCGTGTATCGATAAAACGACGACGTTAAACACCATAGGTATCCTGCCAAGAAAGTTCTCGAGGGTTGAAGGATCGGGAGCTTGGAGGATGTCGGAGAGGAGATGCATCATCTCAACAACTCGTCCGGCATTGTCTCCCCAACCTCGCTCGAACCCCATTCCTTGCAATCTGCGTTGCAGAACATCATAATAAGGCGTGGAACTAATGTCTAGAAAGTGATGGAACTCACGTGTATTCGAAGTCGGAATAAGGTGTCTCCGGTGCTAGTTTATTCATGTAATCATCTGCCTTCCCGAGAGCGGACTCGAGCTGCGAGATCCTCTGTATCCGATCATTCAACATCAAAACCTATGCGGATAAGACGTTAGACAAGCAATAAGATCATGTTTTGTTCATTACAACATAGTATGGTACAAGCTAGATGGACTTGCTTACATGGCCTTTATGACGGTGTAGCCTAAGGAAATCGAGCAATGGCTCTAGAGACTCTTTGCTACGGAACATGATTGAAGAGAGGTGTCGATTGAGGAATTGGACGCCGTTGCCGATTGAGGAAGATCGAGTGGGGCGAGGGAAGGATGCATTGAATGGCTCCAGATCTAGTTCAAGAAGATAGGGATCGTCTTTCCTACAAAATGTTGCAAGTGACTATTGATTGCAGAGTCAATCTAGCTAGCTATATAAAGGCCGGGTAATTCGTTCTACTCACTCCCCATCAACTAGATCTTCTTTGAACCGAAGATATTCGGACACCTTCAACTCCTCCACACTAAGTTCATACACGTTGACACGAACGAACTCCCACACACCGGGCCTTGGTCGAATCGCTATAGCAACGAAAGGCGGTAAAACGATTGCTTCCTGCCATCGAAATCAAGAGTTCATTGATCGAATTTGATTCTCTATTGTACTAAGGGAAGCAGCAAATTAAACAGTTGAAAATGGAATTAGTACTTGAGCAGATTTCAAGACTTCACTGAAAGGGCCATCGCAGAGGGTTTTCTTGGCGGAATCAACGCAGATGATGTTCTCGAGCTCATCGAGAAGGTGATGGGGCTGAAGTATGCTCTTTCCCTGCGCCACATATCTTCATACAAACAACAAAATCAGTACTCAAACACGCTACCTTAATTCGTGGGTCTGAAAAAGTTCAGATTTTGATGGGATTTTTGAGAGAGAGAGAGAGACCGGGAGAGGAGAGCGACGAGTTCGTTTCTGTGAGCAGAAAGAGTGTCTTCAACCCTTTCTCTCATGCTCGGCAGTTTCTGTAATTTTGGGTTTCCCATTGAGATCTCAAGAGCTAGTTGTGTACCAAAATGATTTAGAATAGGAGTGATCCAAAATCAATTCAATTTGTAGAGAACAAGACTGAGAAAGAACAGAGAGAGAGAGGGAAAGAGAGATAAGGTGACGGTTGAGGATTACACTAATATTTCTTTACTTTCTATTTTTGTTTTTCCTGTGACTATTTTTTTTTTCTTTTTCTATTTTCTAATAAATAAAAAATTGTCGCTATCTTAGAACTTGGATATATACTTTGTCTTGTAATAAATCACTATGTTTGAAGTTTGGAACCTGAGGTAAAATGCTATGCATTTGAACGAGAGATCGAGTAAAAATAAAAAATAAAAGAAAATCCCCAAATAAAGAAATGTGGAACTCTAAATGAAAAAGGCAAAATGTGGATAAGTTAGAAAATATTGGATAATGATGTCGGTGAGAAAATGATGTCGGTGAGAATATTATTAGAAAAAGAAAGGACACAGAATTAGGACATGGGCTATTGTACTCGTGTCAATTTATAATAGTGAGTGTCGAATTTTTATAGGACATGGTTTGTGAAATTTCCAACGGCTGGCTTTTGACCACATAGTCCTCCTACTTTTACTTATCAAACTGCAAGAAAATTTATACACGTCTCTGACTCGACCCCTTTTGGTAAATTCATTATGCACCTCTTGAAATTTAAGAGACAGAGACCACAACGAGTAACTGCTTTCACCTTTGTACATTGTGTGTAATTAATTATGGTTTTAAGTGACTATATGTCTTCTTTTTTATAATGTTACATAAACAGTTTCTAATTAAGAACCCACAAACTTGCGTATAAATTTTAATGGGATTAAATTTACTATGACTCGAAAAATACATTACAAACCCTAATGATAGGATATGGCCCATCCAACAAGGCCCAACAGAAGCCCATTAGTGACACCTCGGCCCAAGAGCAGCTCGGCCCAGTCAGCTCGGCCCAAGAGCAGTTCGGCCCAGCAGTTAAGCCCAATAGCTCGGCCCATAAGCCCAACACCTCGGCCCATTTAGCATAACCGCCTCTAAATTGTCTATAAATAGGCTCTCAAAGCTAGATTAGAACAGATATTCTGTAATTGCTATTTTTCAAGTCATAAATATATCAGCTCTCCTCTCCGTGGACGTAGACTTCATTAAAAGTCGAACCCTAATTTTGTTAGGAAGCTAGGAAATTTAGCTAGGAAATGTTTTCGACGCACGTACCCTAAAGTCGAAAAGGCTTCCTTTGTTGACTTCTATTATGAGCTAGATTAGAGTATCGAAGAGAGAGAACCCTAATTTCCCGCGGTTGAGAAAAGGTGAAGTGATGTCTATAAAGGCTTCCTTTGGAAGCTAACAAACACTTTTCACTTTTCGCAACCCTAATTTCACTTTCCCATCTGCAAAAAGCTCTTAACCTTTCTGCCATTGTTGACTTCGAGTTCGAGAGAAAAAAAAGACTTCGACTCCTTTGAATCTTTTGAACAAGTAAGTGTGTTGCAATCATGTCTTCCTCTTCGTCTTCTGCTGCTTCTTCTGCTCCTTCTTCTTCTTCTCGGACTCCGGGGGGGATGGACGTAGAATCTCCGTCACCCCTAAGGAGTTTTCCGGCGAGGGCTGACGCCAGGGTTTTTACCCGAGCGGCTCTGCCTCCCACCCTTAGGGTTGTAGAGTATCCCCTTCTGGTTGGGTCGGAGGCTGCTCTCGAGTATGCTTCTATTATGAGCGAGTCCCACATGTCCAATTTAGCTAGGAAATTTTGTTTTCCAGAGTCGGCCGAGCTAATTTTACCTCGGGCCGAGGATAGAGGCAGCTCCCCTCCTATAGGTTTTTTTACAATATACGAAGATTACCTTAACTTTGGTCTTCGTCTTCCTTTACATCGTATTTTTGTCGAACTTTTGGATAAGTTCGAGCTTCCTTTGGGTCAATTTGCGCCGGCCTCCATTAAGCAAGTAATAGGTTTTTGTGTGGAGGTCGGCCGCCGAGGTGGAGCGATGTCGTTGGAGTCTTTACTCCGTTTTTTTAGAGTTAAGCGGGGGCCAACTGGGTGGGTATATCTCTCGGCTGTAAATAAGTTTAAATTGATTACCCTGTCCAAAGTATCGAACTGGCAGAAGAAGTTCTTCTTCTGCCGGGCTGAGGGGGTGCCCCTCTATGACTGGTCGGCGGCCAAGTTTGGCCCGCAACTGAGGGTGGATCCCGTCGGCGAGGTCGAGGCGAGCTTAGTGGACCTCGGCGCCATTAAGAGGAGTTACGCCGAGGCCGAGCTGTCGAGGCACGGGCTGAGCCCATGTGACGACCTGGCCGACGTGGATCCGGGTGAGGCTGCGTATTATGTTGTCTGACTTCGTTTCTCTGTGCTCGGTTTTAATGTTTGCTTTATTTCTGCAGTGGATCCCGAAGTTTTGCAGGCAGCCCTGAGGAGGAAGAAGAAGAGGCCAAGAGTCACCTCGGCCGCCGAGGAGACGCCTCGTCGGGAGAGGGCGGAGGGGGTGGAGACCGAGGTGACTCCGCCGGTGATCGACCTGGAGGAGCCTCGGAGGGAGGAAGTAAGAGGCCCGGATGCTCGGGTATCAGGGTCGGGGGAAGCTCGTAGGGCCCCGTTTGCCGAGGTGAGTGGAAACAGTTTTAGTTTCCTTTACTCTGATTCTTTTTCTTGTTCTGTGCTGACATATTCTGTGCAGGAGGCGAACATGGTGCTGGACGGGCTGAATGCCCTCTCGAACTTCGTCATCGGCGGAGTCGAGCAGTTTCGGGCCCTAACCGCCGAGCTCGAGGGGGCGAGGGCCGAGGCAGTGAGGGTGGAGGAGCGGGAGGCCAGGACCCTGGTCGAGCTGCTCGCGGCGGAGAGGAAGGTGGCCGAGGTGGAGGCTGAGGCGGCGAGGCTGAGGGGAGAGCTGGCCGAGGAGAAGGAGAGGACGGCCAGGGCGGCGTGCTGCGGGCGCTCGCTGAGCGGATCTTCCGCTCGAAGTACTTCGGCACTGTGGCGGCGCAGCTGGTGACCGCCATGAGCACGCCTATTACTTCGGCAGCGCTCGAATTGGTTGCCAAGGATTACCCCGAACTTCATAAAGTCAAGTACGGGTATGAAAAGGTGACCAAGGAAGAGATGCTGCGGGAGTATGCGGAGGTGCTCGTAGAGTGCACCTCGGCCATCCCAGTGGTGGAGATGCTTGCGCAGCAGAGGACTCTGCTTACCGAGCAGGCAGTTCGCCGCTGCCCTGCGGATCGGGATGACAGTCTTGAGGCCGTCATCGCCGATCTGGCTAGGAGGCCGGCTGCTGAGGCCGAGGATGGAGGAGGTGAGGGCGGCGGCGCTGAGGGGCCCGAGGTCGGGGAGCAATAGTTTTGTTTTTCTTTTCCTTAGCTTGTACGACGTTCTCCGTTAGGGAGGCGCTTTTCCACAAGTATATATAAGATACTTTTTCTCGAACTGTGTTTCTTACTGAACTGCTTACTTCTTTTGCTTTTGTAGTCTGCTTTTGACTTCTCCCCTACTTCGCTGTCTAATCAAGAAATAAACGAGCTTCGTCAGGCCGCCGAGGCAGCCGAAGTCGAGGTCGCGTGTTGGAAAAGCCGAGCTACCAACATCGAGACCGAGCTTGAGGCAAAGCTTAGGTCGGCTCAGGAGAAGCTTGACGAAGAGCACGCGAAGTTTCTGGAGCTTGAAGATAAGTTCAAGAATGTCAAGGACGATCTTCAGACTTTTAAGGCCATAGCCGAGGAGCATGAAGAGTACGAGGACCGTATACATAGAAGCGGTGGTTTGACCGTATACGAGGTTCATACACAAATAAAGGAGGTCCGAGCTCGTAAAAGGAAGTACATAGAGAAGTATGGCGATGACTCCTGGCAAGTTCGCGAGCAGGAAGAGGCGCTTCTCAAGCTCGGATCCATGTACAACATTATTCTGAAGAGGAACCCGAGGCTGAAGAGGTGGATCGAGTCTAAGAAGGCTTCGCTCGAGGCTTCCTCTTCGGGTCAGTTGGAAAGGAGTTCGGCTGGCGCTCCTCCCCTCACTTTGGGTCGAACTCGAGAAGAGACTCTCGCCATCATGTCTCGAGGTGGAGGACGACGGGCTTCAGGCGGCCGAGGACGGGCTGTGCTTCCAAGCCGAGGTCGATCTACGCCTTCAGGGCGAGGCCGAGGTGGTTTTGGCCGTGGTGAGGGGATGGCCTTTTTAGATTCGGTGCTCGGTCATGGCGCGAGCTCGAGCTCGGGTCCGGGCTTTGTAGAAAAGTACCTCAGTTTTAGCCGTAGGCCTCCAGGCTCGGACCCTCCATCCTGATTGTAATATACATTCCTATGAAATACAATTTTTTCATCGTCATCACTTCTCTAAAGCTTTATTTAATTTGTACAGTCAAATTTGCTTCAAGATGTTTGTGATGACTATGATGCACTTCGGAGTTACTTCGTCTTTATGCCGAACTTCTTTCTGTGGATGTTGAAGTTTGACGAACTTCTTTTTGATGTACTTCGAGTAGCCACTTCGTCTAAGGACGAAATTTGGGCTTTCAGGTTCCTTGTTTGTCGAATTAATCGATAGGAGTAGTCTCCTTACGTGCGTTTAGCCACTTCGTCTGAGGACGAAATTTAGGCCTTAGAGGAGCCACTTCGTTTTAGAAACGAAGTTTAGGCTTCCGAGGTGCCACTTCGTTTAGGAACGAAGTT
>JAPKLX010000009.1:468341-553119 GCA_026898415.1 Leonotis leonurus
TTTAGGCTTCCGAGGTGCCACTTCGTTTAGGAACGAAGTTTAGGCTTTCAAGGTGCCACTTCGTTTAGGAACGAAGTTTAGGCTTTCGAGGTGCCACTTCGTTTAGGAACGAAGTTTAGGCGTTGAATCCGAGATCGGAGTTTCGCTACTTTAAATCTTGACAAAAACATGTGGACGAGCTAAAATATGTAAAGAACATGGAAAGGGAAAATTTGATTTAATCTAATGTGGAGATGTCTTGGGGTAGCCCGATGACAGCAGAGATGACTCCGTCATATTGAGGCTGGTCCTCGTCTTCATCTTCGTCATCGTACCTCAGCACCTTATTTTGAGGATAACGATTTTCCCCTTTTCTCTTGTTTCCTTGAGGTCGGACATCTTGTTGGCCACGACCTCGGTATTCACCAAGAGTACCCTTGCGCACCAGATGTTCTATATCCGAGGCGAGTTTGCGACAGTCTTCGGTGTCATGACCGTAATCGTCATGGAAGTTGCAGTATTTGTCTTTAGAGCGTCGCTTTGACCCACTTCGGGATAAAGGTGGTGGCTTCTGGAACAAGTTCGCGTGAAGCTCGTATATTTCAGCTCGGGACTTCGTTAGCAAAGTGAACTGACTTCGTTCTTGATCAGACCGAGGTCCGAGGCAGGATTCCAATGGTCCCCGCTGTATTCTTTCATGGGCGCTTCGTCGACTTTGCCCCTGATCAGTACGCTCCGTTCTTCTCTTGTCGTAAATTTCAGGTCGATCTACCGATCTTTTTCTCCTATCAGCCTCGTCTGCTTCGGCAAATGTGTCAGCAATCCTCCATAGTTGTTTGGAACTTTGGGGGCGCTCTTTTACGAGCTCCCTGAAGAGAGTGCCGGAGTGAATGGCATTTTGGAATGCCGAGATGAGGACGTCGTCGGATAGACGGTCGACCTTGAGGCTTTCATTGTAGAATCTAGCCAAGAAGTCGCTGATAGATTCTCCTCGTCCTTGTCTCAAGGTAAGGAGTTGAGCCGAACTGATCTTTGCTTCGGCTTTCTGGAAGAAGCGTCGTTCGAAGGCGTCCAGAAGGTCGGCATACGACCCTATGCTGCAGCGCGGTAGGTTGTCGAACCACTTTCGTGCATTATCCATCAACAGTTCGGGGAAGACTTTGCACATATAGACATCCTCGGCTAAACCCTGGTTCAGCATGTTGTATTGGTACTGTGACAAAAAGTTGCTCGGGTCACAGGAACCATTGTAGGGTTTGATAGGTGGGACTCTATATGTTGATGGAAGCGGAGTATAGAGAATTTTATTGGTAAAGGGAGTAGCGATTCGGCTGTAAACAGTGAACCTTCCCTCTCTGCGGTCGTCCTCGTCACGTCGAAAATGGTCGACGTTTCGACGAGGTGGTGTCCTCTCTCTTCGGTACTCCTCGTCACGTCGGGACGGGGCGACGTTTTGACGAGGAGGAGTTGGACTTCGCCGAGGTGAGACAATGTTTTCTCGGCGATCCTGCTGTCTTTGAGGGACTTCGTCATTTCTCTCCTCGACAATCTGGTTAGAGGGACGAGGTTGTCGGGATGGCCCTGCTCTATCCTCCTCGTTCTGACTTCGTTGCTGATGCTGTTCGGCGAACTTGAGGAAGTCTTGTTCGTGGAGGTCCAGATATGCTTTGAGCGCATCTCCGAGCAGAGGTTGGAGTTCAGTGTTTCCTTGTTGACGACCTTGATTTAGCCCTCCGCTATTGATAGAATCGTGAGATCGGTTCGAGTGAACGTCCTCTACATGACCTTCCGGAGTTTGGCGCTGGAGTACGTGCTGTCTATTAGATTGTACCCGACGCACATCCCCTTCGTTGGTAGAGGTACGAGGTGGATCGGCGGGTACAGGGGGCAGCTCGTCTTGGTTCTGCTTTCCTTTAGCAGCAGCAGTTATGGCAGTAGAGCGGGTAGATCTAACCATCTTATTCTCACTTCGGAAAATCTGGATCGAACTCACAAAATTTATAAGGTTCCCACAGACGGCGCCAGTGATCGATCTTAATTTTCGAGGTGAAATAATACGAGGTGAAGAAAGTAATAACACGGGATTTACGTGGTTCGACTTTTAATGAAGTCTACGTCCACGGAGAGGAGAGCTGATATATTTATGACTTGAAAAATAGCAATTACAGAATATCTGTTCTAATCTAGCTTTGAGAGCCTATTTATAGACAATTTAGAGGCGGTTATGCTAAATGGGCCGAGGTGCTGGGCTTATGGGCCGAGCTATTGGGCTTAACCGCTGGGCCGAACTGCTCTTGGGCCGAGCTGACTGGGCCGAGCTGCTCTTGGGCCGAGGTGCCACTAATGGGCTTTTGTTGGGCCTTGTTGGATGGGCCATATCCTATCACCTAATTACCTTAATCGAAATAAGAATCTGTAGCTCAATTCTGATGATCGACCTAAATATTCTATACCACTAAATCAATATTATTATTATTATTATTATTATTTTCTTCCCTCACTTGTACTTTATTAGTGTAGTTTTCGTGTAGTAAAAACTTAATTTTTTGTAAGTGATGTTAGTGTATTAATGTATGTAATAAATTTTCAAGCATTGTGTGTGAATAATCCAAGATCCACCTTTTTCTAGCAAAACCCTAAATAAACAGTAGAGAGAAATTATCGGATTTGAACATCTCTCTCTTGGCACTAAACCAATGATCTAAAAACCAATAAACGATTCTTGATCACAAAATAAAGGAACCTAAAAATAGATTTTTTTTTTCATCGATCTTATTTCACCTGTATAAACCTTCCCATTTGTGTCCAAGGTTAATTCAGAATTCATCACCACTAGTGAATATATTCACTACGATATATATCTTAATTGAACTAAAAAGGAAAAAGTTTTGCAAATATGATCATCAAGACATGCCTCTTCCTAGTTATAGCTTGTTTGCTCGTGAAAAATGATGTCGAGGCGGCCTTCGGTAGCAAAGGCCGTGTCTTGCAGGCTGAGGCCGTCTTCGATATCACGAAGTACGGTGCTAAGGGCGACGGCACCACCGATGATGCAATGGTGAAAAATTTAAATTTGTTTTGTTTAGTTGTTGGAGAAAAAAAATGATGAATCTGTGTTATAATGAATGTGTTGCATGCATATAATAATCTATTATGATATTGTGAACAAATTAAATCATGTTATAGTTTCATATAATGAATGCAAATTATAAGAATATTTTAGGGCTTGTTACAAATTTGTGTATTGTTGTTGTAGTCATTGATTCAGGCTTGGAGGGCGGGATGCGACGGCCCGGGGCCATCTAGGGTTTTGGTTCCGGCCGGAAAAAAGTTCATGATGGGCGAGGTGGTCTTGGATGGGCCTTGCAAGGCGCCGATTATCCTCGACATTCAGGGTCAACTCGATGCCAATCCCGATCCGAGTGCATATTCCAACATGATGTGGATCTTGGTCGAGCATGTCGACCAAATTAAGGTCCTCGGTGGTGGCACGTTAAACGGCCACGGGGACCAGGTTTGGAAGTATGCAGATGAGGACAATAGAATGCCCGTTGTAAGTTATATTATATTATACTCCTTCAGTCCCACTATTATTATCCTACTTTGACCAAAATTGCGAGAGTTTTTTTGGTCAAAGTAGGACAACAATAGCGGAAGATGTGGAGTATTATATTATATACCCGTGACATGTATGTTTCGATCGATAATTTTTTTTTATGATTGGGGTCGGGGGTTTACCACATGTTGCAGGGGTTCACATTCCAATCGTCGTCTAATGGGGATTTAAGAGACTTAAATTTCGTCGACGCATTAGGGTTCCACTCAAAAATCATCGATAGCAACAACGTCAAGGTAACCAACTGGAAGATAACAGCTCCCGAAGAAAGCCCTAACACCGACGGGATCCACTTCAGCAATGCTACCTTCATCGAAGTTTTCGATTGTGTCATCGGGACAGGGGACGATTGTATTTCAATCGGCACAGGCAGCGCAAACATGTTGTTCAAAAACATCAAATGCGGCCCCGGACACGGCCTCTCGTGTGTATTTCATTATAATATACTCAATCAGTCCCACTAAAAAATTGTTTGCTTTGACCAAATCTGTGATATTTTTTTTTATATCAAAGTTAACCACTTTTAGTGAGACAGAAAAAATAATATATAAATAGATGTGTTTCATTAATCAATTTGATAGTAATTTGATAGTGTGGGGAGTCTAGGCAAGCGGCCGGACGAGCTGAGCGTGGGCAACATCACCTTCAAAGACTGCAGCCTCAAGGGGACGACCAACGGGTGCCGGATCAAGAGCTACCACGACTCGCCCGAGCTTGAGGCCACCACAATCATTTACGACGGCATAACCATGGAGGCCGTCAAAAACCCTATCATCATCGACCAACACTACGACTCCAAGAAAAAGCCCAAGGTACCTACTCACTTTCTATCTTTTTAAATAAAACAAACACTAACTAAACTCGCGGGTTCGTGTATCTGCAGCAATCGAACGTAAAGATTATCGACGCCCAATTCAAAAACATAAAGGGAACCACAATCTCCAAAGTTCCAATCAGTATAAACTGCAGCCTAAAGTACCCTTGCGACAAGGTTGAGTTGACAAACATCGAACTGACACCTGTACCGCCGTTGACGGAGGTGTCGTCGGAATGTGTGAGCGTCACCAACCTTAAAGTCACCGAACCTGTCAAACCGCCGGCTCCCAAGTGCACATAGAATTAGGGCTTGCATGCATGTCTCCGACCCATAATCAAATGTTGTTTTGAATTCTCTAATTATTTGAGGTTTAAATGTAGTTTTGGTTGGGATATATAGATATATATGCCAACCTTAACCTAAATTTATTCTTGTTGCCTGCCCTTTTGGAATAGTACTCAACATCACGGTGTAGAAGATGATGATAGATTATCATTAAATTAAATAAGTTGAATTGGGGTCATTCTTTTTATTTTGTTTTTATTAATGTTCTATATGCTAAAAGCCGAAACAACATTTATTTTAAACATGTGTAGATTCTATTAAAAAAAACCTAAAATATTTCACCAAAATCTCATTTATTATACGAGTTTTAAATATTGTTTTAATTGTCTTGACAACATATATAATGTATGTCATTTTCAATTTGTGAAAAATTAGTTTTGATGAAAGAAATAGAATCCAAGCAATATGTTGAGATTAATTAAGCTGATAGTTTCGGCTTTTGAGCACATAATCCTCATAGTTTCGCTTATTGAATAGGAAGAAATTAACTCGATGCATGCATAACCAAAAATTTTGTATAAATAATTTGCATTAGTGAGATTTATTAATAGAATTGTTATAGTGTTCGAATTCCTTTCTGTCATGGAATAATTTATTTTAAAATCATTAATATTAATTAAACTTTGGAAACAAAAAAAATTCTATCAAGGAAAATATATAGAAAAAAAAATCTATTAATCCTGGCTTGACCAAATTGTGTGAAATAATAAGAAAAAATAACAACTATTCATTAATATAAATCAGGGGCTGAGATCTAGTTTTAAATTAATGTTAATTGAGGATGTGACAAGATGAACATTAAGACTTTTTTTATATATATTTCACATAAAAATTTATGTACAGTGTACGTGAATCCGACCACACACACATACATATATATATATATATATATATATATAATATTCAATTAAATAACATTATATATAAAATATTTAAAACTGTCAGAATAGACACCATTAATATTTCCTTTCCTAAGAACAAATATCTTCCTATATAAAATATAGAAATACCCTCCTCATATTAATACATTTATTTCTAATGATCAGTCCCAACCTCGCGACAATGTAAAATATTTAGTCTCATTGTTTCCACTTCTCCAATTACACTTGGTTTCTTTCCCATAGGTTTGTATATAGGTTTGTATATTATGGCAATAATTATTTTGTAGTGTGTGTGAGTAATTAATTAAGATCTAATCTACCTATTTTTCTTGTGCTAAAAATAGTAATACCCAAAATGAACAGTAGAGAGAAATTATCGGATGACTAAATATCCAAAAGAATTTCTGATCACAAAAGAAAGACACCCCAAAATAGATCTAGCTATAGTTTTGGACTAATTTGGCATCACAACATATATAACCATTCCCATTTGCCTCAAAGCATTCATAATTCATCACCACAAGTAAATGTACACAATATTTATTATGTTATATATACACATATATTAACTCAAGCCATAAAGAATTAGAACATTGCAAATATGATCAAGACATGGCTTGTCTTAGTTCTAGCTTGCTTGTTCATCAAAGATGATGTCAGCGCGGCCGGCAAGGCCCGTATCCTTCAAGGCGAGACTGTTTACGACATCACGAAATACGGTGCTAAGGGCGATGGCTCAACCGATGATGCAATGGTGAACAAATTCAATTTTTATTTTCATTTTGTTTTGTTTTGCTTTAGGTCCAGGAGGAAAAAGAATGGCGAATGAAACATGTTATTTCCCATCGTATATTTTTATTTGGTATATATAATATTATGTTAATATTTCTTATATGATCCGATACCTATATTTGATATTAAAAAAAATGTAAATGTGTGTATTTTGGCAGTCGTTTATTCAAGCATGGAGGGCGGGATGCGACGCCCCGGGGCCATCGCGAGTTTTGGTCCCGAAGGGAAAAAAGTTCATGATGGGTGAGGTAGTCTTGCAAGGGCCTTGCAAGGCTCCGATTGTCCTCGACATCCAAGGTCAGCTCGACGCCAATCCCGATCCAAGCTCGTATTCCAATAGAATGTGGATCTTGATCGAGCATGTCGACAAAATCAAGATCCTGGGTGGTGGAACCATACATGGTCATGGGGACCAAGTTTGGAAGTATGCCGACGAGGACAACAAAATGCCTGTGGTAAGTTGGTTTTGTTATGTAATGACTAACCAATCTCGATATTTTATTTTATTGTCTAATGGTATGACATATTTTATTACATTAATAAAATCGTAATACATGACACAATTAATGGTTTAATATATAAAATATATATGTTTCTTTTCTCTACCATAAATCTTGAACCATAAACATGTCATGTGTTACTATTTTATTAATGCAATAAGATATGTCATCAACATTAACCAATAGATATCTCATATATTCGATGACTAATGATATCATATATTGAAATCTTTTCTTGGGGTTTAGGGATTTACATTCCAATCGTCATCCAACGGGGATTTAAGAGACCTAAATTTCATCGACGCAATGGGCTTTCACACCAAAATCATCGACAGCCACCACGTGAAGGTAACCAACTGGAAGATCACCGCTCCCGAAGATAGCCCTAACACCGACGGGATCCACTTTAGCAATGCCACGTTCATCGAAGTCACCAATTGCGACATTGGGACCGGGGACGATTGCATTTCAATCGGCACAGGCAGTGCAAACATGTTGTTTGCAAACCTCAAATGCGGCCCCGGGCACGGACTCTCGTGCGTATTTCAATCTCACTAGATCTAATCAGATCACCTATTGTCTAATCGTATGTTGTATCGCATGTTGCAGTAAAACGACAGTGACACGTAACATGATTAGATTTCAAAATTTAGAGAATATATATAAGTAAAACATATATTTTGAATTCCAAATCAATAAGATATATCACACGGTTAGACAATATTATTTGATTTCGCAGCGTAGGGAGTCTAGGCAAGCGGCCGGACGAGCTTAGCGTGGGAAATATCACCTTCAAGGACTGCAGCGTGAAGGGGACGACCAACGGGTGCCGGATCAAGAGCTACCACGCCTCGCCCGAGCTCAAGGCCACCGCAATCATTTACGACGGCATAACGATGGACGCGGTCAAGAACCCAATCATCATCGATCAACACTACGACTCCAAGAAAAAGCCCGCGGTACCTACTCATTTTTTTCTTTTCTTTTCTTTTTTTAATTTGAATTGAACTGACACGTACGCGACGACACTGAGCTCGTGTATTCGCGTATCGTGCAGCAATCGAACGTGAAGATCAGCGACGTAAAATTCCGAAACATAAAGGGGACGACGATTTCGAAGGTTCCGATTCTTTTGAACTGCAGCCTAAAGTACCCTTGCACCAACATTGAATTGGCGAACATTGACTTGAAACCTGTTCCTCCATTGAAAGAGACCTCTTCAGCGTGTGTGAGCGCTACAAATCTCAAATTTGTTGGGACTATTATACCCCCACCTCCCAAGTGCACACCCAAGTAGATTATTATTATTATTATTATTATGATAATTCATTATGCAATATTGCAAGTACTATGTTAGTTTCTTGCATGCATATATGATGATCAGTACTACTCTTGTATTCCTCGTACTTAATTTGGAATAATGGATTTCTGTCGGAATATATAATTACGTTGCTGTCTTTTCTTTCTTTTTTATATCTATTTCTTCGCAATGCCTATCAACTAGTTTGAATTAATTATGAATTAACACACATATATATATAAAGTAATTGTTATTTGTCGAGAAAATATTTAAATAAAGTTCATGAATGTAGAAAGTGATCACAGCAAAAGTATTTGATATAAATTTTAAAAATAAAAATCCAACGGCTCCGATTGCAAGCCGAAGTTATAGACAATTTAATTAATTGTTGCAAATACGCTTTAATATGCAAAAAGTTTATAAAGAGAGAAAGAGATAGAGAGGGAGGTTTGCTGATAAACACTATATAGGCACAAGCAATGAGACACCATAAGCAGTTATCAAGATGCATGCATACATATATACGTGGATAATGTTTTCTTTAATTAACATATATATTTAGCTTCAACGAATTGATTAATTAAGAGCTTAGTTATGTTGTTATAGTTGGTTTGAAATTGCATTGTATGGTATGGTCCAATCCCTGTGTCAAATATACTCCTAACCAAAACTAATGTGTCAAATATACAAATAATTTTGATTTTTAACATTTTTAAAGAGAAAAATATTTTTAAAAATAAAAATAAAATAATTAAACATATAATAATTCAATATTTATGACCTCTATATTTATGGGGCATGTTCTAAAGAACTTGGTCGACTCCTTAAGACTTAAGCCCCACCATACTATATTATAAATTCAAAATTTTATTATGTATAAAAATATTGAAAGGCTAGTCAATATACATATAATATTAATGTCAATAATGTAAGACTTTGACTATTAATTGTTTTATTATTTATATTAAAAAGCTAGTCAATATATTTACGACTAATTATTAATATATATTACTGCTAAGAATTGGATAATAGTTATAAAAAAAAATTATACCATCTAATAGATATATTATTGATTATAAAGTTCAAATTGAAGTGAAAAATAAATACATACATATATTATAGTTAAAAATAATTAATTTTTGTCATAAACTCACACAACATGGTACCTTAGTGAAATTGAAAATACGTTATATATATGCATCGAAGTTAGTTTGAATTTGTTTATCATCACTATGTAACCATGCATGCATGCATGATGCACGCATAAAATATTGGGATCAAAATGATTCTTTATTTTATATAAATATAGGTTTCAAAACTCTTAATTTAGCACCTACCCTTACTAATTAATATTATTATCAACAAATTAAATTAACCAACTCTTTTTACATTTGGTTGAATTCTCCAAGATCCACTTATTTCTACATCATCATATAATCTTACCATTCTATAATTACTAGTGGTTAAACATAACTCAAAATGCACGTTGGAAAGTAAATATCGGCATTGAACGTGAATCATACACGCATTTTAATCACATTTATAAACCCCCTCACACCTCCCCATCAATGACATAATATATAGATCTTCTTCTAAATAAATTAATAAAAGAATAAACTAAATTGTGAATAATATGAATATGGGAAGTTGTGGGAACATGTTGGGGGTTTGGCTTGTGTTAGGGCTAAGCTGTTTGCTAACTATCAACGCCGGCCCCAGCGAACGCCGTTTACTGCAGTCCGAGACTGTTTTCGACATCACCAAGTACGGCGCCAAGGGCGACGGTACCACCGACGATGCAACGGTGAATTAATTAAACCCTAATTAATTAATTTCGTGTTATGTGGATTGCAATAATAATATTGCATTTCATGCACGCAACAATCCTATTGCGTGCATGAATTTTTGTGTGTGTGGCAGTCGTTCATTAAGGCATTTCGGGAGGGATGCGATGGGGCGGCGCCGGCGAGGATTGTGGTCCCCCCGGGTAAATTCATGATGGGAGAGGTGGTGTTGTCGGGGCCGTGCAAGGCGCCACCCCCGTTGGTGATCGACATCCAGGGGACCCTCCTCGCCAACCCCGACCCCAGCGCCTACTCCAACCTCATGTGGATCTTGATTGAGCACGTCGATACGGTCAAGATCCTCGGCGGTGGAACCCTAAACGCCCAAGGTGCAAACGCTTGGAAATACGCCGGCGAGACCAATCACATGCCTGTCGTAAGTATTATATATATTATATTAATATAATATATATCGTGGAATTTATATACTAACCATTTTCATGTAATGAGTGGTGCAGAGCTTTACGTTCCAATCGTCGATGAACGGAGATATTAGCAACCTAAACCTAGTCGACGCGATGGGATTCCATAGCAAGATGATCGATAGTGAGAACATAAAGATCACAAAGATGACGATCACCGCCCCTGAAGACAGCCCTAACACCGACGGCATCCATCTTAGCAACGCCACAAACGTCGAGATCACCGACTCTGTTATCGGAACCGGTGACGACTGCATCTCCATTGGCACCGGCAGCAAAAACATCCTCGTCAAGAACCTTAAATGCGGCCCCGGACACGGCCTTGCGTAGGCTTCATTCTTTATTCATTATTCCATATCTCGAATCAATTCTCCCTTAACATTAACAACTGCTAAAAGAGATCGTAAAAGACATTATATTACCAAACTTAAAAATCTTGAAATTCCAACCACTTTTCAATCAAATCATGCTTGAAAAGTGGTCAGAGCTTACCCATTATTAAATTTTAGAATCTTTTACCATCTTTTTTGACTAATTTTTTTTCCTTGACATTTATAGTGTGGGGAGCTTGGGCAAGAGGCCGGACGAGCTGAGCGTGGGTAACATCACTTTCAGCGGTTGCACGTGCACCAAGACCACCAACGGGTGTCGAATCAAGAGCTACCACGCGTCGCCGGTGCTAACCGCCACCACCATCATCTTCGAAGACATAACCATGGAAGATGTCAAGAACCCCATCCTCATCGATCAACATTACTTCTCCAAGACCAAGCCAGAGGTCCTTTTCTTCATCCCATTTCCATATTATATTATTCACTCTAACTCACTATTCTTGGCCCAAAAGTCACAAAGTATTCGTGTATTTGATAATCCATGCATGCATGCAGCAATCGAGCGTGCATATCAGCGACGTCCACTTCCGCCGCATAAAGGGGACGACCATAACGGAGATTCCGATCATGCTCAACTGCAGCAGCAAAGTGCCTTGCGACAACATTGAATTGGCCGACATCGACTTGAAGCCGGTGGCGCCGGCCACCTCCGTCGCCTCTGCTTGCTCCAGCGCCGTCAACATCAAGACTTCCGGCACCGTCAACCCTCCACCTCCCACATGCTAGGCTGCCACTCTTGTCTAATTATAAATCATCAAACCCTAAATTAATTAATTCATTATTTTTATTTTCTTTTGCTTTTGCTTTTGTTGAGGAGTGATGATGGTATGGTGCACAAGAAACTAGCACCGTACACACACTCTATTGCTTGCATGTACGCTCATTGTGCAAGGCCTTGTTTTCTTATTCTTTCATTTGAGACTTATTTATTAAAATTAGTTTTGTTGCCCGTCGAGAAATTCGTTGGAGAATAATTGTTATATAAAATTTAGGGGTAACTTCTATAATAACCATTTTGTTATAGTAAACCCAAATAATAGCCACACGTATAAAAAACCATAAATTTAGTCTGCTATGTCTATAATACCCTCCATCTAATTAATTCATTTAAAATACTACAGAATTTAAAAATAAAATTTGGTTTATAATTAAATACTATACCCTACCATATGAACCCTAGGCATGAATCTATAATAATAATTTATTAATACAATACACCAAAAATAATTAAAGGAGAAACAATAATTATGGAAGAATAATTTTTTAATTAATTAATGAAAGGGCAATAAAGGAAAAATAAATACAGAATGGTTACTATTTCATTATTTTTATTTGTATGGTTACTTTTTGTGTTTTGAATATTAAAGTGGCTAGTTTAGCCTATTTCCCCTAAAATTTATGTAATTTGTTATTTTTATTTTTCCAATAATTAATGAATGCATCAATAGAACCAAAGACCATATAAAAAATAGTGCAAAACTGATTAATAAATAATACTAAAATTTGTTCTTGTTATAAACCCGAATAATACATGTTAAGGTTGAGTGAAAAAGTAAGCATTGAAAATATATCATAAATAATATATAAAAATATTAATTTAGAGGAATTGTTTAAAATTATCTACGAAATTAAATCCTTTTAAAATTAAAAATGAATTATCTGAATCAGTTTATTTAGTTTATATAATCATATCCATCACAACTTGTTGTCGTCATTAAATATCCGTTCATGTTCAATTAATAAGATCATTGAAAAATATATCATAATTTTCATATACAATAGATTTAATATATATATATATATATTAATATTTTTTCAAAATAAAATAAACTCTAGAAATTTCCTTACAATTCATAAATTTTCCATATATAAACTTGAAAGTTTCGTAAATTTTGTATAGATTATGTTATTATTAAAATTATAGGTAAATAGAATTCGAGGGATTTTTCTTTAATCATAAATAGTGATTCAAAAATACTGTTGCGGATTTGCAATAAAGATGAAACTTAAAGTAAAATTAGAAAAATAAAAAATTCATCAAAGAACTATAACAAATTTTTTTTTGTTAAATCATATTAATTAGTGAAATACAAAATTAAACACAAATTACAATTTATGGGCCCCAATTTACGATTATTGTTCATTATGTTAATTACTTGTTAAAGTGGTAGTTAATTAGTTTATAATTCTACAAAGCTTGTGCAAAAGGGTCATTGGAAGTTAAAAAACTTTTATTTTTGCCATCAAAGAAAGGAAAAGAACAAAGAGATTTCACAATGATAAGAATTACTACAGCAATATGAATTAATTAGTACATTATTTGTGGACAAACTCCTCGTCCAAAGTCTTCAGACAACACTAATAGATATCTATCTAGGTTAAATTTGGATGATCATACAATCTGCAGCTCACTTTCTTGCTTCATTCAACCTTTGATGAAATTCTTTGATCATAAGCAGCACCTTCTCCTTTTGCACCATGCAAACACCGAGCCGGTCGTCGACTCAGCATCGAGAACCCGTACATTTCCAGCAGGAACACGGTGAGGAACACGATGAGGCAGAGCTTCGCAAAGGACAAGTCAAAGAACCACGAGCACGAGAGTGATGACAATACAGAGAGTGCCCAGATGATCGTGTTTCGCCTCGTTGAGTCTTTTGTATAGTTGTTGGTCAAAGTAGGCTTGTCTTCTTGAATCTTCCCTCGCACTTCATAGCTCTTAAGCTTCACTTCCTGAGGTGAATTGGGCCATTCTGCTTGCCACAGAGCCTCCCATTTGGACTCATCATCTCTTCCGGTTGAAACCTCCTCATTACTCAAATCTTTGATTCTATTAACATTGTAGTCCATAACCACATTATCCATTGCTGCAGAGATGTGCACTAAGCTCTTCTTTTCACTTGCTTCAATGCTACTCATTGTAGCCTCACCATTTCCATGATCAATCAACTCTTGCTCATCATCGCCTTCGTCCCCGTTCTCGATTCCCTCCACCTCTTCAGTTTCACCATATTCTCCATCATCTACATCTTCATCGACTTCGTTGTCACTGCATTCATTAAAAGTTTCCTCCTCCATGCTTTCCACTTCGTTTTCTTGATTTCCAACAATGGCTTCATTCACTTGAACCAGTTCCCCATCATCACTCAAATCCCCCTCACCTCTTTCTATTCCTTCTGGTTCTACACACTCCTCCTCATCGATTTCTCCATCACCATTGCAAAATCCTCCAAAATCCTCAACACCATTTTCTTCTCGAGTCACCTCAATATCCTCTTGATCACCATTTTCCTCTTGTGAGGATTCCATCTCAGTTATCTCAGACTCAGCAGTCTCGATTTCGCCATCACCGTCGCTTTCTTTTTCTTCTTCTTTCTCAGAAAAGAAAGGAGTTTCTTCCTTAACGGGGACAAAGCCATCATCAGGCATGGGATCTCCTTCTGCATCACCTAGTTTTTCTGAATCAGTCTCAACCTTGGCATCAATTTCATCCTGAAGAAGAAATTCACTCGTAAATAGAGAAAATTACAGCATCCAAATTGCTTGCAAATCTCTAATAAAATCCCCAAATTCACATGTACGGCTCAATTTTGTGGATTTAAAGTTTCCATTTTTTCTTATTCCCAGAGGAAACAATAACCATAGAGCAGAGGAAAACAGTTACCACTTCCGATATGTGAGCAGGAACCATAATGGAGGAACCGGTTTCCTTTTCCACATCTTCCTTTTCTCCTCTGCTGAAAAATCAATATCCGATTCACAAAAAATGCAACAATTCGTCAAAATCATAAAGGAAATCCACACAAATGCACAAACCTGATGTGGTCATCTTCTTTGTGGCTCTTCTCGTTGATCTTAGGTGGCGATTTCTTTCTACCATCGTCATCGGACCTCCGCCTCTTCTGTCCGAGAACAAAGACTGATGCAAAAGCGGCGGTGACCAACGCGCCACCCAAAAGAACAACAGCTCCAATGCTGCCACCGCCGGCGCCGCCGCTGCTGACGTTAATGATCATTCTCTGGCTTCCTCCTCCTCCTTGATCATTTCGAGATTCCTTGGTTTCCACCATGCTAACGAGGGATGCTGTTCTTTGCTTTCCGATCAAGGAAAATGGAGATGTCGTAGCTTGTGTTGGGGTGGGATGGGATCAACCTTTTTGACGATGCAATTAATTACCAATAGCTATCACTATATCGCAAGCACGTTTTTCGGTGTTTCTTGAACACGCTTTTGGTAAGTGTAAAAGAGTGTGAGAAGTTTGTTGTGGCGTTTTCTCGATCTTTCGCATTTTGAAGCGGACGTCGCATTCCACTATTTTTGTTCTTAAATAAACCTTTTTCATCTTTTATTTTATTTTATAAATTTTATTGTGTCTTACACAAATGAATAACGATTTTCATGTTTTATTTTTTATTTTTTCTTACACAAATGAATCAAATTTTATTGAATACATATAAAATAAAATTGTTTCTTAAAAAACTAGTATAGTTTAGCATTAAAAGTGAGTGATATAATAAATTATAAATATATACTTCATCCGTCCCCTAAATAGTTTAAGAGTGATAAAAATAGTAGGGTCTACACCTTTTTAAATAGATAATTTCTACTATTTTTATAATGTCAAGTTTAATGGGACATCCAATAAAAAAAGTGTGTCGATGGCGGATAGAGTATTACATTTGTCTCATTAATAACAATTCTATGTGTTGGATAAAAATCATTTCTTTTTATCTAAAAAATAGTTTAAGTTCTTTCATTTTTTTTATAAATAATCTTCAAACATCATCTATTTTATATTTTCCACCAATTCCTTATCAGCTTTATATTTGCATCCATAATAAATTTATTTCTCAACTCAATAAACACAATCCCATTAAAAATAATAAATTAAATATGACATAAATAATATTCTCATATATAGATGCATGATATGACATAAATTTGCAAGGTACAACAGGATCATCTCTTTCCCACTCTATTACCATAAAAACCCTCATCAATAACGCGAAGGTGTACCTTGGCGAGGGTCAAAAGTGTAAACAAAAGGACCAACGGAGTACAACCTCATGTTGCTGGAGCCGAGCGTCCGGTAAGCTGAGAGCGGCGCGCCGCTCAAGCCCCTGCTGACGTCGGACGGGTAGGGGCAAGCTTTGAGCCGCGAGCTGTGGACGAAGGCTTTGCATTGCGAGATTTTCACGCCGTCGGCTTCTACCAGCTCCGAAGAAAGCTTCGCCAAGAAGTAGCCGTTGGCGTCGGTCGGTCGGGTCAGAATTGAAAACGGCGCCGTTTCGTAGCCGTATTTATCGAGTCCAAGGCATGTAATTCTCACAACACCTCCTGCGTTATTTCAAACATTTAAAAATGAGTTATGACGTCATAATTTTTTATAAAACGCAGGGTAGAATACAAATGACGTCATAAAACGGTCACCTTTGAGTGGGATAACTCCGGCGGCGGATTTGCAGTAAATGATCCCTTGCACTGTAAAAACTTCTGGTAAAAACCTTTTCTTGGATATGTTTGGGTTTGGGTCGGACCCGTAACCACTCGCCAAAGCTCCGACGATCACACACAGTGTAAGTAAGTACAACGTTAGCAGCTGACAACAACGTTTTGCTGCAGCCATGTTTTGTTGTTGGATTCTTGGGCTTATTTTGTTTGTGTTGATGATTTAAATCCATTGGTATTTATAGGCCATAAAATTAATATCATGATTATTATTTATTTAAGTATTAAATCCACTTATGTCTGGGCACGTAATTGTGATGATTGGGCTACTTGCTTGCACGATCTTTGTTTTGTCATTATATATGTTGTTTGAGACCAGTCACACGCTAATGAATGTAGTTAAAAATGGGATAAATTGATATGGTAGTGAATTATATTCAATAAAAATAAAATGGTTTATAGTTAGATAGATGGATGTATATTTAACTGCAAATGCATATAACGTGATTAAAGTTTCATTTTGATTCATTATTGTCAACTTGGACTGGGACAAAGGGTCGTTATTCCGAACTAACCTCAAAATCAATCTTCAGTTTGTATTGCAAGCTGCAACTTGCATGTACGAAGTCGGAACGCTAGTAATCGTCTGTCAACTATACGACTGTGAATTCATTTCGAGGTCTTGTAAAGTTGTACACACCGTTTGTCACACTATGAGAGTTGGTCATGCCTTAAATCATTACTTTAGCCGCAAGGAAATGAATGTCAAATGCATAACTTGTCTGACACCGACACCGACCGATAAATTGATAAAAACCTATTTGTTCGAATTTACATCAAATCTAAAAATATAAATACCAATTTAATTCGAAAAACATCTCCTGACTAGATAAGTTAGAACCTATCTAACTTTTGCACATTTTTTATAAATCTGACACGACGCCCAATTGCATTGAGTCTAAAATAATAAGATCCAACTCGACCCAAAATGGAGCTAGTCAGTCGGGCGGGATCGAGCCGGGCTTATTTTGCCACCCCTAACTCCGCGGTTAGGAAGGAAACTATTGAGATACAGTGTGCTTAGGACTTAGGAGGTTTTGTTTTGGGCTTGGCCCTTACTTTAGTATATTAACTAGTATATGTCCCCGTGCGATGCACGGTGAATTAATAGATAATCGATATATTTTCAATCAAAAAATATGTATTGTGATGCACAATTCATACATGTTTAAAATATAATTTTTAGGATAAAATAATCAGATTGTACTGAACTATCTCATCACGCTTATGTCATTTTGGATTAGATCGGGTCAGCCTGAAAAGTAATCGTGTATTTATCTTCACAATCCATAACTGTCAATTTTCAAATCGTCCGAATCTTTTTTTTTACGGCTCTAAACATGTATTTTAATAGATGAGTTGAGTGTATTGTTAGTGGTATACAAGTGTTATATTGTTTATTAATTAAATATGTGTATCGTAAGTAAACTAAAATTTATTAATAAATAATATAAAATATGATGAAAATTAATAGATATGTGAATAATATAACAATTAGTGGTTGGTAAAATAATGACAATTTAAATAAATAAAAATAATATATATCGACGATAACGATAGTATTTAAAATTATATATTTGAGTATTTACCAGAATAAAATCATGTATATTTTTTATGCAATAATTAAGATGAATAAAGTGCATTAAAAATAATTTGATTAAAGTGTAGGATTATATACCGATGAATTTTGATACATCTTGATTTATAGATAATAATTGAGTTGTTTGTGGTAAGTAAATAAAAATATTTCCTATTTTAATACATGTATAATAAATTTACATAGTAAAGTTTTTTAAATGATCGTAATTTTTTCATATTAAATTTGTTTATTTTATATCATATATCAAATTAAAGCTCTTGTCAAGATCTTTAATTTAAGATGCATATTGCATGTGGTTACACGAACGAAATTCAATTATTTTATCAAAACAAAATTATAGAGGAAAGAGAAAATTAATTATATTTAAATGTATTTAATATTATAATAGTTTTAAAACAATAAATTATATTATTAATAGATTTATATGTGTTAAGAAAACTATAATTACCGCATTACTATAGAGAGATTCCACGTTCTTTTAAAAATAACTGCTATGTATATATATATATATAATTTGGCGAAAGTTGGTTATCAAAACCTTGTTTTCGTATATTTAGATTATTAACTCCAATTTGGTGATAGTTGTCACTCGTCAAACAAATCCTGCCTTAGATCAGCCTTGCAACTCACCTACTTTTTACTCATTTTATATTCATACTTGTCTTGGTTTTTGGATGTTAAGACATTATTTTATTTTATTAAATTAATAATATTTTATCGGAAAGTCTTCGTTCATTCTCAAGCGGTTATCTACGATCCATAGCTGATTTATATACCAGTGTTGACGACAGCTAGCAAAAGATTTCCTTAGACGCCACATTCAAATCTAAGCATATACTATAATGCCTTTTTAGTGTGTTATTTTATATAATATAAAAATATCTATTTGTAATTTAACTTTAATTTTAAATCCTAGCAATAAAAATGAATGTAATAAAGTATTTTGGTGGGTCAAAATTAAGGTCAAACAGTAATATAGGTAAATCACCGCGAAAGAGAGAGGTGTGCTTATCCATAGCCACTACCCCTACGGCTGCTTCATATATGGAGTATATATAAGCCAACCCCTCTCGTCTTTCTTTCATAACCTTCATTATCAGTTATCATCAACTCCAAAGAAAGCTTAAACCTCTGAGATTTTAACCCTTAATTTTCAATTCAAAATTCATCTCTTCTCCATTTTCTCTTCATACAAGTGTAGATTAGTAAGTAATTTACCAAATATGTGTGGCGGTGCAATTCTCAACGGACTCATTCCCCGCCGCCGAGTCTCCTCCACTGATGTCTTCCCCACCGCTGCGGATTTCTGGCCGGCTGCTTTCAGCTCCTCCGACCAGAACGACGCTGCTCCAGTCAAAAGATCCAGATCCTCTGCAGGTAATCGGATTCAGCTCCTAATTCGATTTCAATCGGTGAATTTCTTTTTAATTTTTCGGATGATTGTTGATTTGAGATAGTCTGGTAATGGAATCTGTGCAGTGGAGGAGAAGGTCGCGAAGAAGAAGAAGCTGAGGAAGAATCTGTACAGAGGAATACGGCAGCGTCCGTGGGGGAAATGGGCGGCGGAGATCCGCGATCCGAGGAAAGGCGTCCGCGTTTGGCTGGGGACGTACAACACTGCTGAAGAAGCTGCCCGTGCTTACGACAGAGAAGCGCGCAAAATCAGAGGGAAAAAGGCCAAAGTCAATTTCCCAAACGAGGACGACGATTACAGCTGTAATTACAATCCTACCCCTGAAAAACCACACGATGTCGAGTATTACAGTGAATTCAACCAGGCTGGTTTGGGAATTTGCGATGATGTTCTGTATCCTGAGAATAACGAGACGCCTGAGGTGAACGGAGGTGGCAGCGAAGACACCTTGGCGTCGGAGGAGGTGGAGCAGGTGGCGGCTGCGGAGAATGAAGTGCAGAAGCTGTCAGAAGAGCTTCTGGCGTACGAAAACTACATGAAGTTATACCAGATCCCTTACTACGACGGGCAGTCGGTGGCGCCGCCGAGTAATCCGCCGCCTGAGACGGTGGAGCTATGGAGCTTCGATGAAGTTCTGTGAACTCTAATTATAAGTTTGTTCTAATTTGTGTTTCCTTCATGATGTTCTTAATTACTGATTAATCTGTAATTAATTATGGATTAATTTAGCTTATTATGCTCAGGATCGTGACTTATTTTGGTTTATTTATTTATACTATTTGTCTAATAATATGTTGTAATAGCCTTTTCTTAATTGCAAATATTGTTTCATTTCCATTATTCAAAAAAATCCATTACTGTAGACATAACTTCTATTGTTAGATCGTAAATATATCCAAAACGATAGTGTATACCAAATATTATTGAAAGCCAATATTAATCAACATGTGACGTTTATATGAAATCATTTTGTATAATAAAACGTGCTAATTTTTTTAATTTACATCATTGAAACCTTAATTTCATAGCTTACGTAATTTGTGCCTATAATTAAATTAGGATCATGAAAATTGTCCATTTCTTTCACCATTATCGTCATTTATTTATTTATTGGTATTACACATGCACATTTATTTATTTATTTATTACGTAGTGGATGATGGAATATTCACTTTCTTGATTTCTCAAGTATAAATGGAGGCTTTCTCTTTAGCAATTAGCATATTCGTATGGAACTATCATTCAACTCATGAGGAAGTATCATGATTTCGAATGCAAGTAACGAATTAAATTATAGACAAGTGATGTAACCGCGATTTTGTAATTGAAAAGGTGCGAATTACATTGATATAATGTGTAAATGAAAAGTTAAAATATATATAGAATAATAATAAATTAGTAATAGCAATTGGGATAATAAATAAATGAAAGCAATAATAATGTGACTTAGAAAAGGCAGGGGGTTGTTGAGTGCATGCAAAAAGGTGGTTAAAAATTGAATACTATAAAATCTCAATACCAGTGGGCGCAGCATGTATTTTACTGCCTCATCGCACACCGTTAACGCCGCCGCCGCCCACTGCTTTTATTACCTTATAATATTTCTTACATTCTTCACACTTCAAAGCTTCTACTTCTCTTCATTTCAAGACTTCTTTTTCCTTAGGGTCCATTTGGTAGCCCATAAAAGAGCATATAACTAAAGTTATCTATTCAATATTGGGCATTTGGTAGCCGTATATGTAATACAGAAAGCCCGCAAAAAAGAAAAGGCCCGAGTATGAAAGTACTGTTTCGTTTTGAATATACGTCTGGCGGATACCCTCCGATAATGTAATATTTTGTGAACAGTTCTTAAAAGTCCAAAAGTCTCTCCAACATTCGGCGACTCGATTTCTCTTTGCAAATTCAAATAGCATCTTTTGTGGTGAGCAAATTCGAAATCTCCTTCCTCGATTTGCAAGGTTCTTCGACAAGTAGCAACTGCAAAAGATTGTAATACAACTTGCTGGGCGAAAAATTCACAGAAAATGGTATGTTCTAATCTGATAATTGAATTCTATGTGAATAGATATCATATTTTGTCAGAAATCTTGCTTATTGTTTTTATATTTTCTATGTATCCAACATTGGGCATGGATTTTGTAATGAAAAAATACAGTTTTGAAAAGGAGAAATGCAAAGACAAACAAATCTGAGGCAACACCATTGAAATATTTTGGATAAAGTCTACAGAACTGTAGAGCAGTCGATTGAAGAAAGTGAATTTATGTACCCCTCAATGTGAGTTTTTATCAGCTTTTCCTTTCCTATTTATTTTATCGCAGTGATTATATGATATCTTGAGTTTGGTAGAAAATTGTATGCTTGCTTCTTTCTTGATTTTTCATTCTGCAATTGGAAGTCATTTGTGCCCAAACGGTTAATTTTGTTTATATTTTGATTTTTTGTCTACTCTTCGATTCTTGTGGTGGACTGTGCTTCAAATATGTTGTGAGAAATAATTTTGTTTGTTTTGTCTATGTGAACTAGTATATTGTATATTTTAGTTTATGTATATTTCTTGAATTAAAAACTAAAATCAGTGATATTAATTAAGTCAATGCTAAATCATATGCATTCACAGCCCAACTAATAGGAGTTTGACAGCATTGGATTAAATGGAGCGTAGAAATAAAGATACTGAAGCGTATATTTATATCCAAATAGAAGAGATAATGCAAGAAATGTTTATGGGGGTTATTGGGGTCATTAGTTTACTTGTTAAAAGCATGAGCTCGAAGAGAAAACGTCTTCATTCACCCCGCCCTTACAGTATGATTGAGAGAATTCCAAATCGGGTCAAATATTTGAATAGGATGGTTCATACTAGTAATGCAGATTGTATCGTGAACCTTCGAATGGATCGTAACACTTTTGGAAAGTTATGTCACCTATTAAGAGAGTTAGGAGGATTGCAAAATCAGAAATATGTGTCAGTAGAAGAGCAGGTGGCCATGTTTTTAGGTATTCTAGCACATCATAAGAAAATTGGCACTGTTGGTTTTGACTTTCAAAGGTCTGGACAAACGGTATCAACATATGTGCACATAGTGTTAAGAGCAGTAATCAAACTTCATGCAATATTCCTTGTCAAACCAATCCCTATCGAGGAAAGTTGCAACGATCAAATATGGAAGTGGTTCAAGGTAAATTATTCTAATACGAATTAACTACAGTCACCTACTGTTTAAATATCTCAATTGATATCTAACTTATGTTTAATGATACAGGGTTGTTTAGGTGCATTAGACGGCACATATATCCATGTGATGGTCCCGAATGTCGATAAACCAAGGTATAGAACGAGAAAGGGTCAGATATGCACGAACACACTAGCTGCATGTGATCGAAGCCTCCGGTTTATTTATGTATTGGTTGGCTGGGAGGGTTCAGCTGCGGATGGAAGAGTGTTGAGAGACGCTTTAAATAGGGTTCACGGCTTGAAAGTGCCCAGGGGTAATTTTGATTCTCGATGGCCTTTTTCTACTAACTTAATTCATTGTAATTCATTGCGAGGTTCTTGAATTTTCCTTTTAGGAGCTTATTCATTTGATATTAATCTCATACATTTTTTTTAATTTTAGGTAACTACTATTTGTGTGACAATGGTTATGCAAATAGTGATGGTTTTTTAACGCCTTATAAGGGAGTGCGATATCATTTGAAGGAGTGGGGTCCCAATTCCGTTCGACCACAAAATCCTGAGGAGATTTTTAATTTGAGGCATACCAAAGCTCGAAATATAATAGAGCGTGCGTTCGGTGTCATTAAGAAGAGATGGGGAATTCTTAGGAGTAAATCATATTATCCTGTTAAGGTCCAAAATCGCTTGATCATGGCATGTTTTATGCTCCACAATTTTGTACGGGGTGAGATGGTTGTCGACCCTATTGAGGCGATGCTTGATGAGAATCATGAAGAGGTAGAAACTGAAGACCATGATGATGAAGAGGCATTTGTAGATGTAGTGGAGCCGACAGCCGCATGGAACCAAAAACGGGAAAAAATGGCACATATGATGTGGAATAGTCGTTGAATTATTGTATCTAGAAGTAACAAATCCAACGAGTTAGATTATTTGGACATGTTTTATTTGGATTATGGATATTTTGCATTTGATTAATTTTCATTGTACTTCAATTATTGTGATTGAATCTCTTTTTTGAGAATTATGTTGATGAGTTGTATTAATATTTGAGAATTGTTGTGAAAGCAATATGGTGATGATTGTTGCTGCCCATCCTCATATTTTTGCTATTATTTCACTTGGGTTTATGCAGCTGGTTGTTCTTAAAAGATATTGTTTTGCTACTGCCACCGATTTGTTGCTGCTGTCTCGCTGATTTGAAGTTGCTGTTATTACAATTGCTGTCCCAAAATGTGAACACAAGGTTCTGGTGCTCTTACTCTGCTGCTACTCTCACCTATGCTGCACTCAAAAACCTCATGATTGGAAATACAAGAAAATTAAGATATATGAGGGGCTGCTGCTGTGCAAGTGAAGAAAACAAGAGCAAGAAAGAAAAGTTGATTTATGAAAGCTTGTAACATATCAATAACTCATTTGGGATAGAAACACATCAACAATAAACTAGAGTAGTCATTTGTTCCATGAAAATACTACAATATCCCCAACAAAAAGAAATATTTTAGATACCAAGATCAAACCCGAATGACAGACGACATAATCTATACAAAAATACTATCGACATAGTCATTCGAAGGTCGATCATACAAAATAATTATCAACACCCTAGACACATCAAGTTTCAAACCAAAAGCAACTTGTTGTCATTACCCAACATCGCAAAAAACAAGACAACCTATCTAACGGTTTTCGATCGTTTTATCAATTCAACTTCCCTGCCTCCTGGAGAATGAACAAGACATAGGAGGGTCGTTCTGGTTCTGGTAATCCCATGAAGACGTCTAATTTGTCTAGTTCTTTTGCCAAAATCTGACAAACAACGAACTTCTGTTGTAGGGAGAGTCCGGAGATACAATCAAGAAGATTGAATGCCTCCTTTTTCGTATCTTTGACATCAAACTCAAAACCAATACGTTTGACCAATTCTGCAAACCTTGCATCAGCTTTATTTCCCATCTCTCCTAGTACATCGCAAACACCGTCCAGATCACCTCCCCTCTTGCGCTTCTTACACTTCTCAATTGGAGGACTGCTTTCTTTTGTAGCTTGTGAAACATTGTCTCCTTGTCCTTCGCTTTCATTCAAATCCACACCAAATGACTCAAAGTCGTCAAACATTCCATCATTTGTCATGTTGTCTTCAAATCTGATTTCATTCCAGGCATCTGTGATGTCCTCCGCTGCCTCTCCGGTAGCTCTATCTTTCCCGAATATTTGAGACCAATCCTCGTAGTAAGGCCAAGGCTTGTACCGCATATTTCTTGCATTGATATCTAGCTGCAAAAAAACAAAGTAAACAAATCACAAATATATTTGAGACCAATCCTCATGCACTAGTATTATAATTTATCGAATAAAGTCCATGGGGGAGGGTGCAAATTGTAGGAAAAATAAGCATTCATGTATTATAGCAAAGACATCTCAGTTTTGATTTTCTAATGAAAATATGACGAACTATCACAACAATGAATCAATGATCAAGTAAGCATTCATGTATGTGTTTTTATCAAGAATAACCAATCACAAATATAGTCCAATGCCATTTACCTCAAACTATAAATGATAACTATAGGGATTACCTTGATAATTTGGTCCCACTGATCATTTTCGCACTCGATCATATAGTCCCCTCTCGAATTAAATCCGACGCCGCTATGACCTAAAATAGAGCTGAGTGAATAATAATTCTTCTTCCATTGTGTCATTTTTGAGTTTATGTGCGGCGTTCCTCTCAAATCCGTTGTGGGGAACTTGGACTTCATCGCTTCCTCTAACTTATTCAAATAACCAGCCTTGAAACCGTTGTCTGACTTCCAACCAAGTGAAACTAGATTCTTGAGGGCGGCCAACAGACATTCTTCTTCCTTATCGGACCAACTCCTACGATTCCTATCAGTTTTTTTGGTGCCACGGCCTAATCCACTACTACCACTCTCAGTATCCATATCTGTATGAAGAGATTAGTTAAATTACAAACTTTGATCATAAAAGAATCGGTGATGCAGTAGTAAACCAAAATTGCATTAATCCACCATTATATATTGTAAAAATGTGCAAAGGATAATGGTGTAAAAATAGATAAATTTGCATATTTTTAGAGCAAAGGCAAGCTAGTTAAAAAAAAACTACAGAGCAAAATCAAAATAAGCAAGATGGAAGCAAAGATTTCACAAGGGTTTGCGATAAGGAAAAGTTAAAGCAGATCTTGAAGATGAAACAACTAAAGAACAACACAACGGCGACTCAAAGAATAAATGAGGTAAGGCTAGCAAACAAAAGCTAAACAAGAAGGAATGATGAGTATCGTTTGTGAACCACCCTCACCCTCCTCCCTCTCAAGCTAAAAATCAGCTACAAATCTTTCGAAAAATAAATTTATGCATTCCAGTTATGAACATGATGCATTCAGGGATAATAATCACGAATCAAAATTAAGTAAAAGGAGAGATAACATTACCTGTTGTCTTCAAAACTTTTGCAGGAATTTATCTCCTTCGCTGGTGGTCTTCACTCCAACACCATTGATAACTTCAATATAGGGCTCCAAGAAAATGAAGGGTCGACACTAATAACTAATGAGAAGATAAAATATAATATAATAATAAAGGACAATGTTTACTGCTCAAGTTAAAATAATCTTATTGCTACCAAATGGCTAGATAAAATTAACTTTATTTTACACTTGCCTACCAAACAAAAGGTAAGAAAAAATAAACTTAACAAATCGTACACATCTCATATAATTTTATCTTGTCTTAACATATCATAACAAGGTTACCAAATGCACCCTTATTGTACGGAAATATGTACTTTTTTTGCTACACTCGTCTATAAACATTTGTGTTGGGAATTTGTTATAAGTTCTTTTTGTTAATAATTATGAGTAGAAGTGTATACAAATTTTGTAGGGTTTAGTACTCTATTTTGGTGTTTCATATATAATGTTATACTATCAAATTTCACGTTTTAAATATTGTATCATAATTAATATTTTATTTAAAAATCGAATTAAAGGTGAATTAAATATTAAAAAAGTTATATACAAAAAATTGAAATTAATTAAAAACATGAAATATTAAAATGCAATAATTTGGATAAGATTACAGAATAAAAGAAATATTAAATACTTTTTTAAAAGGACTAACTACTAATATTTTAACTTAATTCGTTACTGTAATATGTGTATGTAATCTGATGACTTGACGAGCATATAAAATATATGTTTCGTTTCCTAAACGTTAATCTAATTGGAGTATAACAATTTATAACGTACTCCATAGTTTATACTATATGTTGTTGACCATTTCTCAAAATTACTGAAATCGCTAAATTATTATGGACCTTTTCATTCTACACCAATTATAAATTACTAATATTATTCTAAGTTTAATCTATTTCATAATGCAGGATTGTAACAAATGTTTTGGGTGAATTTTAATTCAATTATGAATTAAATATTATTCAATTAACGATATATATGTGTGGTGTTAAATTTTCCAAATAAAAGGTCACCGACCAGTTTTAGTTTGCGTGTTTTATATTGTACACTACAAAAAAAAAATTATTTTAGCAAAGGAATTTTTCCGTTACTAAAACAAGAAATTCCGTTACTAAACGTTTTAGTAACGGATTTGTAACGGATTTATCCGTAGTAATATCGATGGTTGCTAGAAAATTTAACAACGGAATGTATTCCGTTACTATATATAACAACAGAATTGTAACGGAATTTCCGTTTCTAGAATGGTTTCTTCTATTTTAGTAACGGAACTGTAACGGAAAATTTTGTTACTAAATTTTTAATAACGGATAATTCTGTCATTAATTCCGTTACTAAAATTTTACAAAAATTCCGTAACAATTCCGTTATCGATCCGTTAAAATTTAGAAACGGAAAAATTTTCGGTCACTATTCCGTTGCTATATAAAGCATTTTTTGTAGTGGTAATTAAATGAGATGTAATTATATATTACCAATGACACAACACAACTATGATGCGATGATGTGATATAAGATTTAATATTACCAAAATTTAATATTCCCTCCCTCCACCAAGTAATTCCTACTTTGACCGGGCACGAGTTTTAATGTATTGTTTGACTTTAGTAGATAGTATGTAAGTGTATTGAGTGATGTTTAAATAGTGGATAATTATCCACTTAATTGATAATGTATAAAGTGTAACGAACATTAATTTTATCCCACTCAATTAGAGTACATATATCGACCGAAGTCCCATATATATCTTCTGCACTTGTGTATAAATAGCAAACCGCCTTATGCGAAAATCGATTCAAGAATTTAAGTACTTCTAGGTATACCTGACATATATACACAAAAAAAGGTCGAGTACATATAAATTATAAATAAAGAGAGTAAATGATATGTAGGTATATTTTTATTATAAAAATTTATTATTTTTATTGATTATAGAATAATAAAAATAAAATTATAATTGTTATGTAAATAAATAGGAGTAATAATTTTCTTATAAAAATTTATTAACTTTATTTTTTTGCTAACATTTATTAATTGTAATAATTTAATAAAAAATAATAAAAATAAAATTATACTCCACGAGATTGTCACATGAGTTATAATTGTACGCAAACGGAGAAGTAGTTGTAAAGTCTTGTAGTGTTGTAGATAGTATGAGCATCCACAGCGGAAGGCTGGGGAGGTTGGGCGGGCAGGGGGGTTCTGGAGGCTGCCCCTCTTTTGTTGCTACAAGTGTGGGACTCCGCAGCCCTTCCATTTTTTTTTCCCTTTTGTTATATTTATTTTAATATATAAATTTATCTATAAATACATCATTTCAATTTTACATTTTCACACATCTTCGTTATTTAAATTAAATTCTTTTTCTTCAATTTAATCTAATTAAATAAAAAATATTAAAATTAAAACTAAATATTAATTATATATTTATTAATTTAAATTAATAAATTTAATTCATAACAAATATTCAAAATAAAAAAATACATAAATCATAAAAGTACAAATCAATGAGAGACTCTCACTGCTACGAATCAACACAACCTTTATAAAATTCGTGTACCCGTACAAAAAAATTTTGTTTAATTACAAAACTGTCAGTCACCGAGTCCCTATTTAGAGAGTTCCCGTTGGCGATGCTTGCAAGAAAACTTCATGCTTTAAGCCTTAAAATGTGGTTAAAAGTATTACTATATGTAGTTAGAATCCATGATTACACTATTACGCAAGAGCATGCTTTTCTCCACTCTAAAAGAAACATTCACAGCTTAGCCACGTCAGCATCGTGGAAAATGCATGCAAATCTCGTACTTTCCCATTTTAGGCAAAAAATTTGAAATTATTTACGTTTGCTACAGTACTCCTTTACGACGTCGTTTCGTCTCTTTCCTTCACACTCTTTCTATATATAACTACCTCCCTAATATCATTGCCTTATTCTATCAGTCATCCATTCATCTTCGACTGACTTCAATTTTGAGCTCTCCCTCAAAATCCAAATGGGTTGTTTCTGGGCTTTTCTACTTTGTATTCCTCTACTGATTTCTATCTCTTTCGGAGAAATTAATGATGGTGATGGTGTTGATGTCCCTCAAACGTTCATCGTTAGAGTGGAGAACGAGTTGAAACCGTCGGCTTTCTCCGATGTGGAGCACTGGTACAGATCCACCCTTCGTAGCCTAGATTCGAAACTCCTAAACTCCGAATTAAGTTTGGGAAGCAGAGAATTCCTGCATGTTTACCGTACTGTCATCCATGGCTTCTCTGCAAAGTTAACTGCTAGAGAAGCAAAACTGCTCATAGAACGGCCGGAGGTTATATCTGTGTTGCCGGATCATCTCCGGAAACTGCATACGACTCGATCCCCTCACTTTCTCGGCTTATCCACTGCGAATCCGACGGGGTTGATGTTGGAATCGGACTCCGGCTCCAACGTCATCATCGGAATTCTTGACACCGGGATTTGGCCGGAACGGCGTAGCTTCCACGACGATGGGATGGGGCCCATACCTCCAAAGTGGAGAGGCGAGTGCGTGGAGGGAGAGAATTTCACCAGAGCTCACTGTAATAAGAAGATCATCGGCGCGCGGTATTTTGCTGCCGGCTACGAGGCAAGGAGGGGGAGGATTAATTCGTCGGAGGAGGTGAAGTCGGCAAGGGATACCAACGGTCACGGCACGCACACGGCGTCTACTGCAGCTGGGAGAGCCGTCGGCAACGCCTCCCTGTTCGGGTACGCCGCCGGTGTCGCGACGGGGGTGGCGCCCAAGGCGAGGATCGCCGCGTATAAGATTTGCTGGCGGAATGGGTGCATGGATTCCGATATCCTCGCCGCGTTCGACAAGGCGGTGGAGGACGGCGTTGATATCATCTCCATTTCCGTGGGAGGCGGCGCGGCGCCGTACAATTTCGATCCCATGGCGATCGGCGCGTTCAGGGCGATGGAGAGGGGTATTTTAGTATCTGCGTCGGCGGGGAACGAGGGCCCCACTCAAACGACGGTAACTAATATCTCGCCGTGGATGACAACCGTCGGGGCGAGCACTATTGATCGGAGATTCCCCGCGGATCTCGTGCTCGGAGATGGGCGGGTTATCAAAGGCACGTCGCTCTACAACGGCCCGCGGTTCCCGGAGAAGACTTATTTCCCCTTGATATACGGCTACAACGCTTCCGCCGGCTGGGGTGGCGCCGTTAGGCGCGCCGGGAGCTTCTCCGCCGCTACCTGCCTCGAGGGGTCTCTCGACGAAAACGCCGTGCGAGGCAAGATCGTGGTGTGCGACCGCGGCGGCAACTCCCGCGTCGCCAAGGGAGAGGTCGTAAAAAAGGCCGGCGGCGTCGGCGTGGTGGTGGCGAACGTCGCCCCGATCGGCGAGGGCCTCATCGCCGACTCTCACGTGATCGCCGGACTCGCCGTAACCGAATCCGTCGGAAAAACAATCCGCGACTACATCAACTCTAGCCGGAACCCTAGGGCAACAATTTCCTTCCGCAGCACGGAGGTCGGGGTGAAGCCGGCGCCGGTGGTGGCGTCGTTCTCGGCGAGGGGACCTAGCGTCGACTCCCCGTATATACTGAAACCCGACGTCATCGCACCGGGAGTCAACATCCTCGCAGCGTGGCCACCAGTCGCGCCGCCGACTGAGCTCACATCCGACTCGCGGCGCACCGAGTTCAACGTGGCCTCGGGCACGTCCATGTCCTGCCCGCATGTCTCCGGCGTGGCGGCGTTGCTGAAAGGGGCCCACCCCAACTGGTCGCCGGCCATGATCAAATCGGCGATGATGACGACAGCGTACAGTCACGACGGCGACGGCAAGCCACTTCTCGACGAGAAATCATACAATGCCTCCACCGTGTGGGACTTCGGCGCGGGACACGTGGACCCCGAGAGGGCCGTCGATCCCGGCCTCGTCTACGACATCACCGCCGTCGATTACTTGAATTTCCTCTGCGCATCGAATTACACTCATCAAGAAATAAGTCTCATCGCTAGGAAAAGAGTTGCTAACTGCAGCAAGAAACACTCGAAGAAGCCTTGGGACTTAAACTACCCTGCGATTTCCGTTGCTTTTGAAGCGGCGGCGAGGAGTGATCTCGATGTGGTGATTACTAGAACGGCCACCCATGTCGGCAATGGCGCAGCCAGGTACGCCGCGGCGGTGACTAATCCAAAGGGGGTGAATGTGACGGTGACGCCCGCAGTGATGAGATTCACGGCGAAGGGTGAGAAAAGGAGCTACCGAGTGAGGATAAAGGCAGAGAAGGTGGCGGTGGAGCCGGGGAGTATGGTGTCGGAGGCCGGGAAGATTGTCTGGTCAGACGGGCGGCGGAAGGTGGCGTCGCCGGTGGTGGTGACATGGAAGCAAGGGTATTGATGCATGAGTTTCCTAATAGTTATTTGTACTAAGGTCATGCATTTTGATATATGGATTAATATATAGATGAAGATTATCAAAGATAAATGAATTTGATACTTGAGATCAGTTACAAACATACAAGAGGTAATTTGTGTTGTGTTGCAAACAAACTTAGAATGAATTTTCAAGTTGAATAGTAATAATTAATTTGTTTTTGAAACTTAACATAATAAATTTAAAAAAAAATGCAATTTAAGCATCTTTAAAATTTTCACCAATGTAACACTGTCGATGAAGAATAAATAACTCATATTTGTGAGACTTTACATGCATAAATTAGCAAAATAACGTTAGAATCACAACCATGAGATGAATTTATGATTTATTTTGCCAAAATTCATGATTTTAAATAAAATTTGTCAAATATCAAGAAAGGAAATGAAGTGCAACGAATAAAGAAATTTAATTATAATAATGTTCGAGAAGTTCTTAGAATATTGTATTATCATTGGCCAAAAACACTTGGGAAAATAAACAGAACAAGGACAAACAAAATTACTAGTGAAAGCTGCTTTGAGATGCATAAGACTATTGTTTCAAAACAAAGCTCAACTAAGTCTCAGATGTAAAAGTCCAACTAAATCAAAAAAGGCAACAGAAGAAAGGTAAGATTAAGATGATTTGCTTAGAAAAGAGAGGTTCCTTTTCCCTTCTTATCACCACCTATTTCGAAATGCTTGCATCTCTGCAAAAAAAAAAAAAAAAACAAACCAATTAGTTCTACATAGGTAAAGCAGCCATCAAGAATACGCAAGAACAAAAAAGACCTTAATTGCGTGCTGCGAAACATGTTTGCAGCCCTGGCATTGCAACCTCAGCACAATCTTCTTCGTGGTTTTAGCCTAGACGGAACCGACTTTAATAAGTTGGTATGAAGATTGAAACAATAATAGCTTACTAAAAACTACCGCGGAAAGTCTAAAGAACATTTCAAGACACTATTGTCAACATCCTTTCTTCTTTATATAAGTACCTTCTTGTGGAAAACAGGCTTCGTCTGGCCACCATAACCCGACTGCTTGCGATCATAACGACGCTTCCCTTGCGCAGCTAAGCTATCCTTGCCCTTCTTGTACTGAGTGACCTTGTGCAATGTGTGCTTTTTGCACTCCTTAGACTTGCAGTAAGTCTTCTTTGTCTTTGGAACATTCACCTGTCAAGCCAACCAAGAGATGAGGTGGTATGATCCAGGCACAAGATCGAGAGACTCAAATATAAACTAAGATCGAACACACTAAAACTCTGGTCAATGTTAAAATGAATACTCAATACTGGTAATGAATCCCACCCCCAAATCATTGAATACTCAAACCATTGTAGTTCCACAACAAACAACAGACATACAAGCAACACACTACACTCAATTCTTCGTGCATATTAACAAAATTTCAAGAACTGCAATCCATACCTAAAGAAATCCCCACGTTGTTTAATCAACATATAACCATAGTGCCAAAATCAGTTACGGCTGTCAATAGCTTACAAATTTCTCAGAGTACATTCCTTTAGTGTATCACTGTATCATACATATCTATAGTGCTAAATTCAACCTTGTTTCTATTATAAACACAGCTTAAATCATTGGCCCATAAAAAACCGATTCTTTAGCAGAATACAAGTTCGTGAATCAGAATAGTATATATATGAATATAGATGTATCAACGAATTTCCTCAGAGTTCACCAACATTTCTCATAATACCATCATAATTTCACCGGATTAACATTAAACACGCAGGACAGTAGCGAGGTAGAGTGAGAGATTACCATTATAGATAGATGGAGCGGATAGTGAAATCGACTTCCTGCAAAAATTAGCAAAGCGAAACCCTAATTATGGCGAAATGAGATATGAACTATAGGCTTTGTAAAGCATGCGGCCGACTGTAGAAACTGGGCCTTTACCAAATAAACACAATGACAAATTGGGCCTTATATGTAGGCAAGGATATATAAATATAAGGATTAAGTTGGTGAAAATTCATAATTTTTTATGATAAATCGATTTTTTTTTTAATTTTTTCCATGGAATTTTATCTTACTCAATAATTCAAATATGATGATAAAAAATATTTAATATTAATATTATTAATTAATTTTAGATATTTATGTGTACAAAAAAGGTAACAGTACAACTACGAGAGACTATAATACATAAATTTCTAAAATTAGGCCCAACAAGAAAAGGCCCAAATGTTTTTAATTAGGACGAAGAAGAAGAAGGCCCATTATCATAAACCCTAGTGGCAGAAGTAATTGAGCGCCGTATAAAATCTTATCATCGTCGCAGCACAGTTCATTTGCACACCAACCACCGGTGAGAGAGAGAGAGCAGAGGAGAGGAGAGATGGTGTCGCTTAAGCTGCAGAAGCGTCTTGCCGCCAGCGTACTGAAGTGTGGGAAGGGGAAAGTTTGGCTCGATCCTAATGAAGTCAACGAGATCTCCATGGCCAACTCCCGTACGTTCTATTCGCTACTCTACAGCTGCCTACATGAGCTATCTTATACTTTCCGATTATATCTCTGAGATCTGATTTGTTTGATTGGCGTTATTGTGCACCGTGTTTCATTATTGTGTTCATACTTTTGTTGTTTAGGTTAATCTGGATTGCGTTCAGTTTCTGATTGCTATTTACTTTCAATTTATATCTTAGCTTACCGAGATAGTTTATATAACATGTTTGAGATTTGTATCCATTTTAGATTACCTGATTCTGCTTAATTGTAATCGGTACTGTAGTGACTGTCGTCTGAATTATTTGATATATTGGAGTGTAAATTAAATTTATATTATTTATATGTAGATGTTTTTCATGTTTTATAGTTCGATACCTGTTGATTGGACTTCTGTTGTACAATTTCAATATTTGTGAAGAGAAATGCCAATTTATCATGAGGTTGTCAGTTGATTTACTTTATGCTGCACATAATGTCTATATGAACAGTGTATTTATTGGAAATTAAGCTGAATGAATAATTATTGTAACCCATAAAATCTTTATTTTCGTGGAATCACTTTTTTAGTGCCAAAATATATACTTATTTCTTCTGTTTTGGGACTATTGGCCTCGGATGTATATAACATTGATTCTATCTTGGTTGAAGGCCAAAATATTCGGAAGTTGGTCAAGGATGGTTTCATTATCAGGAAGCCAACTAAGATCCACTCACGTTCCAGAGCCCGCCGCATGAAGGAAGCAAAGAGAAAGGGACGTCACTCAGGATATGGTATTGTTTTTCGATTATATATGTACATTGAAAGCATAGGTTTTTATGCTGTTCATTTCTTATCTTCATTTCCAAGGGATAATCTGTTTACTAGTTTGTCATTTTTGAAATCTTTAAGGTAAGCGCAAAGGTACCAGGGAGGCCAGGCTGCCCACTAAGATTCTCTGGATGAGAAGGATGAGAGTTCTGAGACGTCTGCTCCGCAAGTATCGCGAGACGAAGAAGATTGACAAACACATGTACCATGACATGTACATGAAGGTCAAGGGTAATGTTTTTAAGAACAAGCGTGTGTTGATGGAAAGTATTCACAAGTCTAAGGCTGAGAAGGCTAGGGAGAAGACTCTGTCCGACCAGTTTGAGGCCAAGAGGGCGAAGAACAAGGCTAGCAGAGAACGGAAGTTTGCTAGGAGAGAAGAACGTCTTGCTCAGGTATTGACTTTTCAAACTACTGCTTGTTATTGTTGTTTTTTGTATTTATGTTTCTTTATACAGTTTGCTTATATTTGAAACTCAATTTTATAACTAATTTAGGGACCTGGTGAAAAGGCTGCCCCACCTGCGGCTGCTCCTACACCGGCACCACAACAAGCACAGTGAGTAAACTGAAGTTTACTGCAATATATACATTGATTGCAATCCGAAGCTGGACTATCTGATACACGTTTTTACTTTGTAGGGCAACAAAAAAGGCAAAGAAGTGAAATCCTTGAAGACTAGTTACAGTAACTTGTTCCTCTGTGACATGTATGGTTTTGTTAGAACAGTACTTCCAGTTTTTTTATTTGAGTTTTCATTATCATATAACTATGTTGTTTAGTGACCGGAGTATTGAAGTTATACCCTTTATTATATGTTCAACGAATTCATTTTAACTTGTGGTGGTTACTTAATTTTGTGGTGATTTGATATTTTTTGTGGTGATTTGTTCATCTTCTGTCTTTGTTTAGAGTCGTTTGTCACTTTACAGGAGTTATTTTTTTAAAAAATTGCTGTTGTATTAAATTTAAATTATAAGTCTTCATTGATCCGATTGAGTATTAATTAAGTCTACATGTTCATTTAATTTGTTTTTCATTTCTAGCCCTGTTTTATGACGGCGCTAGCTTTGGTTGCTTAATAGAAGCCTTGCTAATTATATACGTCAGTATTTATAAAAGTATTGAATGAACGAGCTATTTAGCTCTGAAAATTTGACTTACGATTTTCTTGTTGAACGTAGTTTTAAGCAAATTTGTAAATTTCGAACTGCCAATTAAAAAGAAGTAATTAAATATGCAATACTGTTCTTCTCGTTGAAGTATGCATGATTTGATTCCACATCTATCTATATTTGTTAATTATCGAATACAGTAAACCACATAGTACAATTCTTCCTTTTCTTTTTCTTCTTACTTCTCGTATTCTTTTACCTAAATAAGACTGCCATCGTAGTTGAAGAAGGCGTTGTGGTCTACTCTTTGGTTTGCTGTGTCTACCATTGCAGTTATTATGCCAGCTTCGTTTTTGAGATCGCTTTTTCCAAGCCTAACTACGAAGGTAACTGTGCTGCCATGCCCTAAACCCTCGCTTTCGATCCAAACATGACCTCCCATTAGGTTCACAAACCTGAGTTGCTTGATTCGTCAAATGTACATAAATAATACAAAATCACAAATGATGTGTTAATTATGGAGTTTTAGATTTGTACCTCTTGCAGATGGGAAGTCCGAGGCCTGTACAGGCTCGATTCCGATTCAATGAATTCCGTGGCTCGGCAAACTTGGTGAAGAGACGTGGGATGTCATTTGGGCTGATACCACAGCCAGAATCTCGTACCTACATATGGATAAATAGATAGATAAATATTTCTTTTATCCTAATATTATTGGCATAATTTAACCCAAAAATATTCATGGTATTTGTCAAATTAGTTCAATAATAATGGAAGTCACATGTATCACAATATATTTTTAGATTTCAAGTCATATGATAAAGTTATATAAAATTATATAATAGTCCATCTATTCAGAAAAAACTTTACACTGAGCAAAGAGACTGACAATTTTGATCAAAATGTGATATATGATTTCAAGAAATAAGAAAGTTTTGAATGGGGGGTTCACGCAGACCTGCACTCGCAAGTAAAAATGGACAGCGTTTGACAATGGATGCATCTCTGAAGGCTGCCAGCCTTTAGTGTTTTCTGGTTTTGCAAGAGAGACCTCAATCGCGATATGGCCTTCCTTTGTGAACTTAACAGCGTTACCAACGACGATCAGTATGACTTGCATCAGCCGTTTCTCGTCTCCAGTAGCATAGACAGGAATATCAAGAGCCAATTTCAAAGACATGGACAGTTTCTTCACAGATGCAATAGGCTTTATCAAGTCCACAACCTGTGGTTGAAAAACTCTTGTGAATCGATATGCAGTGCTTATGCATGTTTGTGTAAGTGAGAGAGAGAGATTACCTCTTCAAAAGCTGCTTGTAGATTGAACAATTCAGTTTCTAAGCGAAGGCTTCCATCTTCGAGCCTTGAAAGGTCTAGGACGTCATTGATGAGTGTTGCAAGTATGTTGCTGCTCTTGAGTATGGTCTCGATCATGACCCTCTGTTCTGGAGCTAGGTCTGCTTCTAAGAGCATTGAGCATAGAGATAATATAGCATGCATTGGCGTCCTCATCTCATGATTCATTACAGATAGGAAGTCGTTCCTAGCACGGATAGCCATCTCTGCCTCCCGTCGAGCTAAATCCAGAGCAACATTCTGCTGCACCAGCTGATCATGGGACCTCATTGATTCTTCCAAGATAGCAGCATGTGAGAGAGCTACTGCCACCTAAGCAATCAAAAAGCGAATCAAGAAAATTGTGATGTTAGTAGAATTTCATAGCTGCGACTTGCGATGTTGATTACATTACAAAACAAGAACAAGACAATTATTCAAAGATGAAAACGGAAAATAAAATCTCAGCTGCACATTGTACCAAGTTGATTCTTGTTTTACAAGGGAGCCATGTACTCTGTTTGACATTGCTCTCTCTCTATATCATTAGACACCAGTCATATGTAAATTTGATAAAACATAATTCAATAGAGCAATCTGAAACAGATACGTTTACGTTTATGTTCCATTAGATTCGGTACAAGTCACAGCTAGATGGACTTCACGACACTCGAATAGTTCATAGAAGGAAGAAGTAAAACAAACCTGATCGACAACGACTTCTACAAGTTCTAGCTCATGCTCGCGCCATTGCCTTAAACCATTTAAAACAAGAACCATCACAGCGTAGCTTTTAGCAGACATTTCTGGCCAATTGTTTATGTGGAAATTCGAGAGGTCCAAGAGTGGTACACGAACAGCAACAGCTTCAGGCGACATATACCTACCGGGAAGAGGCTTAATATTTGCCAGTGGACATGTATGTGGAACATGGATCACCTCAGCCCGACTAAAGACTTGATTGACAATTGGAAGAGTAGTAGGCACAGTGGAGCCAGCTGGTATCAAATTGCTCAGAGTATGGGATAGTTGTAAATTCAAGCCTCGTTGGGACGGCATCCAAAGTGCACATTCTTCCAAATCTAAGGTCCTCCCAAGTTCAACAAGAGTAGTTCTTAGTATAGTGTGTCTGTCAAGTGTGCTTCTGATCTCATGAGTTAGCATCCGGACATGCCTGCTAGTTTCTTCTTGTTTTATGATAAGTCCCATTTCTCGATCTAATTCTTCAGCCTTGTTTTTCAGAAACGATTCCCTTGTTTTCACGCTAAGCAGATCAGGAATGATGTGGACGAGCATTAATGCTGTCACGCATGATACAGCAGCAGTAGAAACTTTTGCAATGGTCATTACTACTGCAACAGTTTTCGAATGAAGAGTGAAAGTCCAGAGACTGATAAGATGAGTTGCTCCGCAAAGAATGATGAAAGCACCAAATTGTATTAGCACCCATCTATATGGAAAAAATGAAGATCTGTGAACAAAGTAGATGAGCTCTAGAGGAATGGAGAAGTACGCAACTGCGATAAGGAAATCGGAAATATATTGATATTTCACCAAGAGTCCATCAGCTGGCCAGTGGCTCTCGACACAATCGCATGACTCCATTGGACCAATCTGAGAAACAAAAGTCGAGTCCAATTGGTTGAACATCATCATAAAAAATATAAGATCTAGACATTTTTATTTTTGTATACTTGACTACATGTTTATAGCATATATGCATACATGCCATAATCCTCAAATTAAGATAAATGATTTCCTTAAAAACGTGAGGACTTTGCATTCACCGATATACCTAGAACTTATGCTTCCAGTATACGAACAAATCAACATGGTAAAAACTCAGAAAAAGTCAAATTATAGCTTATCCTAACCTTTCGACGGTAAGTCGGTAAAGAACAAACTGCACAAACAGAACACACGCACATAAGTATATTCAAATCTGAGATCATTCCTTTCCGCGTCAATTGCTTATACTAAGCACAGTTCCTAAATCAGTACTTCCGCACACATTACACAATATAACATGCTAGAGATATCAGAGAACTATAATAATCATCAAGCTTACTCAACCAATATTTCTCCAAAACAACAAGATCTAGTACACAATCTCAAATCACCAACACCTCCAGCGTACAAAATTCGAGATCCAAATCCCCGAAGCTACAGAAACAATAACACAACAATTTTTATATATATTGAAAAAATTTACCCGATCAATACATTACGCGATCCTAAAACTTCACTCCACGAACTGATTCAGCTGGAGAGAACATGCGGAGTTCGATTGCGGAAATGGTTGGATCGTTTTATGAGATAATAAAGAGGAGCGAGAGTTGGAGCAGTCATCAAAAAGTGAAGTAAAGTGGAGGGAAAAAAACATTTATAATAAGCCATCACGGGGGTTGAAAATGACGCGCAGAGCTCGGGTTCAATGAACATAGAAGAGCACACGTGTGAAGACTGCATTGGATCCATTTCCAGCTGGCACGTGTGGGAGATGCATTTCATTGGCTGGGTAGGACATGCAGCACGAAAATAAATAACACTATGAGATTATACTTAGGAATGTTGATAGTGTTTTGTGTATAATATTTATAGTTAGTTATTTTAATTTTGGGTAATGATTGTTTAAATGTTATACTATTTTTAATTTTTAATATGATAATTGGTTTTTAAATATATATTTTTTAAAATAATTTTGTTAGTAATTCTACAATAGTTTTTCAATTGAATTTTAATACGTGTATAAAATAACATTGTAGTTATTTGTTGCCGATATATTTACACATGATAAGTGGCAACATATTAGATTGATTTAGGAGAAAATTAAACTTATGTAAAAATAACAAGTTACTAATAGAGTTCAAACATTTTGAAAATCAATTGTAAATTCATGCTAAATTGTAAAAATAAAAATTCATGTTATTAAAAATCATTTACCAATTTATGATTTAGTAGTTATATTTTACTGTATCCGTTCCATTATTATTAGACTAGTTTGATCAAAATTATAAGTATTTTTAGTCAAATTTGGACAATAACAATAATAGTATTATAAGACTGGGATAAGATAACTATTTATTTATTCATCATGGCAAAACATCAGAAATAATCATGGCTGAAACTAAGCATAGTTCTAAATGTAGAGTTGTACTTATTCTAGGTCTCACCGTTACAAATGGGGGAGGATTTTCTCACCAAAATCATGTGTAGTTTCGATGATCTAAAGACAACAACATGAGAGAACCTCAAATAATATTAGTCTCTTCGTCGGGATAATCGTATCCCAAACTTTATCAGGATCTCCTTTCAAGGTATACATTGTTGGATCAATTTAGTCCGAGGGGCCAATCATCTTTTCAGGAACGACAAGGTTATCGAATTCTTCGGATGTAAGCACCCCAAGCTTCAATGCAGCTTCCTGTGGAGTGGAAATCTCATTAAGCATATCATGGTTCACAAGTTCTTGGAATGTTTTTAGCAGTGTGTGAAAATGAAAATAGCTAAAAAGACTGATAAAGGTCCTAATATATCTAGAGAGTGTCGTTTCTTTCTTCCATTTCTTTGTGGTGTGTGACTAATACGAGACGTAACGATTCCAGAACATAAGTAAGAATCTCTAACCTTCAAAGTACTTCCCTCCTTGTGAGCTGTTTTGGCAACCAATGCAGCATTGTCATAGCCGATTTTCTACAACAGATAACACAGTTTTTCAGTTATCAGAAGCAATAAATAGCACACTTCTTCGATTAAGAGAAGCATGATACATAGGATGATGACTGAAACACAAACAATTGTAAGGGGAACCTACTGGATTTAAGGAAGTAACGAGCATGAGCGACTGCAATGTCAAAGGAATGCAACATGTCACTATTTGAAATCAAATATATTGAATCCATTAGATATTTGAATCATGTGTGAAGTAGAGGCTGACCTCGTGCAACAACTTATTAATTCTTTCTCTGTTGGCTTGGATTCCCCTGACACAATTCTTTTCAAAGGAAGCGGAGGCATCCCCAAGCAGTCTCACCGACTGACCAACAAATGAAAACAGAAGGCAAGATTAGCGTGTATGGGCATTTCTATTCAAGTTATCAGCATGAATGTATAACTAATAGGTGAAATTTACATATAAGCTAATAAAAACAGCAGTACTAATAGGATGGACACAGTTTTCCAGAAAATAAAGCAAGAGGCCATAGGAGGCAAGGAAATAGGAGAAGTGAAACTAATGGGTAAGGAATGTCTTCCACTCTTCCCTGCTTGCATAATTGGAGTTCTTTTTTTACTTGATCAAAAAACACTATGAACAGGCTATCTATTATTACTTTAAGCCACGGAAAGGAATAAATCAGAATTGGAGCAGCAATCATGTAGTCGAGTACATGTACAGGACTGGCTGAAATGTGTCCAAGATGTCTATGAATGAGTTGAATGATAGTGGGACATACATGTAATAAGTTGCTGGCAATGACAGGCTTAAATACGTTCAGCTCGAAATGGCCATTCAATCCCCCCACTGTAATTGCAACATGATTGCCCATAACCTGGAAAAAGAAAAGAACCCAATAAAATTGGAGTATCAGAAAACCATTTTGCATGAAAATTAATTCTATCACATCATTGTAGATTATTGTTACCTGAGCGCAAACCATTGTGATGGCCTCGCACTGTGTAGGGTTCACCTTCCCCTGAAATGTAAGATAATTTGGGAAGCAACCAGTCAATATTTATAGTCAGAAGACAATGGACCTTCATGTTTCCAAAAATACAATGAGGAAACACATTACCGGCATTATACTGCTGCCCGGTTCATTTTCTGGAAGGATGAGTTCTCCTAGCCCACAGCGTGGACCACTGTATATAAGGAAGAATGTGAGAACTAAACTCAAAAGCAAAGAGCTATAACTATAGGATAAATTTCTCGATATCTCCTGTACCTTCCCAAGAAACGTATGTCATTTGCTATCTTCATGAGAGAAGTAGCAACGGTATTTAGTGAACCACTTGATTCAACAAATGCATCATGTGCAGCCTATCAAAAAACATGTAAAAAAAGACCTGGAGACCATTACTTCTTTCAGAAAGAATTGCACAATGTACACTGCTCATGTACATTAACAGTAAGAAAAAACTTTGCTCAGGACCCAGCTATAGAAGCCAATAACCAGAAATAGCCACAAGGAAAACTTCAGAGAGATTTACCAGAGCCTCAAATTTGTTTTCAGCCGTCACAAAAGGCAAGTTAGTCTCCTCGGCTACTGCTTCAGCAATCTTTACATCAAAACTGGCACCAGAAGGTTTATATTATATAAAGACGAACGGAAACTTCTTAAATCTTATTACCATAACATAAAGGTAACAGAAGAGCATTTGGCATTTGAAGAATGCAGAATATAGATGGAAATAAACAACAAAAATAACTTTAATACTTTATTTTTCTTACCCTTTCTTAGTGTTCAAACCAGTTCCCACAGCAGTGCCTCCCTGTGCAAGCTGTATGTATTTTCCAATTCTTAGGACCACAGAGAGAAGCTATTTGCAAAAACAGAATACAAGGCCAATGAAGGGATCAGTTAACCTGATAAATGCGGGGGAGGGTGCATAACACTCTGTCAATTCCATACTTTACCTGCAACCACAGACAAAATGCCACAATCAATTTGGGATGTCCCTCAGAATTACACTTAAATAAGTTCCCCGCACCACAACAATCAATATCAGAAAAGGTATTTAAAAAAGCTTACTTGTGTGGTATAACCACTAAACTCTTGTCCAAGTGTCAAAGGAGTAGCATCTTGCGTGTGTGTACGACCAATTTTAACTATGTCATTGAACTCAACAGACTGAAACACATTTGGAGTAACAAGTTAATATTTATTATCATAATCCAAGAATACGCAAAATGTGGCTGATAAATGCATTGCTGATAAGCTCTCACAATCTAGAGTTCATGAACCTCATCAATTAAAGCTCACAATTTTTCATAAAGCAATACCACGGGATCATATATGGGTATGGCTGATAAATGCATTAATGCCCCAACCTGAGGGGTGGGGTGAAAGAGTTAGAAGGTCGCAAAACCTTTGCATGTAGTGTCGTGTGCAACTGTTTCAATTTCGGTATCAATCTTGAATTGATCTCTGTTGCAGCAGCAATGTGCATTACCTGGCATAAGACGAACCAAGAGCCAAATAATCATTTGCAGCAAATGATACAAAAACAATAAAAAAAGAAAAAAGAAAGAAAGGTGTTCAATGTGATCTGTTCACATGGTCACATTACTGTTGGAAAAGTATCGTTAGAAGATTGTGATCTGTTCACATGGTCATTTGGATGGACAGCCTTTTCACCACGCTTGTGGCCGAGGATCTCAGCTGCTCTATTAGCAATAACCTATCAGATAAAATGTAATGACTCAGCTTCCTAGAATCACTAGAAGCTTAGCTTTGAGAAAAAAAGACATATTATTCATAGTTCCTTAGTTCTGAAGAAACTTAACAATATCCACAACCATCAAACAGAAAGGAACTAAATTCATTCGACTACAAGAAGAAAGTATTTGAACCAGTTTATACCTCATTGGCATTCATGTTGCTCTGAGTGCCACTGCCAGTTTGCCAAACAACCAAAGGGAAATGATCATTTAACTTTCCCTCAGCCACTTCTTGTGCCGCTTGCATTATTGCCTTCCCTATGGCAGGGTCAAGTCCATATCCCATGTTTACCTATGAAGCATAATATATCTAAGAACTTGAGATAACTATTCCCTTTCATCATGTTCTATCTTAGAGGGCCCGTAATGGCAAGTGGAAAATATCTAAGGATAATATATTCTTCAACTATTAAGGATACTATATTCTTCAACTATTATTATCCGCTAACAGGACCATATCGTAGTCACTAGTCATTAATCATTATATGCATATTTCACCTTCGCAGCACATTTCTTTAGAATCCCAAACGCACGTATGATTGGTTCGGGCATCCTTTCCCTCTCGCCTCCAATTTCAAAGTTCTGCAGCGACCTCTGAGTTTGGGCTCCCCATAATCTGAAAATAAGGTACAAGCTTTCACAAAAGCCACTACAATACACTGTATACGGTTTTAGCAAACACTTAAAATGCTATCTCTGCGTATACTATGGCTCTGCAGGTGAAAATTCCAGCTATGCCAATTCCAATCTCATTTTACTACTCAAAATATCAAAAATGCTGGCAAATCGATATCCTACAAACTAATTCAGCTCATGAAATGACCTTCCCTGATACTCAGACGCGCTCAAAGAAAAGTACCACGACAGATAAAAGGAAAATTCATGCACATAGCACATTAATCAACAGTAGTCGATAATCTCGACTTCAGATCAAACAGATAAGAAGATCCATTTAAAAAAATTAAGCTAAAAGCAAAATAAAGAAATAAAAAACAGCTCGCATACTTGTCCGATGGAACTTGAATGGGGCCAAAAGTATCTCTCTCTTCTCTAAACGACGACGAATACCATCTGAAGCTCGCTCTGTAGTACGAAGCCGATAACCGACGGCTTGCTAACAGTGCAGCCATTGCCGGAGTCGAATTTCCGCCGCCGCGAAGAATGGAAAACGAAAATTCTAAGGAGAAATCAACGAATCGCAGTTTGATTCACTTCTACGTTCAAATTTCTACTACAATATATTCTGATCCGTATTAGTTAGGCCCATTTATATGCACTGTATGGCCCATTTAAAGAGCCTAACGAAGTAAATTGAATAGTTTGGGCCGCATTTCAGTCTATTTAGGCCCAATTATGAGCTTACATTTATTTAATACGTATTTAATTTATAATTATGTGAAAAAACATTAATATAGATTAAAAAAACATATGCAAAAAGATAATAAAAATATATTATTTCAAATTTATACTCTCATCAAAATATTTTTTGGTGGATAAAATAAAGTGTAGAAATATGACATTATAATTGTAATCGTAATTTCATAAAAAGCCCAATGTATCGGACTTCTGTAGATTCTTGGGTTTGAAGCCCATTGAAAATGGCAGTGAGCCGGCTTTAGCCTTTATTACATACACAAAGGGACTAAAAAAAACCCTAATCTATCTTCACCAACACTATCGAGAAGAGCTGGTGAGGAAGAAGCAGCAGCAGCAGCAGCCGGCGACATGGTTAGTCACCGTCGATGAGAAATGCTTACTTTTATTACTATCTCGTCTTTTTTTGCTATTTATATTTCGATTGGGACTCTTGTTTGCTAATGTTTTGTTCGTTTACTCTAGGGTATCGACTTGGTAGCCGGAGGTAAAGTCAAGAAGACGAAGCGCACAGCGCCGAAATCTAATGATATATACCTCAAACTCCTCGTGAAGGTTAGTGATCTACGGTTTCACATCGTTTAATTTCATGTTCAATTCATGATGCGAATGGTTTATCGGTTACAGCTGTACCGTTTTTTGGTGAGGAGAACCGGATCCAAGTTCAATGCAGTGATTCTAAAGAGGCTCTTCATGAGCAGAATAAATAGGCCTCCGCTTTCCCTCGCGCGTCTCTCCGCTCTCATGAAAGGGAAGGTACGGTTGCTTATACAAGTCTATATTGATGGTTGAAATGTATTTTCAGTTTTTCAATTATAGATGTTCACTGATGATACTTTAGCTTATGCGGTCTTTAGCTGTCGAAAATGGTGCATTTTTCGTTAGTTTGAGCATATGTTGTAAAATCAATTGGTTTACTTTTAGAGTACGATAATTGCGAGTATTATTTATGAAATTGTTTGAAATTATTGGAATCGAGGGGATAATGTGAGAGAAATGAGGATTTGGTGAACGGATTGTTTTGGTAAAAACTTATATGACGAATAATGGATTCAGCTTGGCTCTGAGTACTAAACACAGCATCTTTGTTTTGATGCTTATGTAATTAATAATGTTGGATATTTAATTGTGTTCTCAGATATTTTTTGTTTCTTGTAGGAAGACAAGATTGGAGTTATTGTTGGAAGTGTAACTGATGATATCCGTGTCCATGAAATTCCTTGCATGAAAATCACGGCTCTGAGGTTCACTGAGAGAGCTAGGGCCCGAATTGAGAAAGCCGGCGGCGAGTGCTTGACATTTGACCAGCTTGCTCTAAGGGCTCCTCTTGGGCAGAACACGGTATATGCTTTGCACCTTGGTTCTCCTCTATTGGAGAAGTCCTTTTGATTGTTCTATTCTGCATTGTTCAACATTAGATCCTTTAAATATTTGTCTATTTCTTCAGTAGTATGTATGATATACTGGATTCAAGATCCAGTTTTTACAATTTAATTTTCTTAACTAAGCACGATGTGTTGTTCTTAGTTGAATATAGACATTCTATGTTTATATTATTCTATTCTGCATTGTTCAACTCATTACACCTTTAGATCCTTTGAATATTTGTCTATTTCTTCAGTAGTATGTATGATATACTGGATTCAAGATCCAGTTTTTTTACAAGTTAATGCTCTTAACTAAGCATGATGCCTTGTTCTTAGTTGAATATAGGCTTTCTATGCTTATATTATTCTTACTACAGATGGAATTTCCCTTGATTGAGTGTAGATATAGCTATCAATTTGTGGTTGACATTGATTGCCCTATTTCCTCTTACCTCTGATATTCTTCGTATAATTCTGCAACAGGTTCTATTGAGAGGCTCAAGAAATGCCCGTGAAGCCGTCAAGCACTTCGGTCCTGCTCCTGGTGTACCACACAGTCACACCAAGCCTTATGTGCGAGCCAAGGGAAGGAAGTTCGAACGAGCCCGAGGAAAGAGAAACAGCAGAGGTTTCAGGGTTTAATCTTATCATAGTTTTGATTGATTCCAGAATTTATGTTATACTGTTTGATACACTTAAGAAGGTTTTGGACAAATTTTGTTTATCGAGATATTTTATAATCACTAACTATCCTACTTGAAATGTCTTCAGACTTCATCTATTGTTATATTTTTATTTTGAAGCTCTATTATGCCTGAAGTCTGAAAAGTAATTTTCTTTTTATTGTTGCTTCTTGGTTATATAAATTAATTCACATATAGAACTTGCAATGCACATATATAGGCTTGATTCTCACCCCTAACTATTTGATCTAATAATGTGAAGAAATGGTTTTGTATAAAGTATTTTTTCCAAAAAAGATAAAAAGAAAAACAAGAAAAGGACAAAAAGAAAAAAACACACAAATCTACTCCAGGTGCCCATTATTTATTTGTTTAGTACTTGTTTGTTTGTCGTGTAATTGGGACCAATTAGCAGAAGAAAACTAACCTTGTCATCTTTATTATTTTAGTAAATATTTGTATTTGTGTACATACTATTTAACCTTTACCTGTCTGTATAGTTAACAAGATTTGCAAGGAATCCCATGATGCCACAACTTGCAATTGCCTAGTAAAATATTTAGTCACGAGAATTTCACATTTCCTATATCCATGGTAAAGTCAAATTTATAATAAAGTTAGCACCCATGAAATTTCATTTAGGAAGAGGATTTAGGATTAGAGATTTTTTGGTTCCGACCTGATTAGAGAATTTATATCGGGACAGAGACTACAACTTGAGTTTTCATGAATACAAGACTTCCGAAAGTTCGGAAGAGTATTTTTCTAAAAATTCGAATATTATTTTGTCTATTTCAAAAAATTTGCATCCGATATTTGAATTGAAATTAAAATTTTCTAATTTTGAGATTCAAATTTCAAGGCTCCCAAATTCACAAACGTAACTAGAATCATAATCATAAAACGATCAATTTCATAACTTCAAGATAAGTACGAGATGACGACCTGAGTCTCAATCCTAATTTCTTTAATAAAATAATTAACCAAAATTAGGTGGGGCCAGAAATGGGGTCTGATCTGGCAAACTCAGTGATGCCAGCCTAGCATTTGCCATACATCATTGAGCAATGGGACCCATCTTCTACAAAGCACATGCCAACCTTTCCATGCACACACATTACAAAATTACACTCACATTTCAAGAAAACAAAATAATCTTACCCTTCTTAATCTCGAGTCTCTAATTCACGTTTAAGGTTCTCTAATCATGCTTATAACACTACATTATTACACCCTCTCTTTCTCACACACTTACACAGTTAAATAAATAAAATTTCCATGAAAAAAGGAAACAACAAAACAAATAAATTTGCCGTTTCTTTAGTGTCGGCAAAAACCCGTTGGGAAGAAAATTAGGGAGTGATTAATGCTTCCAATACTTGCAGCTTGCCATTTTCCTATTATTGTAATAATTCTTGCAATATATTCTTTTCCTTTTTGCAAAAATCATTCCTCTGTCAACTACATATATATGGTTTAATAAGAGCAAGACGAAGAGCTATTTTTGTTATTGTGTGCTGTCTCTCTCTTCCATTCACCATCCATTTTATTTTATTTTTTCCTATTAGTTTGTTAAGCAAATTTTATCCTTAATTACCACTCATCATCATTCAATCAGTCCCCCCTTTTTTCTCTCTTCTTCTTCTCGTTTATTTTTATTTTTTCCCCTTCTTAGTTGTCTGTGAAGTCAAAGATTGTTAGGAGGGGTGGATTTTGATGAGAGATTGAAGAAGAAGAAGAAGAGGAAAAAGAGATGAAGAGGCTAGTAAGTACGTTAATTCCTTTGATTACAGTGATTTAGCTATGTAAGCTTCTTGTTTTTTCCTTTGTGGAAGTATGTTTTCTGTTCTTCTTGGATCAAAATTGGGTGTTTTATTTTCTGGGCTTGCATAAAAATTGAATCTTGCGATTGGATTATGATGTTTGAGCTTTAAAGACTGCGCTAATTCAGTCAATTTACTAAGATATGGTGTTGTGCTTAGGTTAAGTTTGATGTGATCTTTTCTATTTATCACTTGTGGTGTTGGTGGATCTGTCAACATTGTCTGATTATTACAAATGTTTCTTGGTTTTTAGATCTGAAATTCTGTTCTTTGTGAGTGGGAGGTTCAGCTTGAGCTTCCAGAGTTGTACAATGTGCTGATGTGGAATTGTACACTAGTGTGTAGTTAATGTTGTTTCTTACAATTAGGCAAATAATTGAGATCTATTTGTGCTATTCATTGTAGCTAGTTGCTATTCATCCGTTCCGTCCCACCCAGTTTGTTTCGTTTTCCTTTTTTAGTTATCCCACCCAATTTGTTACATTATCTTTTTAAAACAATTTTATTACTCATGCAAGTTTAAATAATATATATTTATATCACCACTTATCCTATTTTTAAAATCTTCTTAAATCTCGTGCCCAAAAGCAAATATAACAAATTGGGGGGACGGAGGGAGTATTATATATTTATATTCCCAGCAAGCTCTCAAGGTACTGCTTTTGCTAATTATGCCTCATTCAATTAGGCCTTGTAATGGCAAAAGTCACTTTTCAGGTGATTCTTGAAATATCAAATAATGGCAAACTATAATCTCTTTATGAACTTTGTTGCTACTTGCTATATTAGTATGTTTGATCAAATTGGGATGTTTTACTTTCTTGCAATGAGTATGTAATATGCTTAGCATTACGTCTTAACGTATCCATATCCTTGCGTTTTAGGCAGTTTTTCTTTTGCTCGCGGTGTTGAGCAATGCTGCAGAGTACAATGGAGTATGCAAGTCCAAATGGCCACTGACCCCCCGGCCTCACAGCGTGTCAGTCACGGAATTTGGGGCTGTGGGAGATGGGAAAACAGTGAATACCGTAGCATTCCAGAATGCGATTTTCTATCTTAAGTCCTTTGGTGATAAGGGCGGTGCTCAGCTCTACGTTCCGGCAGGCAAGTGGTTGACAGGCTGCATCACTCTTACCAGCCACCTCACACTTTTCCTTGAGAAAGATGCCATCATTTTCGGTTCTCAGGTTCGATACAAAACTCCAGTCTATTGATTTGCATTCCAAATGAAAATTTTCCTCCATATACAATGAATATAGCACGAGTAGTATTTTTTGTCTCGTTTTGCATTAAGTTTTACCTTTATTAGCAGGATTATCTGCGTTGGGACGTGATCGATCCGTTACCTTCGTATGGCCGAGGTCTTGAGGTGCCCGGTCGAAGATATCGCAGCTTAATTAGTGGACAAAATTTAACTGATGTTGTTGTCACAGGTAGCATTCCCTATTACTTTTCCACTTTGTTAGTCCTTTAAAGTTTATCCGTTCTTGCCCTTTCAGATTTTCTTTTCTCGTGTGGTCTTTGTTGTGCAGGAAACAATGGAACTATCGACGGACAGGGTTCTATTTGGTGGGAACAATTCAATAATAATTCCTTAAATTACAGCAGGCCACATCTAGTCGAATTTCTTTGGTCAAATGATATTGTTGTATCGAACCTAACTTTCTTAAATGCCCCTGCATGGAACATACACCCCGTTTATTGCAGGTATCGCCTCCGTAACTCATCTTCAAAGAATTTCGACTTTTATCATGTTTAAAGATGTGTATTGATGCAGCTTTATTTGTTGCCTCGTTTTGTTGCAGTAAATTGCTAGTTCAGAACATAACAGCTTACGCCCCACCCGACTCTCCCCACACTAGCGGAGTCGTCCCGGGTATGTCGAGACCGGGATATATTCATGACGTTTGTCTTTAAATTCAAGAATTGGTAGTGTTTTTATAGCAATAACTTGTTCTTTGCTCTAAAGCTCAAACTCGTCTTATTTTAGATTCATCGGAGTACGTGTGCATCGAAAACAGCAACATCAGCATGGGATACGACGCCGTGGTGCTGAAAAGTGGTTGGGACGAATACGGTATAGAGTGCAACATACCAACCACCAAGGTCCACGTTAGGAGTTTGCGTTTACAATCTTCGACTGGCTCTGGACTCGCATTTGGCAGCGAAATGTCGGGTGGGATCTCCGACGTTTTGGCCGAGCATCTTCTCATCCATGACTCGGTAAACGGCATAGAGTTAAAGACGGCTAGAGGGAGGGGCGGGTACGTCACAGACATAATTTTATCGGATGTGTACTTGGAAAACGTGCAGCAAGGAATCAAGGCAACGGGTCAGTTTGCGACTCACCCTGACGATGGATATGACCCTTATGCCCTTCCAAACATTACTGGCATCACTTTTAGAGACTTTCTTGGTGTAAATATTACCACTGCTGGGGTCTTTTCGGGCATAGACGAGTCCCCTTTCACTTCGATATGTCTCTCCAACGTCTCATTCCCCGTCTCGACTGACCCATCACCCTCTTGGATCTGTGCCTATGTCGAGGGCTCATCTCTAAATGTCTCTCCCAAGCCCTGTCTGGAGCTCCAGATCACGTCGCCTACCCCTTCATCGGACTGTTTCGTCTTTTCGCATTCGAATGGCCAAGTTGCAGCATTGTGAAACTCTCCCCTCATAATCATTCATTCATTGATCCGTAAGGGTGACATGCACTCTCTCCTTTGTGTTGTGTGATTTTCGGATCGACGCAGCTGCAACAGACGAGAATCGGAGCGCTGGGATCGTTCGATTATGTGTACAGTTTCTGGTTTCTTTCATTCATGTGTAAGAAAAGTTTTGGTAGTGCAGGAAAGACATCTCAAATGGTTGTTGCCTTGATTCATTCTCATGTTATTTGGTCATTTTTCATTCACATTGTACATTCTTGAACTTGAGATTTATGGGATTGCTTTGATAATTTGATTATAGAAAGTGGTTAAAGGTTGTCACTTTGGAGACTTATAGATGGAATTTGCAATAAATTTTCATGTTCAATTTCCCCTTTCTTTTACTTGCTTATATTGTTACTAATAGAGACAAAGATAAGATATGAGCATATTTTGCGGTTACCCAATTTTTGTCTCTTCAATTTATTGGTGATACATAGCAAGTTGGTGACCAATAGATAGAATCTTCTTCGATTGAATCGAACTGAACTGAATATTCTAAGTTCATTTGAAAATTCAGCTCCATAAATAAAATTTGAGCTCAAGTTCAATTTTTGTTTATAGTGAACTCGGACCTTTGTTTGATAAGTATTCAAATTCGAGCTCGAGCTTTGTTTATATTTTTATATTAATTTGACAAGTTAGTTCAAATATAAAGTTTACGAACTGTTCTTTTTGTAAGTTCTTGAGCACATGTTACCATAATTTGTGAAATTATTTGAGTTCATATTTATATTTTTATATTAATTTGACAAGTTAGTTCAAATATAAAGTTTGCGAACTGTTCTTTTTGTAAGTTCTTGAGCACATGTTACCATAATTTGTGAATTATTTCAAGTTCGGCTCATTGAAATTGCATTCGAACATTCTATTCGAATTGTATTTCGAACCAAATACGATTGGACAAAATTCTGGGGGCGATGTTAGGGTTTTGCCCCAAAAATTTATGCTGATTTTGTTTCACTAGAGAAGTGGTTCAATACTATATTCCTTCATAAAGAAACCTTTCTGTGTAGTAATACTTCTTTACATAACAGTGTCAATGAATCAAGCACATAATTCACACTTCTTCCACAACAAATAATGAAAAAAACTTATATTGATCACATGATACAGAATACTAGCAACTGGAATCATTGCTTTGGTGCCTATATAATAAATGAGTGAAAAGAAAAGGAAAAAAACAACCAAAGAAATATAAACATGCTTTTCTCTACTTCCTCAACCCTGTTTTTCGTTTCATTTCAGTAGTCCTCTGTGTAGGAGATGCAGCAACTGCTTTTCGAGACGGTGAAGGCCCACGCAACTTTGGAATCATGCTTCTGATTATTCAATATAAACATATATATGTGTGTCAAAGATGGATATAAAACTAGATGGTTTTAGTAGGAAAGCTGAGTTTACCTGAGCTCTGGACTTTTTGTTTGTATTGCTTGTGTTTTCTTGACATTCTGTCCGACCCCATTGCTGAAGCTTCCCAATTTAGAATGGTTAAACTGCCAGAGCAGGTCCGGCTCGGATGAATCGCTGGTTCCAGCATCAAGCTCATCCAGATCATCAGTTCTGCTGACATCAAATAAGGTGTTGTTGCCGTTGGAGGGATTCCAACACGTGAACGGGTTCTCGATCCCAACGGGCTCTTGCTTGTTCACCATGAGCTTGTCTACCCACTCACCAGAGCCCGGTTCTCTATCATCATCATGATCAACGTTGTTTTGATTTTGGTTGTTGAAAGATGGCCAGCTTGGGGAACTCCCCAGCAGCTCGTCTAGATCCGAACTCTGCTTCTTTTGCATAGGTACCGTCTTATTGCCATGGAGCTGTGATCTCAAGAGATATCAAATTTAAACAGATTCAGAAAGTGTATCTTTGCTATGGACACGAAAAATATCTCCAATCATACTCATTGCCATGTATAAGAAAAGTTTAGTTGGGGATATTAATGGAGACATATACCTCTATGTTTCCTACATCTTCCATTGGCTTCCTCGTGCCATTCGGAGATGCTACGTTTCTAGCAGAGTTAAAAGATGACAGCTGGAAGGTACATGGACTTCCGGTGCCTGATGCTTTTTGCTGCATTGGGATTGGTTCTCCTTCTTTCCTTGCCAAGGCTGCTTTAAGATTGGCAATCTATCACAGAGAGGAAGCTATTTCAGCAGTTGATTCCACAAAACGAGGAAAAGAATGCATAGATTAGACACGAGCAACAAAATAGGAACATGAGAAGCACCTGTTCTCTGAGTTCTTTAACCTCTGATGAATCCTTATTTACACGTGCAGCCCCAAGTTCAACAGTGGCGACGCGCTCAGCAAATTTAAGTGTGCTGATGGTCTCTCCAACGGCATCAGGCTCAGGGCTTATGTGGACGAACATCAATGTCTTTGCTTGCCCGCCTATATTGGAATTGGGCCACACAGATTGATAACAATGTTTAAAGAAATCAATGAGAAAGTTGGTCAGATTAAGGGTGGATCCTAACTCCTTACCAAGTGAATCTTGCAGAAGTTGTGTTAGCTTGCTATTTCTGTAGGGGACATGTGAATTCTTTTGTGCGAGAGATGATATCACATCACCTAAAGCAGAAAGAGATCTATTGATGTGTTGAGCCTCTTTTAGTCTATCGCCGGTCACTTCAGATTTGTCGACTCTCTCACTTCCGGCCAGATCTACAAGATGCATGCAACCTCGGACAATGGCTCCAGAAGTCAAGTCTCTCCCTTGGACATGAACTGTTAAACAACTGTAAAAACGAGAAGGTCAGTCGACCGAAGTCACTTGAGAAACATAATGTTGTTTCGAATAATGTACCTGTGAGAGCGACTACTGCGGTCATTAAGTGCTGTTGCACCAACTGCACGATTTTTATGCCCAATGTTCATCAGATCAATAACATCAGATGTTGAAGAGACGCGGACCAGGCTAGCATCGGGTACACTGATCCCCGTCTGAGAACTATTTCGTATTTCTAATGTGTTGTTAGTTAAGGAATCATTTAAAGGATAGTTCTGTTTATATAGTAATGGAGTTCATCAGGTAAAAAGAAACTAGGTAGAAAAAGGATATCTTTTGTTTAATCCATCAGAGACAAGAAGATCCCTGACTTGTTCATTGTAAATCTCGATCATCTGAACAGACACATCGTAGAAGAAAGTGCCCTTTCTTTGCTCGGCAAGCATGAACAGATCACCTAAGGCCCTGTAATTCACCCCTTTATTTTTCTCTGTGAGATCTTTCGGTCCACTCTATAGCATACAAACAAAATCATCAGTGTTCTTTATCTTTTAAACATAAAAAAGTTAGAACGTCTCTGATGAGAAAAGAGGCGGCTGCTATCTTACCATAGTGAATGTTTTCCCTGATCCTGTTTGACCATAGGCAAAGATGCAAACGTTGTAACCATCAAGAACTGATCTTACTAGCGGTTGGGTATCTGAAAACACCTCCTCTGCACGGAGATAACAGTGTAACGTGATGATTTTGTCAAACATCAAAGAGTAAAAAGGTGACAAAACCAGGATTTAAGAACTAACCTTGTGTTGCAGATGGCCCAAACACTTTGTTGAAGTTGAAAGATTTCCGTACTTTTCCATTTTTCGCCAAAGTGTTTATGGTTATAGCTCCTTCCTCAATATGATCCACAGTATTCAAGTAATTATTCTGCCCTGGCAAGAACGGTCTGACACGACAATAGACCCTTATACTTCCTGATAGGATACAACATCAGAACTTAAAAGGTTAATAGGAAACAGAGGCATAAGGACGATAATTAAGAAAATACTATTATGAAGCAATTGTAGTTTACCCTTTAGGTCCTGGACTTGATTATACAGCTTTCGATTTTCCTCCAGAACTCTATGATAACCGAAAGCAGCATATGCTAGTCCATGAATATATCCGCCTATCAAGAGCACATAAACTCTCAATAAAAGTGAAAAATCATGACTAGAGATATTCTTCAATACTACTTCCCCCATAAGAGCCCTTCCATTCACCCTTATATAAGTATAATGCTTACCAAGATTATGAAGTTCTTCATTGAATTTCATTTGCATGAATTGCACACCAGCTTTTGTAGTAGAAAGTGTTTGCTTTAGTACCTGGATCAAATGGTCCGAGTCAAAATGTTATCAGCCATAATTGCCAGAAAAGGGGAAAGAATAATACGTCAAGGATGATAGAGAATATATCTAATTTAATCAGTTCGTACCTTCATATCTTTTTGCTGTTGGTTAACGATCATTTTCTGCTTCATGAATCTTCCCACAGATTCTTTGTCACAATTTCTAGTTTTCTCCGTATCTTCAGTTGGATACGCGGCATTCTTTTTTTCAGACATTTTGAGAACATACGAAGAATGTGTTGGATAAGATATAACACTCTTAAGAAATTATAAGGTCAAGAATTTATTTCTTCTTCTTTTCAAAAGATCAGTATTACAAATCAATGATTACCTGTACATTGGATGAAGCCGGCTTTATCATTGGTTGGTTACTCTCGGAAATATTTGAGTCTCTAGAACTATCCTTCTTCTGTTACAAGAACAAGCATGTACGATAAAATGCAATGAAGTTGTAAAATAATTCAGCAATGTGATCATTCACAAGCTAATATAAGATTTGAGTCTCTAGAACTAACCCATCCAATTTGGCCTGAAACACGATGTTCAAACTCCTGCATGACCTTACTTAAAACAGATTCAACAAGCTACAAAACAAAGAATAACAAGTCAGCTCAAAGTGAAGGATGATTACAGCATGCCTTACAGAATTTCAACTAATTAAGTTAGTTCATGCATATCTTACATTTGGAACTTCTTCAGGCTTCTTGTCTAATAGAATTGCACGGACAAGCTTACTCAAGGAAGAACTAGGCTGTAGAACGAAGAAAAAAAATTAGTACAATCTTATATCATTGGTGCTAAACAAGACTTAACAAATTAACCAAACTTACCGCTTTGTTAGAATCTTTGTCTATGCACACACCATTTAGGGATTTCTCGTTTACAGATGAGCTCCTTGACAGAGAACTCATGAATGGCTCAGAATTTTTACGAACAAACTGTTTTCCTGATGTAATGGATTTCACATTTCCACCAAATTTCCAGACACCATTCCCACCTGATTGTTTCCATTCATAGTAGGACTTAAGTGCCAATACACAATTCACAATCCTAGAAGATTTTCCTCCCTGAAAATCAATCAGCATTGCCCAACCATGTCAGAGAAGACTCATCAATTCAGTTTTTCTGAAACAGCATAAAGTTCAGATTATGTGTAACAGTTTATATATTCCATCCATAGCCAAGTACCTGTTCCAGATCAGAGGCCTCGAAAGTCGGTATCCCCCTCTCTTCCACAGCCACAAGAAAATTCCTCACATTCTCAAAGTACTGATAAGCTGACAAAGCAGCACCATCAGGAATAACTGCAGCATCGCATGGACCTTCGACTACCTGAAATAAATGGATCGAGCTCAATTACGGAACTACAGTTACAGTTTGCTTCAGCTCTACTCAGATGAACAATCAATAGAAAAGCAAAAGGAAAGTAAAAAAAGATGCTTTGAAATATATAACAAACCTTTAGCACAGCTCCTTGTTGAATTTTATTAAGTGCATTGCAGAGAACTATCCCACTTCTTAATCCCAGCCTAAATTCTTCTTCTGAAGGCTCTGCCGGTAAATCTCTCGCACCCACAACTCCCACCACTTTTCTGAGCCAAGCCGCAGCTTCATACCTTCTGATTGCTGCACATGTAAAATGAATCTTTCAATCAAAATCAGCATAAGTTAAGATTTTCAAGATAAAGTCCGTACAATCCTTCATCGTAGAAGAGCAATAGCACGAGCATACTTATCGTAATAATTCATACACTAATAGCATCAAGAAAATCAAATTAAAGAATAATTAATGGTCGTAAAATCCTTTTTCTCAAAAATCTTAGCTTATCAATATTGTACCGTTTTTTAAACTAAAAAATAAATCAATAATATTATAGCATTACAGTATGGAATAATATATCATAATACTTCATTACAAAATTCAATGCCGGCACCTACCAACATCAACTCCTCATCAAATCTTTCACGCGAGAGAAATTAAAAATTTAAGAATATATTTAAAAGAAAAAAAAGGAGAATTAGTGTCGGAACTACAGAATCAAGCTGGAAAAAAGATCGATAATTACCGGCTTCTTCCCTCCTGCGAGCATCGTAATCAAGATCACGAGATCGATTCTCGTGCTGCTGCAGAACATCCTCCACAACTGACGCCACAGAGAACGAGAATGCACCTTCAACCGCCGCCATTCCCAATTTCTTCCAAAAGAACGCCAATAAACAAAAAGGAACTCGATTTTCAATCCAACCGGAACTAAAACATCCACTAAAAAATCGATTGAGCTTGGTATTCAAGACGAATGATCAGCTCATCAACACATACATACAGAGAAACAATCGGTAGCTTAGTTCTCACTCTACAACAACACCTCAGTTGTGAGTAGGCATTCGGTCATGGCTTCCTCCTTATATTGTTTCTTTTCTCTTAACACCTTCAAAAGCTACTCCTCTTCTTTATACTGCTTTTTAAATACCCGTTCCCGAGCCTCCCTCTGGACCTCCAGGTTCGGAGCCCAACGGCTAAATGTCTTCCCCTCTAGTTTGATTTTTCTTTATATGTAATTTTAGATACACAAAATGTTTTTTCAAGTAAATTAATTTCTATAATACATAGAATTTGTTATCAGTTCAAATTTTTGACAAAGTTTAATTTTCTCCTAAATTGAATCCAATATGACACAATCTATCGTATATAAGTAAACTTATAGTACAATTTTTAAAATAAATTTTTAAGGGTTAATGGTAAAACTATTCAATTTCAAGTAAAAAATAAAAAATACTCACTCAAAAATAAAAGATAAATTTTACCCAAAATACATTATTACATGATGAATTTTCTCATGTGCTCGTGTAATTCAATATGTTTAGTGAATGAAATACATGAGCACATGATGAAATTTATCATATAATTTGAAAAAAAATTATCTTTTATTTTCAAATGTGTATTTTTTATCTTTTACTTATGAAATTGGGTATTTTAGATTTTACCCCAATTTTTAATGTGTTCAAAATGATGTTGCATATACTTATCGTCAATTTTCCACCTATGATAAATTAGATCATATCCGATATATTTTATATCAAAAATTGAATTGCTAACAGAGTTTATGTATTATAAAAATAGTTGATAGTTCATGGTTAAATTTAAAAATAGTGTAAAATTCATGTGTTTAGAATAAATTACTTCAAATAATATATTTTTTGCACCTTCCAGTAATATTCGTATATTGAAAATAATGAATGAGAAAAACATTAACATTTTATGCTTGATTTACTAACTAATATTTTTAATTATAAATATCCACACTTTCTTAGAATGGTGTGACACCATCGATGTCGACCCAAAACATAATACTCCATAAAACAATCATAGGGTTATTGATTATAAAACTAAAAACAATCATTATTAATATTGCTATTTTGTTGAGATGTGTTTATAGAGGATTGTTTGGTTAATTATAGTTAATAGCTCAACGACCCTAATAGAGTGATTTTTTTTTTAATCAAATGATACTAGTAATCAAACGACATATGGAAGTACAATCTTCTATACATTTGCACTATAAACTTTTAAAAGCCAATTATCAATCTATCCCATCAATTTTAGTATCCTATATCGTATTTAATTAAATTCATTTGTCTTTTTATCACACTATTTTATTGACTATATCAATCTAAATTAATAGAACAGATGACATATTAAAACAACGTGACACCTATTTACCTCAAATAGCATGAGTCTACCCAATATTGAGGGGACCCCACAAACAAGGTTGTTAGAAATCCAACCCAAAAACAAATTAGTGGTATTAAAGTTTTGGTTCAATAAAGGAAATGAGTAGTGCTTGAGATATTTCTAAAGACACATTTAGGTTTAGGGAATTTTTGGAAAGGATTCAAGGTAGACATGCTTTCATAATTAACTACAAAAGCATGAAGAAATAAAATTTGAACTACAAATACTATTAGTGTACAAATGTTTCATACTTTCAGATTTTGAATGAACGAGTTTTTTTGATGCATTTGCCCATAATTGGAATTGGAATTATTATAAAAATGTAAGGACAATTATCAGGTTTATTATTTATCCCATTGAATTTCGATTTCTTAAATTGTGTTGATATTATTTTATCAAATTGATGTGTGTCCAAAGTCCACCACCCATACGAAAGTGATTGGTCCCGTCGTATTACCTATTTCAGATTTTTTAAATGCAACAATGTCAATTTATAATTAGATAATATACTCAACATATACAAATTAAATAAGTCTAATGCAGTACTTAGTAGCCAAACTATGTGTAGCCAAGTGTCACTTAGCCTTCGAGTCTTTGACTACATTCCCCTTACTTATAATCAAAATGTTAGCTTTGCTTCTAAGATGTATAATTTAGATATAGAATTATAATATATAAAATCTATATTGGACGTCTAAAGACTTGTCTTGAATGGATTTGATAATGTACATTCCACGCTAATTCAATTAAAAAACGAGTATACAAAAACGAAAACCTCTAAATATTAATATCTTGAATTTCTGGACGGCACAAGCACTTAATACTGTGTATTGGTAAGAAACAAAAAGTAACACTAGACGAAATAAAATCAATGCATAAAATTCGAAGACTTGTTTATTATACACATTTAATTGCAGAGGCACACACCCTCATTATTGGAAGTTTTGATTCTTATTGAATTACTTATAGATGGGAAAATAATGTCGCACCCAATTAATTACCTATATACATCTAAGTTCAATAATATTCGAATGACATAAAAGTAGTGTCTGTGTGTATAATCCCAAATTAAAAAATGGAACTAAATATACAATAATATAAACAAATAAAACAATGGGTATAAAGTACAAACTACATACAAGTACATACAAATTCAAAATATATTCCAACGACAAAAATGTAATATATGTGTGTGTGTGTCTGTGTATTATCCCAAAATAAAAAAATGGACCTAAATATACAAGAATATTAAATAAATAAATAATGGATTAAAAATCGAAATTTGAATTTGGATAAAAAAAATTGGTGCCACAAATGGTAGGCAAAATGTCATTATATGTCAATTGTTTTCGGTTGAAAGCAGTTAACTTCAAAGCTGTTGACAAACTATGCTACAATTTATCACAAGACAACAAATTATGAGATTCAATGCCAAGTTTCAATCTTTTTTACCAACCCGTTTCTATTTCTTCGATCCAAAGCCACAATAAACAAATTAAAAGTTAAACAACCGTTTATATGCAAGGTTACTGAATTTTAATTACATTAATTCTCACCACATTTTGGTATTGAACGTGATTTTTAAAACTTGCATCAAAATACATCAACTTAAGTTTCTAAAATTTTAGCATTTAGGTATTACATAATTAACTGAACAAGTATTATCTTAGATTCATGTGAGCGTAACTAACTTGATGACATGCTATTGAAGTTATTCTAGTAACAACCTTATTGAAATGTGCATATAATTATATAGGAGCAGCAGGGGCTTAAACAATTAATATAGGGTCGTTGGTTTAGGGGTGATTATTTAAAACCGATGGCTTTTTTGTTATTTTACGGCGATATGAGGTGTACCTGGTCCCAAAAGAGGGGGGTTGGTTGGGGTCCACGTCACGGGAAGGAGCTGCGATCACATGTATGCGGCTGCATAGAAAACTAAATCGGAAGCCAGTTAGGTGTTCCGAATTGCACCAAAGAGGATACCATATGGTTGAATTAATTTGTTGAGGCGTTTGATTTTGCGTTCAACAAAGTCAAAAGGAACTTTCTAAGTTTTGGGGTTAAAACTATGAGAAAAAAAATGATAAAAAAACATGATTATACGTTTTGTTGTTTTTTCTTGGTTCAACTTTCAAAGAATGGGCCATGAAAGTTGAAACCACTAGCCATTCCCTGCATATCATCACTCATTGCACTCCTTTGTTGAGGCCCTTTAACTTTTCCAGCTGATCAAACTAATTATGGACACAAATCCTATCTTCCTAATAGGAGAACATACTCAATAATGTGTTATGCACCCACAATGTATAGATATATAATGAACGTAAATCGAGTATAGAATCACTGACCCTATTATTATTTTTATATGGTTCAGTATATAGAGTCAAAGTCTCCACTCTCAGTGGCAACACAAAACACACACACAAACACAGACTCAACGAGGGAAAATAAACATAAAGAGGCAAAGGCCCTCTATGTAACGAGTAAAAGAATCAATTTAAAACAAATTATTCCAAGGATACTTACAGTTATAGCCGTTCCCAGAGTTGCATATATTGCTGTAAATCAAATATGGAGGAAGAATTAGTTGGTCTCACCATATTGAATATATTACAATTACAATTACAATTCCCAAATAAATGAATCGGAAACTTTCAATTGTAGGTTTCTGTATCATAACTTATCATCATCATCATTATAAATTGTTTACTCTCTCCTAAAAACTACATGCAAGACTACTTAGGAAAGAATGAAGCTTAAATATGATAGAACAAACTCAGTGTATTTGTCAGGTTTGTTTCTTTTCTTGGCACTGTACTACTGGTTCTGGAGACAGGTTTTCATTCTTCAAGCAAGATTCGACCTCATGCTGAGTGAGGGTGTGGATCGGGAGGGAACAAAGTGACGAGAAAGCGGTGAATCATTTCGAAACTGGTGAATGTGATTACGGCAGCTGGGGTTGTCCTCAGCAGGTTGGTGGCACAACCCCGATAAAAACCAGGGACGCCATCTTTATAATACACCTTTTTCACGCAATCTACGACGCCAGAATACCTTTTTTCGGAGTGATGTCCTTGTTCTTGCAGCCTAGAACGCACAACCTGCATTATTTAGGCAAGGGCATCTATATATCTCAACAGAAGAAATGATGAATAAATGAATCGTCATCCACATCAATGAAAATTTTCAGAATGAGTATGTATCAATGGCCACAATTTACAATTCTTTCAACCATGTGTGTGGATTTTACCTGTATAGCATTATCTATGTATATGTAGATCCCATTGACTTAGCTACTGGAAAATGGAGATGCTCAATTGACTAAAAAGATATATATTCATCTGCATCAAGAGAATGGGAATCAAAAGATGGCATGCGTTGTAGCATACCTCATGGGGATATGTCAATGTGGAAGCAAATATTTTTGACACAGAGGAAGCAAGAGCAACATCGCTTGCATGGAGTTTATCAGTGGTGGTGTTATCTGCAATCAATACAACAACTCCATATGATTCTATCTCATCCTTGGAAAGAAACATAAGTAAGAAAGTATGAGAGTAGTATGCATTTAAGGCAGAAATTAGTCACGACATACTCCGGTCAGCTAAGTAACTTTTTATCTTCTCATATGTTGGAAACTGAATCGCGACATGACTAATACCAGCCAAAGCTGGCACCAGACCACTGAGCACCAAAAATAAAAACATCAGAGAAGATTATAAATCAATGCTTCAAGTAATAAATAATAAATAAATAAATATACAAATAGATTATCTAAAATGCACTATCTCCATCATTTGAGAAAGAGAACATAACCTATACAGTCCACGAATACCCTCCTCGAGCGCGATTCTTCTCAAGGCGGACAGTGTACCTGTATAATGAACCACCCCTGGTCTCACTCCTTGAGTCTGCAGGGAAGAAACAAACATTAGTCCTGAATTTAAACTGATTGTGAGATTAGGCCATTTTCAGGTCATAAGGATATCTCAATCACGAAAATAGGTCATTGAGTATCCTGCTATCCTCATCATTAACATCAGAAACGTTAGAATCATACAGTTTCAAGACAAAAAGTTATTCATCGCTAAGTACCTTCAAAGTTTTGCTTATGAACTAAAAAAATAAGCCAAACATTTTTGGCAATTCGACAATATCACAATTGTTGTATCGATACCAATTATGGAACCTGTTCTGATAAAATAATAGGTACTAGTGTCAAACTGGAGGATTTGTCGTATACAGTTATAGTTCTTTAGTTACTGCACACTACAAACATCTATAAGAATGCATTTTTTTTATCAAACCAAAAGCTTGCTAGACAAAAATTCAAGTTAAAACTGCACACTCAACCAAAATCTCACAAACTAGATGGTTTATGTGGCAGATCTCATTTTTCTTTTCCCTGTCTCCCGTCAGTATCATGAAATTGAGTGCTTCAGTTATTCTAGTCAATAATCTAACAAAGTATGCATGCATACAAAAGTTAATAGAATACCACTTCTACGACTAGCTCGTAATGCAGCATCTCTCCTGAGACCAGGATATTATACAGATGAGGTGCATTATACTACATTTTTTAAAATTTGGCAAAATGAAAAGTAAAATCTAAAGTTGAGTTGCTTCACTTAACAAATTTTGTTTGCCTTCATATTTAGTTATTTACACAGATGAGCGGCAACAAACTGTACAAGCTTTTTCCTGAATTTGGTAGAAAAGACAAAAAATCAAGTTGCTGCTCTCTTTGAGACAAGCATCAACGGAACTTAATTCACTACAATTCAGACAGGTAAGCTGCATTTCAACAGCAATCAAATATATATTAGATAAAACAATATTTTCACAAAGAAAAAGAAGATATGATAATATTAAAACAACAAACATACTTGAAACCTTGTCTTGACAACCCAAAGAGGATTAGTGACAATCGTAGTAGCAGCCCCAGCACCCGAAGCAGCAATCATATTTGCACCAATCGAGAGTTGATGATTTGCATCTACAGTTTCCAGAAAATTATGCATATTAAAGAAATGTACGGAAGTATGGAACCAATAAATGCAGATTTGTACATTCATCATAAATATACAAAAAAGCCCAAGAGGTTCCTTATTATCTGGTCAATAAGAAAAAAAAAACTTAAAATAAAGCAAGTAATGAACTAACCATCAGCACCAAGATAGCTCTTCAGTTGATCATAAATTGCAAAATAAACCTGCAATAATTTACTATTTAGTTATTTATTGCTTGTCTGATGCAGAATCATGGTAATAACAACAGAAAGTAAACAGAGCAAACAAACATACTGCCCAATTCGGGAGCAACGCAAGCACGGTAGGCGAAAGCCCACGGTACATGCCACGCAGCCCATCCTTTTTAAATATCTGTTCTAAGCTCCCAACTATAACACTACCTAGCCAATTTAAAAAAACAAATATCTGTAAGATTTCACACAGAAAACAGAAACGCTGATGTAAACATCATTTAATGATGACTCGGCTATAAGATCTTCAATTCTGACAGAAGACTATAAATGATATTTTTCTAAATTCATAAATGATTTTATCCGGAAGGGTGGGATAGTAATCCGACCTTTAATATTAGTATTAGTCAGCTGTGGCAAACCATGGACCTGCAGCCTTGTCTTAATAACATCCAGTGGACACACAAAAGTAGCTGCAATCACCCCTGTCAAGCATTTAACAGTTTACAGAATGGATTGGTTCGGACTTTACTGTTAATGTACGGCAGATGATTAAGACAATAACTAAAACTATAATTAAACAACTAAGGATGCTTGTAGCTCAAAAAGACATCTATAATTGCTTTCTGAATACAACCATGTGTTATTTTATTTTTATCTAAATGCAGATTATTGATTCTTGAACAAGTGATCAAAACCTACAAGTCTTATCATCACAAAACAACCAGCCAGTACAGATCACAGTCACCACACAACCCCTTCTTTATTGAAGAGTTGCCACGTATTATGCTTCCGTAACTGACGCTGACAACCTCCAGAATCCAAAAGCAACTCAGATTTTCATTTAATCGCGATGCATGTACAAATTTTGCTAAACCTCTGTATCGTCTACTAAAATGAGCACATATCATCTTACTCAATTTAAAATAACGTTAATATTAAAAAATTCAACCAGACAACAGACTTACCAGCCGCGGCACCGGCGCCAGCATTACACAGGACACCCCTCGAAATAGAGGAGGCGTGCGTATCAGCGGCCATTGTGAAACCTACAACAACCGTCTACTTCAGAAAAAACAACACCAAACACAGTTTCAGCGCCTTCACAGGCGGCGGCGGCGGAAGCGGCGATGGAGTCCTCTCTCAAGAGGCTGATCGTCTCCGACAACAACCGTCGCATGGCCAGTCCGTACCGATCAAATGTGTCAATTCAACCAAATCTCCTACGTTCCGGTGAATATCAGTCCACATAATAGCTCACGTCAATGATAATTAACGGATTAACCAAATCTATCGCAACAATTCTATGATTCACGGATCAATTCCAGCTAAAAACAGTATTTCCTATTATTATTTTCAATGCCGGCGTATGCTGCAGCGGAATCCGAACAATGACTATAGAAATATCGGAAAAGGTATAAAATTAAACCCTGCATGCCGCAGGTGAGGATCCTCTCGCAATGGTTGGAGGGAGAGCGAGACTATAACTGAATGGATTGAGTTGAATTTCGGGGGCCCGGCTGGAAACGAACTGAATGAAAGAGAAACACGCCTATTACATTATCTAAATGAATAATTAATTTTATAAAATTAAACATTGCTTACAAATTCCGAACTTCTAACAATTTATATTGGGCTCCATGATTTGAATTTGGTAGTATTATATATGGGCCCAATGATGAAGCCCAAATATTTTAAAGTTCATATATATATGGGCCTAGTTATTTTGATGAAAATGGTAGAAAATAAATTTTTGTTTTCTAATTTAGATAATATGTTATGGATATAGGGAAACCCATCACAGGGGGAATGATCAGGCTCTTCCAGATTTGATTTGAAAAATAAAAAAAAATCGTTCTAAATTCGATTTGATAGTAAATGAGTCGAGCTCGATAATTTTATTAAGTCGTGCTCAAACTTGACAATGTTTGACTCGTTGAATCTGCGTAATTATATTGAATACTAAACGAGACAAACTCTAATTCAATTTTGAAAATAATATTACAACCTGAGTTTGAACTTGATAGCTAAATGTCAAGTCAAATTCAAATAATATATAAAAGCTCAAATTAAATTCGAAACAAACTCAAACACTCTAATATTATAATAAATCGAGTAATATTCTGCTCGACTTAACTAGTTTATAACTTTATATAACCAATAACCAACCTTATTCCTTATCTATCTACTATAAACAGAGGGATACAAAGGTATTAATTGTTCTCACCGGTTATTAGTAACATTTTCTAGGTGTATATTAATTAATTAAATGGGATTGCAAATTGAAAATTGCATTTAAGGCAAAAATCCAATAATATAAAATAGAAAATTCTAAAAATAAAATGATGACGATAAAATTTAGACACCAATATCCAAAAGTCATATATAGTGACTATATCTCAAATGATGGTACACTTATTGCGTGTGTCAGATTATATTTTATACTTATATTGATACCACCATTCATTATATTTTTTGCATCACACAAGCTCAAATACAGTGAATTTCATTAACTAGTATTCTAAAAATAGAATTTCGATAATATAATGAGATGATATGCAAACACTTTTTAGGGTAACACAAAACAATGGAGTTACGATCATGAAAATTCAACATCTTAAAAAAAAAAATATTGTGAAAATATGAATGTCTCTTTAATATTGTTAATGATCATATAAAGAGATCAAGTAAATCGAACTTAAGTACCTGAATTTAGAGTTTCTGAGATGAATTCATGATTGGATATTTTAAATTTTGGGAATCGAATATTACTTGCTACCTGATTGGTGAAGTTATATATTTACCATTTATTCATTGTATATCATTATACTTTAATTTGATAAAATCATAATATTCGAATACCTAAAATATTCTGAAAATACTCAAAATGATTGAATACTCGAAATATTGTGAAAATATCGTAATATTTGAAATATAAAAAAATATGAAATAAATTTAATTAATTCGGATAATTCTGTATGCTCAAAATATATGAATCAAATAAAGATAATCCACACCTCGAAATAACTAAAATATAAAAAATTATAATTATATACTCAAGAATTTCGGATAAAGTACCTAAACCGATCCGAATAAACACCATATTTAAAAATAAATAGAAATTACTTTATTAATCTTTTTTCCCTCTACTTTCACAAGTTCAAATATAGGTCCTTTCCATTTTCGGCAACAACGAGGTAAAAAGAGGTACCGCGGGAAATACATCGCCTGAGGAGGGGTAGTTCAGTCAATGACAGAGCCGAAATTGGCCATACGTTACGTGTAAACATAGTTAGGTGGAAGGAAAACAGAACTGACTTCTTCTTCTCCCCCAATTTTGCAACCAGCCATTGGTTTGAAGTTCCAGATATACCCTCGACTGAGAAAAAATCCAAAACAGGAAACTAAAAAAGCACACAGTCACACACTAGTAAAGTCACAACATTCCACCTCTTCACACTGTGAAAAACCTCCAACAACTTCGATTCCCAAATTCAATGCCATTTCAATCCAATCTGGATTTCTTCAATATTTCAATTGCAAGTCTGGCACAAGTCAATGCACAATTTGCCTATAAATAGGCGCACACATTCCATTTTTTTCACAGTCAAATTGAGTAAGAAATTCAATATTAATGCCGAGTAAGGGAGGGTACGCGGTGGCGGCGCCGCCGACGCGGAAGGGCGGAGACAGGTTCTACAACCCGCCGGCGGTGCGGCGCCAGCAAATGAAGCAGGGGGAACTGCCTCAACAACAGCAACAGCAACAACTGCAGCAGCGCAGGGAGAGGGCGATGGTGAAGGTGGAACATGATTCGTCCACGGAGGCGGTGGTGGCGGAGAAGATGAACGGTGGAGATGATTCGTTGATGGTGGCTGCATTGGCCGTGCCGCGTTCTCTTAGCCCTGCTTCGACTATGAAAATCTCAAACTTAGATCGTTTGATGGAGGCTGTTACTCCGTTCGTGGAGGCGCGTTGTTCGTCGGAGGTATAAAGAGCAGCTGGTTTTGTTTGTTTATGGATTTTTTTTTCACTTCGTCATTCTGGAATTGAAACCTTTAACCGCTGCCCTGCTTACTGGATTGTGATGCATGCAGGAAATGGAATGCAAATCTAGATTTCTGTCTGAATTAGTGTTCGATTTGATTAAAAGAAAACAAGATTTTGCGTTAAGCAGGCTGTTTGAAATGATATATTCTGAAAATGCATGTCTCGATGTTTTCTTGAAATTTTTTTTAATTATATGGAAAGATTTGTTTGGAGTCAGAGTATTTGCATGTAAAAGGCATGATTAGGAATTGAATGAAATTTTTATTTGGGGTTTTAGATCCCCATTGAGCAATTAGAAATCGTGGCTAATAAAATCTTAACTTTAAGCGGTGGTTCTTGTGTCATTTCTTACAGAATCTTGAAGCTATTCTATTGTCTCTCGTGTCTTTCAGCTTAAATAAATGCCCATCAGAAATTATTCTTGAAAATTTACAGCTCTTTGGATGATTATGCTAGTTGCTAAAGATTAGAGTTTTCTTGATTCTTGAAAGCTTTATGCGGCTGTTAAGAAGATTAACGATGTAGTTTTAAACATGTTACGTTCGCGGTCTTTTTTGAAAAATTTAGTTATGTTTTTCTTAAAATATAGTTACTTCGCAAATATTTTAAATAATTAAGATACCAATAGTTATGGAAATTTTGGTAATGTGTGGTTGTTTATTTATGAGAATAAGTTTGTCTGCCGCCGCATTTTTGGGAAACGATAAAAATGTAGACGAAAGCAACAAAAATATAATTAATTATACGAGTCTCGTTTTGTTGGCAGGTGTATGCGAGGGGATATACGTCTACGGAAGTGGATTTACATACGTTTTTTTACTTGGAGGATCTATGGGAATCTTTTGGTGAATGGAGTTTTTATGGAAGAGGAGTACCACTTTTGTTAAACGGAAGGGACCCTATCGAACAATATTACGTTCCATTTCTATCTGGCATACAGTTATACATTGATCCATCAAAGGCTTCTGCTCGGATTAGGTGACTATTGACTCAACTGAGCTAGGTTATCATAATTACGTTCATTATATAGTTATCTTACCAGTAAGCATTCAACGCATTATTTATCATTTCATGTCATTTATGCATTTTAGTAGTTAACTTTAGCTGTTGCTGTAGCCTGTTGTGAACTATGATGATGATTGTTTGCTTCTTGATGTTGAATTGCGCAATTCATTCTTCAGTCCATGACCTTTTATTAGCTTGTGTCTAAACACATGCATGCATGTTAATCTTACTTTTCTTTTAAGTAGCTAAATAGATTCAAGTTTGTTAACTTAGTGTCCGGTATGGTCAGTCTGCTGGAGCCTTCCATGTATCTTGTTACATTCTTTCCGTAACACGTAACAATCTCTTTTGCTTGTCATCTTATTTATTACGTTATCATACTAGTTATTTTGTTAATGAATTGATGTTAATAATCTAGGATTACTACTTCTGTCGGCATTGATTTTCCAAGAGATTTTTCTTCATTTGCTTACAAATCAGCATGCCTCATAATTTTGGCATCTTAACAGAAGAGTTTGATTTGCAAGAGTATGGAAATAGAAACTTCATATCCACTGTAAACCTAGTTTAAACTGGTTCCTGAAAGTAAATATAGTATTGCATTTTGTTTCTTATCCATAAAGACTTCTTCTTCAAGATATTTGTGCTGCTTAGCTGTGTGGGAAGATTGCTAGATGTGTTATTTCCTGCATGAAATATATGTATTCATTCAGTCTATGTTTCTTCTCCGTCTCTGGGACACTAGGTATTTATATAGTTATCATATGGCATGATCAATATTTACATTTTTTAGTTTTCATAAATGCTAATAGCCTAATAATACTAGGAAAGCTCGTACATCTTATGGACAGTTTGTTCTTATTCCATAATCTATTAGGCTGATACTATTATATTTAATTTCCAGCGGACCAACTCAGAAGATTGATGCTGACCTATGTAGGTTGATGAGAAATGGTGGCAGCAACCACTGCGAAGGAGATAGGGATTTTATGTCTGTTTTCAATTTGAATATGCAGCAACTAAGTAAGCTCTCGATGGGAGATGGCGCACATTCAGCTAATTCTGATTCACCTGGCCTACCATTATTTCAGTTTTTGGAACATGAACAACCTTACAATCGCAGACCATTATCTGATAAGGTGAATGAATCACTTCAAATTTAAATGCTGAGTTATTTTCTTGATTTCCATCTTCATCAAATGACTGTGGCTGAAGAGGCTGCCAACTCTGTGCAGATATCATTACTTACTTCCCAATTTCCCGAGCTTAGTAAGTGCAGGAGCTCTGATCTCCTCCCAATAAGTTGGATTTGTGTTGCTTGGTATAAATTATCCATACCCACCTTGTTACATATTTCACGCAAAGCATCCAAGCTTCGTGCCTAACGTATTGTTTTCTACTCGCCACAGGTACCCCATTTATAGAATTCCAGTTGGCCCAACACTGCAAGATTTGGATGCATCCTTTTTGACATTTCATTCCTTATCAACACAGCCTAGAAGTATCTCTCTCTCTCGCTTTCCAATCTCCATGCCTTTGACCTCAGAATATCTATAAAATGCGAATATTCTAAAGCTATGATTTGTGCTCTAGCTTTCGTGGCTAACTACTATTTGTCGTTCCAGGTAGCTCGCCACCACCTAAGTTCCATCAAGCAAACACAAGAACTGATTGTGGCCTTCTTGACCCTACAGCAAGAATTTCCTTACCAGTCTTTGCCCTCGCTTCCTACAAACTTAAAGGATCGATTGTAAGTCCTTGCGGACCTCAGGAATGCGAGCAAGAGAACAGCCTTTTGCAAGCTGCAGACGATTGGCTTAGATGTCTGCAGGTTATGCTGCCCGACTACCAATTTTTCCGGTCTCACTACTCTCAACGGAGATGACTGGACCCTATATTCTGATGTATCAACTTGTGGAAAGGACGAGCTCTAGAATATATACCCCCCTCGCCTGACCACCAAATAACTAGGTACAGAATGTTGTGCAGTATTGTTACTGTTGTAGTTTCTGCAATGTTGTTAGTTTTGTATAATTCTGTTAAAAAAGGAAAAACCTCAATGAACAATAACATTGTTCTCAATAGAGTAGTATAATGATGCGGGTTTGGCTGGTCTGGTTCGGTCCGGTCCGGTCTGATTCACAGAGATGAATAATGATACAGCTGAAAGTAGTTAGCATGGGATTAGTGTTACCCTTACAATGGATATATAAAGCTAAAACTCATATACATGTTTTAGATATTTTCTTCTTTTGAGTTCAAACCAACCTTTTTTTTGTTATTCAATTCAAGTCTTCTCTGCACAGCCATTTTGGTATTTATTTACATTTTCTTGCCATTTTGGTTGATGGATGCTCTTATTATATGTGTAATGGAATGATATCTTCTCTAATTTTTTCACTCGGATTGTGAAGCTTTATCTCCCACTTTTGCAACTGAACAAGTTTTTCCATAAAACAAATTAATTAACAAATCGAAAGTCGATTTGGTGAAATTGCTCAAAATAAAAGAAGTAATAATAATAAAAGAGTAATAAGATCAAAATCTATATAATATGTCCATTGAAATGAAAAAAAAAAAAAAATGTAAATGGGCTTACTTCTTACGGCCCAAATAGAAATTCACATTGCCTAAAGACCCAATAGTATTGCTCCCAAAATTGAAAAACCGGTTTATCTTTAATTCGAGAATTGCTATCCTTGCCGGGAACAAACCTATCCCTGTTTTCTCAAATCCCTAATTTCGATTTAGCGGCAAATTCAAAAGGGTATGCAGCTTTTTCTTTGATGCAGCAATCTTATGCTGCCATATTTAATCTTATTTTCTATTTCTACTTTTTGAGGTTGATGTCGAAATCTGTTTGTTTGGTGAAGAAAATGGGAGAAATTGTTGATTCAATTCCGAATTTTTGTCTGTGCATTACCTCATATTTCCCCGAATCAGCAGAGTTTCATGATTTTCTTGTTGAAATTGGCAACTTTTGGTTGTGATAAAATTGATATATTGGCTGTGATGATTGTGATTAGCTCGAAGAGAACCACTGTCATGGCAATTAGATAGTACATTGGTTAGATTCTTAGCTTTATTCAAAAAATTAGTGTGAGCTGATGTAATAGGCTGGATGAGATGGCCATTGCGTCGGAAGTTGAGAGTTGCATAATTTGGTTGTATAGTATGCGTGGATCATTCCCTGCTTAAATAATTTTATGCACTTTTTTTTGCTTTTAGCAAAGACTGCTATATGGTTATGTAATTATTTGCTTTTGTTGATCAAGTAAACCTTTTCGTGTGAAGGTATTATTTTTTCTGTAGGGGCTGCTGTGAAATGGGATTAGGAGAGGGAAGCAGTAATTTTCGAGTTCGGACAGTTTGGACTCCGGAAATGGATAGGTATTTTATTGATTTGATGTTGGAGCAAGTTGTCAAAGAAACCAGGAGAGATGATCATTTGTTCAGCAAGAGGGCATGGAATCATATGACTGCAATGTTCAATGCTAAATTCGATTCCATGTATGAAAAAGATGTCCTAAAGAATCGGCACAAGATGCTGAGGAATCTGTACCTCGAGCAAAGTAACATCCTCAAACAGAAGGGATTTAGATGGGATGAATCGGGAGAGACTGTGGTAGCAGATAAGGGAGATTGGGATAACTACATTAAGGTGCAAGTACTACTGTACTATGAGTGCATCACTTGATGGCATTGCTGAAGCTGCTCTAGACTTATGTTTTGTATGTGCAGGCACATCCAAATGCGCGTCCATACAGATTGAAGACAGTTCCATACTATCCCGATCTTGTTAGAATTTATGGCACGGTAGGCTTTGGAGGTGAAAGTACAATTTCTAGTGGAAGTATGTGGAAATCTGATGTAGATACCTTGTTGGCAGGAGAGGAAGTTGATGATATAAGTGTGGATGATGAGGAACTATGCAGTAATGTGATGAGATATTCACCATGTTCGGGTGAAACTTTGAATATTCACCAAAATGAAGATATTGGTGTAGAGACAGCTGCTGAGACGTGTCAGTTCCGTTCAGATATTGGCTCTGCTGTTGGCACTCGTTCACGGACATACTGGCAGCCCCCAATGGATCTTTACTTCATTCAGCTCATGCTAGAGCAAGTAAGGAAAAGGAACCATGTAGATGGTCTACTTAGAAAACAAGCTTGGAGGGAGATGATCTCTTCTTTCAATTCTAAGTTTGGATTCAACTATGCTGTTGATGTTCTCAAGAACCGGTACAAAACTCTTAGACGGCAGCATAATCTTATAAAAGATCTTCTAGAGGTGGATGGATTCGCTTGGGATGAAGCGCGGAAAATGGTGGTTGCTCCTGATTGTGTTTGGCATAACTATATAAAGGTGAGTATCTTACTTCATCATACTTCCCAATTTTCTGAAATCTTTCCTTAGATAAGCACCATTGATGAAATTATAACTTAGTGATCAAGATTTTTGTTACTGATAAAATTTGATTGGATTTTCACTCGTTTAGTGATACTTGATCAGAGCAGTTTAATTGCTATTAACTTTGCCTACACGCAGGCTCAAACAGGCGCTCGACAATACATGACTCGACCCGTTCCATACTATGAAGATGTATGTTTCATCTTCAAAGAATTGGATTCCAATGAAAAAGAGAGTATCTCGAGCCATCAACACTCCAAGATCGATGGTGAAAGTCCAGCTGCATCAGTTCCCAGTTACGAACATCTTCCCATTGAGAAAGGGTCTTCATATTCAGGCTCTGCCAACGAATCAAGCAAACGACAACTGGATCCTCCTCCGACGCCCATCAGATCTTCCAAGAAGCCGTGTAGTGAGAACGAAAGAGTGACACTTGCTACCCGTGAGATGGCGACTGCTCTTTCGTCCTCAGCTGGTGCGACAAAAGAAAACAAAATCACGAACGTGGTCCCCATAGAAATCGTGGTTGCGGCAATCCAAGCCTTACCTGACATGGATGAAGAGCTGGTGTTGGATGCCTGTGATTTCTTGGAGGATGAAAAGAAGGCCAGAACTTTTATGGCATTGGATGTGAAACTAAGGAAGAAGTGGTTGATGAGGAAGCTTCGCCCATCACTATTACTCCCTCCGTCCACGAATTAAAGATGTTTGTTTTACATTTGAATTGAAAATTGACGAAGATTTTTAAGCTTATTAGTATCTAGACTATCCATCCACTCGTGCTGCCAATTTGGAACCGAAATCGAACCAATGATATTCAGTAGTACAAATTTGGAACCGAAATCGAACCAGCCCCAAGCAGTGGGTATTAGATAGCAATTGACAATTCATAATTTTGATCATCAAAAGCATCATGGTTCGAGATGACCAAATGTAATAAAACTAAAAAGTAAATAAAAAAATGCCAACATCTTTGATTATTAAAGACTGCTCAATCAAGTCAACAAGATTACAAGACAGTACTCATTAACCTAAAAGAACAAAAGCATGACCAAAGTCTTATAACACAATACATTAGCTGCTTATATTATAACTTAAACACTAACAGCTCACGAAGATCGAACCAAGGCAATATAAGGAGCTGCACCTAAGTGGCCAATGAAACTGTTATGTCTTCGATCACCTCCGATTGCACAGCCAAGATATGGTTAAAATTACGAGCAGAGTCAGAGCCTGAGTTCAACAGTCGCCTCTTCTGTCAATAATTAGGAACTGCAAAGTGAAGCTTTGGGCATATAGCCCTGTTTACAAGTCATCAAGAATGGTGGATAACAGCAATCCTTGTATGAACTCGGACCTTCTTGCCATCTTGTTGTTCCTGTCTGTTGACAGAGACGGTGGAAATCTGCAACAATGATTAGCACAAAGAGATATAGGTTAGGAGTCCGGAGATCAGAATCGGGGCCTCTCACAGCGGCACATCCTGATTTACTACAGCAAAAAAAAGGTATTGAATACTAGAGAGGTACATAATACTTTCACACCACTAGGAAATAACATTTGAACACTCCAAAGTCAACAAAGGATAATCCAAAGCCAGAAAAATTTGGAACAGATTCGATATGGTTTGATGAGGAGACCTGAACTTGGCCACATGGTGATTGGTGGCCGAGGGGTCAAAGGTGCACATTCCTAGTAAGGCCACAACACAAAGAATTGGAAGGTTTGCTTTAAGCTGGCTAAAATGAGGTATGATGAAGGAAAACAGCTAAATTGAATGTTTCAATGGGAAACAAGAAAGATAGTGTGACAATATTAGACTATACTAGAAGGTTTCTAGAGACATTTTCACCAATATTTTACTCATCTGGATATATGCTTCCAAATGTCCTAGAATTAAAGGGGTAGAGATCAATCAACCACATTGTTTACCATTCTCATAAAGAATACAATATATAGAAGAATGGTGCAAAATATTACTTTTTGCCAATATTCAACTGTCATACTTCCCAATGAAGTTTTAGTGCTTAGAATTAAGAAACCAAGACCTAACTGATATGATTTTCATATTAAAGCCCATAGCTAATTATATTAGAATCTATGCAATAGACCACTGCAGAATCCACACCTTTTCGACACACTCAAAATTCGATCCTACAGACTCATGAGTTCGAATACAATGGAAAAATACTATGGAGAACATATGGATTTCACAGCATCAGAAACATTATAGCACGGAACAATAACTAATCAATTGGCATGTATATACTAGCTTGTATAATCATTTTCTTGATTTAGCTGCCCTTGTACGATTCTCTTTCAGTGGTATAGACCACATTGCTCATTCATATTAGCATAATGCATAAGAAACCTTGAGATGAGAAGCCATTGGCTTACCTCTCTGCAGAGTCATCATAGGAACTTTTTCCGGATAAGCTTGCTTCAGATGGAGAAGCAGCTTCTGTGTTATGGGGTCTGGACACCGGTTTTGGACTATTGACAAATGACAAAAGCATGGAATCAGCTGCTGCATCAGAGGAAGAACCAACAGAAGGAGATTCCTTAACAGCACGCAAATGTTTCTCTTGCAACTCCTTCCTCAATAGATAAATTGATGAACGGGAGCGAGTACTGCGATGCTTTTTGTTGCAGAGCGCGTATAACTATGTTAAGGTAAAATTAAAGCAACCACATATCCACACTATTCGTCTTCATAACTAACTCAACGGTAAATGCAATAAAAAGAGAAAGTCAAAAGGATATCTTCAAAATACTTTCGTGGTGAGTAATCACGTGCGAAGCCATGTTTATCCGCACCTTCAAAGCACAAACAGGGCAAATCTGGGAACAAAGGAAACAAAATTAAGATGCACGGCAGTTATTCTCTTTTAACACACTAAGAAGTAGAGACAGCACACCTTGCATGACTTAACTTCCATCTAATATTCAACAAGCAAGAAAGACACTTGAAAGAATAACTCCAGTCTATTGGTCCTCTTCCTCCTAATCCACTACCAGTTAAAAAGCAAAGCTTCAAACTTCAGGCCGTCTTCCCCACTCAATCTGAAACCAGCCCTATGCTTGACCCTCAAAATAAGTGTCCAACTCAAAACACACTTCACTAAACTGACTAAGCTATTTCTGCAACTAACAGTGAACCAAATCACCCCCTTTAAACACGTTCATTAAGCAAAACAACCCAGCTATTTCTTCTTAAGTACTACCATTATTACAACAACTATTACCACTACTACTATTATCATTACACCTAAAATGTTCCTACATAGCGAAAGAGAAACACCCAAAATCCAGATAAAGTAGAAAGTCGTCGAATTACCCCGGGTTTAACCTCCATACGATGGTCAGCATCAATGTGGCAGCACAATCCCAGAACATCAAAATCCTCCGAGCAAAAAGGGCACGCCAATTCTTCCGATTTTCCATCAATTTCCACATCGTTGACCTCTTCCCCCTCATACTCCCCCTCCGTCTCCTCATCCTCTTCATTGTAATCATCTACAACAAAGCCCACACATTCAATAAACAATAACCAACGAAATCAACGAACAGAAGAAGCTGAACCGCAGATTCACGAGCTCACCGTTGCTCGGCATCGAATAAGAGGACAGGGCAATTTCCAAATCATCGTAAAACCGATCGGCCATTGCTAATTAAATTCAAGCAAATTCAATCGTCCGAGCTGAAACACTACAAAGAATAATACACAAATTACACGAACCCGACAAAAATAAAAATGAAAAAGTAGAGGGAAAATTATACGCCAGTGCAGTAGGGTTTGGGGATGGCTTATTGGCTCTATCTACCCCTTTCTTGGCAGCGATAAAATTGAGAAATGAATTTTAAAAAAAAAGGGGAAATGAAAAAACGTGGAAACTGAAATTGGAGAAATTGGGGTCGGCGATTTGGAAGAAAAAGGGATTAATTTAATTGTGGTGGACGCGGATCGGCTTGCAAAGACTCGTCTTCTCCCGCGTTATTTCATCAACGGCCGTCACTTTCTTGGCTGTGAGAATAAGATGATGATGGGTTTCTGTCTCCGAATTTTTTTCTATTTTCTATTTTTCTTTAATCAATTAATGATAAGAAAATTACACAGCTGATGTTTGAGTTTATGCTCACTGTTTTTTCTTCTTTTTTCCTTGGTACTAAATCAGTTTTTATTTTATTTAATTGGTTATTTAATTTCATTAGCACAAATTTGAGTTTTTGACCTATTGTTTGATCTCAGTTCAATATGTAATTATCGAATTTAAGTTGGACTTATTTGATATTTATGATAATAATTTTCGAATGTATGTTTAAGCTCGACTTAAAATTGAACTTGAGATTATATATATTTTTTATTTTACAAAATTAATTATTTTAGTTTTAAGATTAATTGAATGCTTGATAAAAATGTTTGATTGAAAAATTATGAATAGGCTTGATATCTCAATAAGCTTCTCATTGCCAGATTCAAGCTCGAAATCCTACTCTAACTCGGCCTGTTTACTAGTATTAAATTGAGTTTCAAATAAATTTTTTCTTTTCGAATTAAATTTTGAATAATTCACGAGTTGCTCTATTCATTTAGAAGTATATATAGTGTATAAATATAATAAAATTGCACCCAATTTTGAACAGGTCAACAAAGTATACAGAATAGCTAAGTTGATTCTAAATTTGGATGCATAACTAAAATTTTAAAAATATATATTTACATTGTAGAATTTTAGATGCAAATATATGCTTGATTTTTATAATATCAGTATCTTTTTATAACGAAAGTCAAAATTGAATTTTTAAGAATTGAAATATTTAAGAGTACTTAAAGAGAGACAAATATTTGAAAGAAAAAGTAATAGTATTAAAAAGTAGTACTAGTTCATTATTTTAAAATCAAATCATGCAACAATTAAACCATAAGCAAATAAATAATCATACAACATGCAAAGAACTTAGGGTATTTGGTTAAACTTATTTTAAAGAGCTTATAAATTCTTGAAGCTTAACTATTGTAAGAGCTTATAAGTTGATAAAATAAGTTGAGATGAAGCTACTTATTTAGTAAGGAGCTTTACAAGTTCTAAGAACTTATTTTTATAACTTATAAGTTCTCAAAGAGTTTAATTTGTCAAACACTATTAAAGAGTTTATAAGCTCTTTTAAGGAGCTTATAAGCTTAGCCAAACACCCCTTAGTCTCTCACACAAATCTACTTCCTATTGATTTTTTAAACTGCATAGCTAAAATCTATAGAAAGAGATTTGAGAAGATAGAAGAAAGATATACTAGAAGAAGATGGATTTCAAAATATGAGAATTTGTAGTTCATGAAATCATCCATTGAGGGTACATGTAGCTCTTATTTATAGAGATCATGCAACATAAGCATAGATCTTTCTATATTGTTCTAGATACTACTAAATTCTATCTAGATGCTACTAACAACTTCCATTCAACTAACTCTTAACAACTCATCTAACAACCTTTAACAAACTAACGCCTATAGATTCTAACACTTCCCAGCAAGAATGAATCCACATAAGTAGTAATAAGAGAAAGCTTGTAAACACAAGATAAACCGCCATTGATAACGGGAATGGACGGATCTATCTTCTCGGGTTAGATCAGATCCGTTCCGTTCCTTTCCTCAATGAGATATATAGTTTAATTAAGCCCATGCAAAAATAGTGTGTTGTCACCGTCGACTCAAACTTACACAATATTAACACATAAGTTCATGACAAAGTTTACGAGAATTATTGTTTCTTTTTTAAGAACTTTACACATAATTTTTTGTGCATACAAAATTATACAAATAATTTACGTCTATAAAAGATATGGGGCTTTTGGGCCTTTTATTGGACTAAGATCATTCTCTTATGCTATTGGGCCTAAAAGAAAACCAATTTTCTTAGGGAAACCTTAACCTAATAAGGGGTATAAATACAAAACTATACACAACTCGTGCTTAATCATTAGAGCAACAATAAACCACTTTACTAAATTATTCAAAGCATACCTAATAATGTACAGTGCTTAGTTTATGACACTATTGATTGATCATATTATTCAATTAATCATAACCTAATTATTTGAATAGTTTGATATTATTATTCAATTAAATAATCTGCGTTACGTATCAGATCTGCTGTTCCAGTAACCTCTTTTATTTATTCGACCGTTGAAATTTAAAAAGCTGCATCGCCCCTTTTACTTTTCTCACTTCCTTTGTTGACTTCAGCAGCTCAGGAGGCCACGTCGGATGGGCCCACTTACCCGAACTGACCGTTTTTATCCAACCTTAGCCGTAGATGTCTACCCATCAACGGCCCAGAAACCTTAGAAATCGACCGTTACATTCAAAAAATTTCATTAAAGGATACAAAAACTTTGTATCGGAAAATACAGATTTTCTTAAGCAAATATGGTTCAAATTTTGAAACTGAAACACATCCAAGATTGATTGAGTGATTGAATCTAGCTCATCTTCTTCTGCTTTGTTTTTTGATTCACCGATTTGTTGAATTTGAATTTTAGAGAGAGAGAAAAGGATGGTGAAAATGGGAGCAAATTCTCTGGCGTCATCTCCGGTGACGATAACGGTGACCTCCTCCGGAGGGTCACGCAGCAAGGGGCTGACGAGCCCAATGCCGCGGCGACAGTCGATCTCGAACAGCGTTAATTCGCCGATCAGCGGCGGCGGAGCTCGATGCCTCGCCTTCTCGAAGGAATCAACGGAGGAATTCGTTGCCTACACGGTTCAAGTCCCGTCGACGCCCGACGACCGCCTCCCATCGGAGTCGCAGAACAGCCCGCCTCTCCGATCGAGCAGAGGCAGCGGAAGGAACCCCAGCGAGGGGTTCATCAAGGACGCGATCTTCACCGGCGGGTTCAACTCTGTCACCAAGGCCCACCTGAGGAAGAGCTCCGACGGCGTTCCCTCGGCGGCGAAATCGAAATCCGTCTGCGGAATGGACGGCTGCGATGAGAAGGCGGTGGGGGGGAGCTTCAAGTGTTACTGCGACTGTGGCTTCGGGATCTGCCGCGATTGCTACTCCGACTGCGTCGACAACGGCGGTGGCTGCTGCCCCGGCTGCAAGGAGCCTTACAGAGACGGCGGCAGCGACGAGGAAGAGTCGTCCACTCCGTCCGAGGTGGAGACGGCGGAGGAGGAGGATGACCTAGCGAATCCACTGCCGGAGTGGGGAAGAGGGGCGAAGCTAGACAAGAATCTCTCTGTAGTGCAGTCTTTCAAGAATCCCAACCACGACTTCGATCACACGCGGTGGCTTTTTGAAACCAAAGGTACTTATGGCTATGGCAATGCTCTTTGGCCAAGAGAAGGCTATGAGTTGGGCAGCAGATATGAAACCGCACCCGATTTCTCCGACAAGAGGAACAAACCTTTGACTAGGAAAGTCAACATTTCTGCAGCAATCCTCAGTCCTTACAGGTATATATATATATATATACATACACATATATATACATATCTAATACCATCTATCACCGGTGTATGTAAAGTGTTCGATGAAATGCAGATTGTTGATGGTTGTACGCCTTAGTGTTCTTGGGTGCTATCTAACATGGAGGATAATGCACCCTAACCACGAAGCAATCTGGCTATGGCTGATGTCTGTGATTTGCGAGGTTTGGTTTGCGTTTTCATGGCTGCTCGATCAGCTCCCAAAGCTCTGCCCGGTGAAGAGGGTGACCGATCTCACTGTCCTAAAAGACCGGTTCGAATCATCGGAGCCGAACCTCCGAAACCCGAAGAAATTCTCCGATCTACCGGGAATAGATGTATTTGTCTCCACTGCCGATGCAGAGAAAGAGCCACCTCTTGTGACAGCAAACACAATCCTTTCCATCCTTGCAGTGGATTACCCGGTGGAGAAGGTTGCTTGCTACTTGTCTGACGACGGCGGTTCTCTGGTAACATTCGAGGCGGTGGCGGAGGCGGCTAGCTTTGCTCGGATTTGGGTCCCTTTCTGCCGGAAACACAGGATCGAGCCGAGGAACCCGGAGGCCTATTTCGGGCAGAGACGAGACCCGTTGAAGAATAAAGTGAGGCTCGATTTCGTCAGGGATCGGAGGAAGGTGAAGAGGGAGTACGACGAGTTCAAGGTGAGGATCAACGCCTTACCGGAGACGATAAGGCGGAGATCCGATGCTTACAATGCGCAGGCGGAGATGAGGGCGAAGAAGAAGCAGATGGAGCTCGGTGGCAACGTTTCCGATGCTGTTAAGGTCCCGAAGGCCACTTGGATGGCCGACGGCAGCCACTGGCACGGCGCGTGGCCCTCTGCCGAGGCCGGCCACTCACGTGGCGATCACGAGGGCATCATTCAGGTATATATACACATTAGTACTATTAGTTAGTAGTTTGTAATGCTGCTGCTGCTGTTGTTCTGATGATGATGATGATGTAGATTATGTTGGTGCCGGCTAGTCCGGAGCCGTTGTTCGGTCAAGAGGCGGACGAGGAGAATTTAATCGAGACGACAGATGTCGACATACGGGTACCGATGCTGGTGTACGTGTCCCGGGAGAAGCGACCGGCCTTCGATCACAACAAGAAGGCTGGGGCAATGAACGCGCTAGTCCGGGCGAGCGCGATTATGTCGAACGGGGCGTTCATCCTCAACCTCGACTGCGACCACTACATCTACAACTCGATGGCAGTGCGAGAAGGGATGTGCTTCATGCTAGACCGGGGCGGAGATAAAATCTGCTACGTCCAATTCCCGCAGCGATTTGAAGGGATTGATCCAAATGATCGCTATGCCAACCACAACACCGTGTTCTTCGACGTGAGTATGAGGGCTCTCGACGGGCTGCAGGGACCGATGTACGTTGGCACGGGCTGCATCTTCCGTCGCATCGCCCTCTACGGGTTCAGCCCGCCCCGCGCCACCGAGCACATTGGCTGCTTCGGCCGGTTCAAGAAGAGGAAGCACCTCCTCAAGAGAAACAAAACCGATCAACAAGAGGAGAATGATGAGATGCTCTTGCCTATAAACAAAGGCAACGAATATGAAGACGACGACGTTACACGAGCCGTTCTACAGAAGCAATTCGGCAACTCCACCACCCTTGTGGACTCCATTGCGGTGGCAGAATTTGGGGGCCGCCTCCTCCACGAGCTTAGAGGAAAAGGCTGCCTCGGCCGCCCCTCCGGGTCGCTGGCGGTGCAGCGTGAGCCATTGGATGCGGCGGCGCTGGCGGAGGCGGTGAGTGTGATCACGTGCTTTTACGAAGAGAAGACGGAGTGGGGGAAGAGGGTGGGCTGGATTTACGGGTCCGTGACGGAGGATGTCGTTACCGGCTACCGAATGCACAACAGAGGGTGGCGATCAGTCTACTGCGTCACCAAGAGGGATGCCTTCCGAGGAACTGCTCCGATCAACCTCACTGACCGGCTGAACCAGGTCCTCCGGTGGGCCACTGGTTCGGTCGAGATCTTCTTCTCTCGGAACAATGCTCTCCTCGCAAGCCCAAGGATGAAGTTTCTACAGAGGGTGGCCTATTTCAACGTCGGAATGTACCCATTCACCTCGATTTTTCTGCTGGTTTACTGTGTGCTGCCGGCGCTGTCCTTGTTCTCCGGCCAGTTCATCGTACAAACGCTCGACGTCACATTCCTGGTCTTCCTCCTCCTCATCACCCTCACCCTATGCATGCTGGCGCTCCTGGAGGTACGGTGGTCGGGGATCACCCTCCACGACTGGTGGCGAAACGAGCAGTTCTGGCTGATCGGCGGCACGAGCGCACACCCGGCGGCGGTGGTGCAGGGGCTGCTGAAGGTGATCGCCGGGATCGAGATATCGTTCACACTGACGTCGAAGTCGGCTGTGGCGGAGGAAGGGGATGAGGAGTTCGCGGAGCTGTACGAGTTCCGATGGACGACGCTGATGATACCGCCAATGACGATCATCATGTTCAACATGATCGCCGTCGCAGTGGCGGTGTCGAGGACGGTGTACAGCCCGTTCCCGGAGTGGAGCAAGCTTGTGGGAGGAGTGTTCTTTAGCTTCTGGGTGCTGTCGCATCTGTATCCATTCGCCAAGGGGATGATGGGAAAGAAGGGGAAGATTCCGACCATTGTGTATCTCTGGTCGGGGCTGATCTGCATCGTTATATCGCTTCTTACTGTTTATGTTTATCCTCCCGCCGGAATCAACGGCAGCAGCTTCAAAATGCCTTGAACATGAAAGGAGAATGAAGTTATGCTCAACTTCATCTTCCATTTTAGAGTGTTTCACTATATCTGTATCTGTTATTAGATTTCTTAAATTGATTCTTGGCTTTCTAATCAAGTTGTGTGGACACGATTTATCAGTATAATTGGAAATGAAAATTTCAGAAATCAATTTAATGTTCTTGCCACTCATTATGAGTAAAAAGTAAAAAAGCATTACAAATTTTACCATCTATTGGAGGATGACATCTGATGATGAGAAAGAAGCGAGGGAAGCAGCTCGATGAAGAAGAAGCATGATATGAAAGGAGAGTAAAGGAGAATATTTGTAATCAACGGTTGTAGACATATCTTTTAAATACTTAGCTTTAAGTGAAGCGTGTTACGCTTTATACTTTCTGGTTACGATTCTAGTTTGTTAG
>JAPKLX010000009.1:568119-585467 GCA_026898415.1 Leonotis leonurus
ACTCTCTATCAATGAACATAAACGGTTATTCAAGCTAGATTTCTACACCATCACCATTGCGGCGGATGTCGGCAATCCGAGGACGATGATGATAAGGCAAATAGTGCAGAGCACAAAAATCTTACAAGAAAAAGTAAGATCGAGACAATTCTTGAGAGAGCTTATTTTGCTAATTTATTGAATTTTCATTTTTATATGTTTAAATTTAATTTACTGCCACTACTTGTATCGTTCATTTTATTTTATATCTACACCGACCATTTCTTCGTTGAGTTGTAAACAATACTGGCTCGTTTATAATATTAAAATGTTCCAACTTTTGACATTTGATCAAACTCGATTTGATATTTATTTTATTTTAAATTAAAATAATATTCAAATTTATATAATTTAAAATGGAATACAAACTCGATTCATTCATTAAAATGGATTGTTTAAACGGATCAAACCCGGCCCAAATTCTATTGAACCTCGCACTCATATATATGCTTTCTGATCAACTTAGAAGTTAGAACTAACAAAATTTTCTAAAATTTAAATTGCTATACTTCCAAAAACAAACGCGAACACACACACCAGACTAACACAATATAATAAATAAGCTATAACACGAAAAGAGTGTAGCTACTAGCTATAGCAAGTACGAGGCTTTATTATCATAATCATTATTAATTATTTAGTGTATATTTTATCTGGTATAACATCCAAGTAAACCCGGTTTTCACCGTTACTCGACCCGACTCCATCGCCTTTCTCCACCGTCGGATCTTCGGATTGAGAATGAGCTGGATTTTGCTGCTGGGCGGTGGCGATGTTACCGGCGGCAGAGTAGAGATCCACGAACTCGGAATCGGCAATTTTTCCGGCTTCGAGCGGCGTGCCTCCCACGTACCCACTTCTCAATGATTCATGCTCCGATAATTTCGCCTGAGCTGTTCCATACTTTATGTCGTCTTTGCTCTTCGCCATCTCTCTCTCTGTCTCTCTCTCTCTATGTAAGTATTTCCAATAATGTTCTACACATTATATAGTAGTTATGTCTTCATCTTCTAAAACAAAAACAAAAAAACAAGGTATATCTTCATATCTGTAGGCGGTTTATTGTGACGTGGCACTCTCCTTCTTCATTGAGTGACACGTGGTGACCGAGCTAAATTTTAAATATTAAAAAAAATAGTATGATTAAGATGATAATACAAATTATTGAAATGTTGACCTAAGGATTTAGACTTAGACGAGCAGTTAAAAAGTATTTGTCCTAACCTAAGTTTACGGCTGCATTTAATTTGCCTGACATGCTCACTTTTTATTTGATGTGATTGTTAGTTTAAAAAAATAATATAATATCCATTACTCAACATTCAAATGGAATTAATAATCTTAATTAATTTCAATGAGAATGATTTATTTATGTGATGTTTTGTGATTGATTTATATGATAATGATATGTTAAAGGAAGATGTTTCGTAAGTTTGAAACAATAATATTAATTGCATCGAGTTTTGATGATGGTAAATCGATTTAATTTTAGATTAATATCGTGATTTAAATCAAAATTGGAAGGAAACAAATGATGGTTGCTTTTCATTTCTCATTTTCACTTCGAAATTTAAGATGTAATTTCGAAATATAATTCTATATGTAATATTGAAGTGAAACTAATGTGAGAACAAGTAAACATGGTTTAATTAGGAATTAATCTGGCGCGTTGATGAGTAATTTAAACCAATAAACATCTTCACCTCTACAAACCAGAAAACCTAGAGGAAGAGGAAGAAGATGAACTGGATTCGAGATTTTTATTCATCTAAGCTTAAATCCAAATCGATATCTAAGTTGAAATCCAAATCCAAATCAAAATTGAAATCGGAATCGAAATATAAACACCTTCACATCTACAGATCCTTTCGCGAACAAATCAAACGGAGCTACCGCCGGCAGGAAATTTCGGAGCCAATCCATGCTGCGTCGCGGGGCACCAATTGCCCCTGCGCCATGACGATTGATTTGTAGATCTCAACAATCATCCTCTCATCGTACTCCTTCGCCGGCCGCACGCCGAATCCGGCAACACCGTCGCTGGAAAATCCGCCGCCAATCGCTCGTGTGTTTGCGAGCCTCATCATCATGTTCACGTACGCATCCCGCAGCCCTAGCAGCAGCTTCTTCGGCGAGAACTGGAGCTTCAGCTTCAACCGCGGCGTCAGCTTGATTCGCCACGACCTCCGCCGCCGCGCCTCCACAACTCGCGTCTTCTTCTTGCTCCCGGCGGCGCCGAGGCGAACGTAACCCTTGCGCCGCCAGTATCCTCTGATTCCTTTGTAGACGGCGGTGGATACGCCTTCCATTGAAGGAAAAATTGGAGGTCGAATCGCGGAGTAAGCTAGTTGGGATTCATGTTGGGGGTAAAAGTGCAGAAGCAGGTGGGGAAGATTGGGAGGTAGGAAGTGATGAGTGTATTAATACGGAGGAAAGTGGAGAAGAAGGTGGGGGAGTTAATGCTCCACATATACATATATTCATAATAGGGTGCGTTTGGTTGGGGAGAAATTTAGTGGGAAGTTTATTATTTCATGATGAGATCTAACATTTATCTCTCTTCTTTATGTGTTACACATCCTCACCAACTTTATCAAATATATAATCTTTCCCTTCACGAAAAATATATTGAGATGAAATTAATATGAGTTTTAAAATGAAATTATGAAGTGTATCTTTGGTATAGAAAAAAACTACCAAAATATAATATACTCTTTCTGCTCCACTAAATGCTGCTACCTTTTTCTTTTTTACTGGATCGTCCCACTAAAATTGGTCACTTTTAAAAAAAAAAAGAATTTTACCTTTACAATATTTTACTTCTACTTTATTAAAACACAAGGGAGTATGTCTTAAATTTAATATTGTGAGTGTTTTAAAATTGTATTCATTCCGGCCCACTAAATTTGCCATAATTTTCTTATTGGAACATTCCACTAAGAATAACACATTCCAAAAATAGTATTCCCTCTGTCCCACCATTATTGGCCTCTTTAACCAAAAAACTCTCACATTTTTTGTCAAATAGACCAAGATTGGTGGGATGGAGGAAGTAAAAGTTACATTTTCAAAAAGGTGTGGACTATACCACTATTATCACTCTTACACTACTTTATACATTCTCCTTAAAAATCGTGCCCAAAAATTTTGTGATATACTTTTAGGACGGAGGGAGTATTTAAAAAGAAAAAAAATACTTCCTCAGTCCCGTGAAAGTAGCACTTTCTTTTTTGCACGCAAACCAATATATTACTCTATTCTCATTTACTTTATTATATTTACTTTAATATCTTTTACTTTTTACTTATAAAAATTGCTAAAAAGTGACGAAGGGGATATATTTTTAATAGAAAACACAAATAAATAATAAAATCACATTTTTTTTCTAGATAAATGAGATATCATATTTCATGAATTATAAATGATGAGAAATCAAATTTTGGTCAAATTGATTTATTATTCCTTGAGCCACTATGGTGTCACATGATCTTTAGAGTACAAAACAATGAATATTCATGACAAGATAAATACAATATTAATGATTTTGTTTTATACCACTTTAGATAGCCCTTCCTGTTATATAATTTATTAGTTTGTAATGTATTTGATTAGAAAAGTGAGAAGGAAACAAACACTAAAACCAGATTAGGCAGTGGACTAGCACGCCCAATAAATCATCAAAGGTTGATCCTTCTAAATAATTATGGCAAAACCCAATAAATATTGAATTTTCAATATTTTATTGATTCAAGAAAGTATTACGTACTTGTTAAGTTCATTTAATATGTTCATTTTAATTACAAAACAACTTAAATGAGACTATAATTTCAAATAACTCATTCATTAATAATAAATTATATGTGATAATAAAATTAAGTAATAATTTTAGTAGAGGAGTATAGTGATAATAAAATTAAGTAATAATTTTAGTAGAGGAGTATAGTAATAATAAAAATAAATAAACAGGACAATATTTGAAATTTAATATAATTAATCAATTAAAAAAATAGAGGGTACAAAGCAAGTCCACAACATTAAAGAAGTGGTGCAGGCTTAAATATTTCATCGCCCACCTGCTTAAATTACTTCTTTGAGAAACACATTAAATGATTGAAAAATTAGTTGAATTAATTGATTACATATCTAAATTTATTTTTATATTTTGAAAAATGTTTTATACTTCCAACTATTGAAAAATATATTATCTTAACGAATAAAGTGCATGCAAAAAAAAGTTTTGGAGTATGTATTTTGAATACATTTATATACTCTTTCCGTCCCGCTAGATTAGAAACATTTATTTTTGAATCGGAAATCAATATTTGCTTTATTTTTATTTTTCATAATTATGGCCCACATTCTTTTAAATTGTAAAAATTACTAAAAAAACAAAATGAGTATAATCTAGTGTAAAATGCTTCCAATCTAAGGAGACGCAGAGAGTATATTGTAAGGAAAAGGATAACAAGAAAACTTATAGGAACATTACGTATACATGTTACGTGTGTATCGTCGTATATGTATACTGCATATAGTTTGAGTAAGTTTATTTTTTCGTTTCTCAACCAAACGCAGCCTTGCAGTAGCTACTTCATTTGTTAAACAAATTTCACGTGTCATGATTTAAATGCAGCCACATGTACTGTCGAAATCGTCCTTAAACATTTAATTTTCTGCGCTTGTTTGGCTGTAATCACGCGCACGCACACCTTCATGTTTCTTTATTACTTCGGCTGTTCACTTAAGATGACCCATTTCTTCTTCGTTCCACTCAAGATGACCCATTTCTTTTGGGCACGCAGACCAATAAAATTTTATTTTTTTTATTCACTCAATACATATTTCTCCTAAAAAAATTGCTATAAAAGAAAATGAGTCATCTTGTTGGGACGAACGGAAATAGCAAAATGAGTTATTTTGAATGGGACAGAGGGATTATTTTTTATTTCCTTTTTACATATTTTTATTCGGAGGTGTACATTACATATTAAAAGTTATACTTTAATATTTGTTTCATATAAAATAAAAAATTATAATAAATATTCTTTAATTATAATGAAAGAAGGTAAACCAAATATTCTTTAATTACAAAAATACCTAGAGTGATAATGAAGATTTGGGCTTTTGTAATTGTTCGGCCCATACTTCCCCAACGAGTAGGCCCGGCCCAAATCAGTTCCCATACATCGCCTTCTCCGCCGTGCGCCGCCACACCCCACCGCCATAGCTCCCATGTCATAACCTACCGTACTAGCCTGCACCGACCTCCGCCGCTTGGGCTACGGGCTGCCTCCTGCCTTCGATCACCTCCGGCGGCGCTTCTGGTGTCGGAGTTCTCCGCCGCCACCGCCTACACACCCTTTGTAAGAATAGCAGCTAACGTATTATTATTATAGGGTTCATTACAATTGTATCAAAAGGCTTATGGGTTAAGACTTAATTGTACAGACTTTGGTGCATGCACAAAAAATAAATTTCGTACATCTCCAATTTGTGTGGGTGAAGAATGGAGTAGAGACAGATCCCAAGTCATTCGGTCATCGATTCGAAAAAAATTCAAAATTAATTCGATATTTATGTAATCGAGCTCGAGTTACTCAAATACAAATGAATTTTAAATTTGAATTTAATAATATTCGATTTGATAGATTGACGAAATTAGGTTATGACTATGATTTTATATTTACACTTTATTTTTAAATACGCTAAGTATGAATTTACAATATAAGATTCAAATTATATCAATTAAGGCTAATCGGGTTGAGCTTTTCATTAGACCAAGCTTGAGCTAATTAAATTAAAACTTGGCTGAGTCTAATCAAGCTCGAGCTTTATACTTATAAACCGAGCTGTAACTTGAACAAGCCATAAAGCAAAGGTGAAAGTGCCAAAATTGTTGAGACGGTGGGGGTAATTTTTTTATAGAAAGAATATTTTACTGTAATATTTATATTTATGTATTTCAATCCTAAAAGTAAATTAAAATATCGACATAAGTAATAAATTTGTAAACATATAGATGATGATTTGTGCTTAAAAGTACATCACGAGATCTTAGCGTCAATCGTTAGAATAAATACTACCATAACAATTTCATCAAGTTTATATGACGTTGTGGTTATATAAATTTACAATATTATAAGGTTGTGTTCTTGAAATAAAAGTGTTGGACAATACATCCATTCTAGGTATTAGGTGCAAAATCCAAAAACAGGCATTATTAAACTAGTGGCAAAACTAGTCAATTCCCAAATGTTCTATGTATATTATAACTCATTACTTCTGGAAATTTGAATTTTTTTCATGCATCGGAAGTTGGTAGGAATTTATAACAATGGATCTATCATGTTTGGATGTGATAAATTCGAAAAAATTTGCAACTTTTCCCTCTTTTCCACAACCCATTGAATAAACCAATTGTATAAAGAAAGCACTATTTAGAACAAAACACTAAATCAAGAAAAATAAATGAAATCAAAACAAAATATATACACAACAATCTAGAGAATTAATCATACTATTACTAGGGAAAAACATGACTAAATCAATCATTGTTAGTCATTAGATCTCATTACATCAGAATCATCCTAACCATTAATCCATTAGTCAAAAATAAGCGAAAAAAGAACCCTAAATTTCTTCATCATTCTACCATTACATAAGGTTAGCACTCACCGGCTTTTTCTCTTTTTTTTTTTCGTTTTTCCAGATTGCAGATTCCCAGAAATTCAAGGGGTACAAGCTGCAGAAGCTAGAGGTACTACTCCGCTATGCGTAAACAGATCCACACTTTAGCGCCAGCAACACTATCGCCGCTCGCTCTTCCTCTCTCAATTTGCTCATTAGCTTCCCCGATCTCTGCAGCACTACCTCGCTCTTAAACCGCATTTTCAAAATCTCTCGAACTTCATCGCTGCGAGCAACGCTTGTTCGCTTCTTCTTTTTCGGCTTCCCCGACTCCAATCCTAAAAGCTGCCTCCTCTTCTTGTTGTATTTTATACCGCAGGCATTGCACAATGACTGCAAGCCGATCAAGCCGTTAGCACAAAATGTTTTACAAAAATAAAAGTAAAATAATTCCAGTGATTACCTTCGGTCCAGATGGACCGCCTCGCCAGAGCGGAGTTCGAGTAGTGTGACAGTCGCTGCAGCTCTTCAGCGGAGAAACACCGCCCTCGAAATCTGCATTCTGAGAAGGAAAAAATAAACTGATGTAAAATAGGTTTTGCTTGATGATTTGCGCTGAAGAACAGTGAAACTTGATGTGATCGCTTGATTCCTCACCTTATCCACTTTCAGATCCATGCGATCGTTGTACAAATTGCTGAAAATCGAAATGCGCGATTATGGTAACAAAGGCTCAACCCCTGAACTGCGTGATCATCATCACAGGAGACAAAAATACAAAATTGGAAAGAAACGTGAGCGAATAAATTAAAGTAGGACGAGATTTTTGGCCAAGGGTTTAGGGGGAGAAATGTGAATGGGCCAAGTGTGTGTAGTGTGTGTGTTTTTGTGGGCTGAGGTAATCTTTTTATATATCTGTTGATAGAAAGCGATGGACACACACACCAAACCCTAGCTGACTGTGAATTTGCTATGAATTGACTGAAATACCCCTGTGATTTCAAAATTTGAATCGCAGTGGACCAATCGCAGCCGTTGATTTACGCTACCTGATTCTGTATTGTCTTGTGAATGGATTTTTATTTGGTCGGATAAAATGGGGGATATATTTGTCCTTTTATATGCAGGTGATTAGTGGTGTTTTTTAGGAGAGCAATTAATTATTGCTTCATTATTTGGTTTCTTCATAATTTCCCTATTATTATATTACCTCTATCCCACAAATATAGTCTCTTTTGTCTGATTGGTATGTCCCACGAGTCACATTTCTCATTTTGACAAATTATATAACTAAAAAGCGAATGATATTAAAGTAAATTTAATAAAGTAAAAAGGTATAAAGTAAGATATTAATTTACGTGTAAAAAAATGACTACTTTCGTGGGACGAAAGGAGTACTTTTAGATAATATAAATAAGGTTAATGGAATGCATATGAGTCAAGTTGATTCTAATAATATATTTTTTAAAAATAATCGTGTGCTTGAACTTTGACCTTTGTAACCAAATTCGATTCAAGATATAATCGTCGAGTTCGGCTCGAGATTGACTCATACATTCAATTATATTGTAATTGAGCTCAAACAAGACTATTCAAAAGCTCTGGTTCATTTTAAGCGCGTGCTAGTCGAGTTCAAGTTCATGATCGGCTCGTTTTTGTGCTAAGGCTTGCACTTGTTTTAATCCATATAAACTATATACCAATTAGTTATGTTGGTAAAACTCAAAGGAAATAAACAAGCAAAGAAGAGAAGACAAAGGAGGTAAGGTACAAATAAATAATAGTTGTGAACTGCTGATAATGTTGTGGTGCAGAAGCAGCTAAATATAAGAATATGCTGCACTTGTTTGTACTTTACAATCGAATATCTCTTCTCGTGTAATAATTCTTTTCATGCTCTACTAATCTTTGACTCAAAGAATAATTCAAAATTTTAGAAACCATCCCTAAAAGAAATTCACACTTCAACGGTTGTTTGATGGAAAACTCAATAAAACAAGTTCAATTGATTAATCGATAAATTGTGCTTCATCCGTCCTGTTATTTATATCATACTTTGATAACAAATGTGAGAACTTTTTTATTAAAATATAATATGCAAGAAATAGTGAGAAAGAATGAGCAATGTTTTTTTTTTTTAATATTAGTTTTTATGGAGTTTTATGTTGTCTTTCGAATAGTCTCAGCCGGATTTTTGTCTTTCTCCTCAGCTTTAGCTTCACATGATTTTGCATAATTCACATCCAACCATTTCTTCTAATTCCAATCAAATATTATATTTTGAAGTATTAAATAATGAGAGAATATTATGTTTATTAGGAAAGTACAAACAACAGTGCAGTAGAATATTACTTTGATGCTGTCATTGTTTGTACCTTTCAATTTGGCTTTGACTATTTAATTTTCTGTTCTTGGATTAGTGGGATAAGCAAAATCATGAATTTTTAAATGATTAATTTTATTTTGCACTAACTTTAGTCAAAAATCACTATTGACCTAAAAGATATAGGTTGACTCTCTCTATTCACCACTGTCAGATCAATTTAATGTTTGTAGAACTCATTTTTCTACTTAATTTATCACACTTTTGACTTGTCTTTTCTCTAAAAATATAAAAGATCATTTGCACATTCACCCTTTAAGAAAATAAGAAACAACATATTCATATATTTTCAAATTATACATTGCCAAGGAACAAAAAGGAGAGGATTAAACATGTAACTTTTAACAACCAAGATAACATAGGATCATGAATGCCATTTTGCTCTAGATAATAAAATTTATGTCTCTTTAAATATTACTCACTCCGTCTCATTAAAAATAGTTTGGTTTGACCAAATATAAGAGTTTTTTGGTCAAATCAAGCACATTTTTAGTTGTATGGAGTACATATGAGATGAGAATAAAGTAAAACTACTTTTATGCTCATCCACTTCTTTTATATTGACTCATTTTATCATTATAATCCATAATAAAATGATAACCGAAACAAAGGGACAGGGGAGTAGTATATTTCATTTTAGTAACATAAATCTATTCAATAACAAAAGAAAAAAGAACTAGCAAATACAACAATATCATAAAACGACTCAATTTCTGACTTCATTTACTCTGGCAGGCATGGAAAATGTTTCCCATATAATATACACAAGATTCATGCTATCTTCGAGAATAAATAGGACAAGTAAAAAGACTATGATTTCCTTGCAACAAAAACATGCGATAATTGTTTAAATGTCTCGACGCCACCAAACAACCAACTTTTTTATTACCCGACCACCTTAGGGGCCGAAAGGACACCACGGACTTTGTCTATCATCCACAACTGGCATCACCATACGTTATAGAGACAGAGACCGACGACAGCCCACCAGACTCTAGACAAACATCAACCAGCCAGATCGGTATACATTCAACATCTTCAAGAATTTCCTGTAAAGTTCGGCTATTTTGGTGTTACTGGTAGAGATGGTTGCTAGACAAGGGCAGGATAAGTAGAATTATAGATCACATTGCAGAGAGTAGATACTAGATAGGCCAAGATCAGGACTGAAAATATAAATTATTTAATTTACCTTTAACCAAATTTGAAGCCCCCTGTTGGAACAGGTAGGTCGTTGCCTCCAAAGTTGAAGCCCCCAGGTTGCGTAGCATCTCCAGACATGACCTGCTCATTGTCCTCTTCCAGCCAATATGTTTCAAGAATCTTCACCGACTTCTCATAGATTTCGTTGTTGTCGTGACTTTGGAGATTTTCAATCTTCTCTACACCTTCCGCATCGTCAATCAATTGAGCAAAGACATTAATATCTCCAGTGTTACCTTGGTTCTTCTCAGCTTCTCCAACCTTGAGAATGTTCTCAAGGCCTTCCAAACAGACAGTGACAATTCTTGGATCAGGACAAAGTAGAAGATCGCACAGTGGCTTTATACATCCCTCACTAACCAAAAACCTGCAGAAGTTCGATAAAGTTACAAGCCATATTCCATATGATGTGTTACCGGGGAAATAATTTGTAAATTTTTATTACTTGATCTGGTCATGAGTTCCACCAGAGGTAGCATTTGAAATAGCCCAGGCAGCCTCTTTCTTTATCTCAAATTCAGCACTTTGAAGCAAAGCAAGGAGGGGTGATATGATACCGGCCTCAATTACAGCCTAAACATTCAAAGAAAAAGCATCAGAAATTTTAGCTTAAAAAGTTAACATACAAAAGCACTATTACTCAAGAAGGAGAATGTAGCAGCTCAGAAACAAGTAACTGGCATAACATTGTACATTTACTGTTTAATAGATAATTCACTCTATTCAATTTTGGGTACCTGGATCTGATCCTTATTTCCTGCAGTAATGTTTGAGATTGTCCAACAAGCTTCTTTCTTGATACTTTTCTTAAAATTTTGTGTCAACAAGTTAAGCAGGCAAGGAAGTGCCCCCTTTTCAATGATGACCTGAAAATTATTGCAAAGTTTGAGTTTCTCCGTGAAACATGGGGAAATTTTTAGAAAATACATACAAAAGACACTTCTAGTCTTCTACACATTAAGAATCAAATCTGAAGTTAATCAAACAACTGAATTAGAGATTCAGGAAGTTCAGAAGGCCACTAAGGACCAACAACAAAATTGATGTCTTCCCAGAATAGTTAGGTTTTTCTTATCACAGGCTAATATATTCCAATGGTGCAAAAATCAATTTCTTATGAACATACAGAGTAGCAGAAAGAGCCTTGACCCAAACCCATTTAAAATTTCCAGCGCCCTAATTAAAAGGTAATTTTCTGATACACTAACATGTTCCTATTATGAACTTTCTGTAAGAAATAAAGAGTTCTGCAAGCGATCAAAGTAAGATGGATCCATTTAAATACCTGAGTCTGGAGATCATCGCCAGTCACAATATTGCCAACAGTGCGTAGGGCAGGTATCAAAACAGATGGTGAGGGGTGTCTGGAAAACCCAAACAAAAAAAGATCATAGTATATCACATCCATTTTAACGATCTAACTAACACAGATAACAAACAAAGAAGAGGACAACCGGAAAAAAGACATTTGGGAAATAATTATAATCAACCCACTTACAGTAAAAGCTCAACCAGACGAGGACAGACACCAGCCTCAATCACAGCTTGGATTTTCTCATTAACACCATCAGATAGATATGAAAGTGCCCAGCATGCATCTGTAAGGACCTCTTCATCACTTATATGTATAAGATGAGCAAGAGCAGGGAGGGCGGACTTGACCTGATCAAGTGTTTTAAACATTACATGTTAATGTTACTTGGGTATGTCATCAAAAGATGCAAAGCCAACTGAAACACTTGCTACTGAACAAGAAAACCTGCTCAAACTGAGGTTGCGGCTTTCCACGACAAAAGTTTGACAGGGTCCATGTTGCATTTCGCAACATGGATAGCTTTGATTGGTCACTAAATTGTAATAATAATGGCATTAAAGCCCCATAACCAAGAACCAGATCACGACATTTAGGTGAGTCGCCCGCAACGTTTCCTAAAGCCCAGACTGCCTGCATAACAAAGTAAAAAAATCAAAAACAAATCCAAAATAACTAGTTTAACAGATAGTGCCAGTCTATATCACTGGAAATATAATCATAAGGTTCATAGTATATAGTTAATCTTCAAATGCATACCTGTTCACGAACATCATCACTAGGAGATGCAAGAAGTCTTACGAATATTGGGACAGCACCATGGTCAATCACAACCTTGGTGTTGTCAGATGTTCCAGACGCAATGTTCGTGAGGGCCCATGCTGCCTCAAACTAAACAAAGCAGGAAGACATTAGTCATTAAATCATATCATAGTGAGTGTACATCAAAACAACACAAAAACCACCACCAAAATAACACCTGAAGTTGCGGATAATCGTCTCTTGCAAGAAACTCCACAAACCTAGGAACAACTCCAGACTGTATTACTTCCTCAATCGGCGGGTTTCGCTCTATTCCACATAATAACCATGACAACCAGTTAAAGATGAACACGAATAAAAAACTCCCCCAATGACTAACCAGTAATCTTAAACCATTACCTATTGAAAGAAGTTTCCGGAACTGAGTTGTGGACTCCAATTGCTGCGGACCATCATTAGACCAAACGCCAGCAATCATTGCAGGAAGACTTTCTAACTGAAAAGGCACAGCAATCAAACTCGCAACTCAAAAATACAATCGAAAGCATCCCACAAATAGCTATGCAGATTCCGTAATATCCCTATCTGATGCAATGGTTCCCTCGAATTCTAGATACTAAAAATAAAACTTTAATTACAGGGTGAGCACTGAGAAGATTCAGCAATCATTCCAATTAGATCAGATCCAAACCCCAGTTCCAATCAAATCAAAAGGAAACCATTCAATGATTATTACCTTCTTATCAAGCTGCGGAACGTTGACTGAAGACTGTAATTGCTGAGCTTGAAGACCCTCCCGCCGCTTCTTCAGCAAATTCTCCTCTCTCTTATTCTTCCGGATCTCAACCATATTGTCCTCCCGCCTCCGCCGCCCCTCCTCCGCGTCCACCGCCACCTTATACCGGCTACGGCGGACCTCCGTCCTCGCGTTCGGCCTCAACGACATCCTTGTGTCAATGAATCAAAAAAGAAGCAGTGCAAAAATCCAGATCCTACAAATCGCCGATCTTCCGCAATAATTGCAGGCTTCTTGTGTCAGAGAGTGAATGGAAGTGTGGAAGAATATATATTTGGATTTGAGCGAAAACTTCAGAATTTGGAGAATTTCTTTTCATGTGAGAATTCAGAATGGGGCGATGAACCCTTTTGTACATAACTACCCTCTTGTTTCCATCATATAACGATAATGCCATTCATTTGAATTCCGAATAAATGGAAATTAAATTAATATTTAGAGCCATTATCCGCTGCTTCGCAATATTTTAGGTTTAACTTCAGATAGTGATCATTAGAGTATGAGAAAAGTAGATTCAATACTCCATAAAAATTCCTTCGTTTGTTAGACGAATTAAATTTGAGTTGAATCATTTTTTTCAAGTCAAAATAATATGAAAATTCATGAACATATTCAAATATAATAATAACGAGTCAAATTTCGACTAATTTACGTTCTTTGTTAACGAACCTATGAACAAGCTTAAAAAAATTGAGTTTCAAATAATTCACAAAATTTAATACAAACTGCTTAAGGAGCCATTTGGATGATTTAATGTTCCAATGGGCCGGGCCGGGCCGGGATAATATTCTTATTCAGGTTCATTTAATATTTCGTATATAGTTGTTTAAACGGGCCGTTCTCGATTGGCCCAAATATTAGCCCATTTTGATAAAACGGGCTGTTCAGAATCGGCCCAAACGGACTTCTCCTGCGAGAGGATAATGCAAATGGCAGAGTACAGAGTTGCAGAAGAGCATGGAGAAATTATCCAGTGTGGCAAAGACTCTTGCTCCCTCTACAATCCAACAATTATCCTTCCTCGCTCAACGATGCAACGCCATCAACCTCGCCGAGGGATTTCCCGACTTCGTCGCTCCTTCTCACGTCAAAGACGCTGCCATTTCAGCTATCAATTCCGACTTCAATCAGTACAGGTACAGCTTCATTTGATCAAGGATTAGTAAGATGCATAGTTTCGAAATTTTGTGTAGTTACTTAGTATAGAACTGTATATACATTTTCCACTGCCATTTCCGAGCAAATTATGCGGAATTTTTATTCAATTTGGTGAGTGTTGGAATTTGGAAAGTGGAATAGTTCGCGATAGTGATATCATCTCATGATGGATTACTAGGATTGAGATATAGGAATTACATGAGTTCAATTTGTACTATTTTTTGAATTCTTATGGAATTTATTCATGTTTATACCATAAAAGCTCTTGAGTTTACAATATATTGAAACTCCTACACTCACATGCTGTTGGTTCTCAAATATGGAACATGAGTATTGCAACTATGATTTTTCACTACTGTTTGGCTCGAGTTGATTCCATATATTAATAGGCATGTTCAAGGGATTTGTGAATACGTGGCTGAAAAGATGAAGGAAATGCATGGCATGATTATTGATCCGATTACAGATATTGTGATTTGCTGCGGGCAATCCGAGGCCTTTGCTGCAACAATATTTGCAAGTATAGCTCTGATTTTATTTATTGTTTGTCTATTTATTATAACCGTTGTTCTTCTTGCGTTTTTAATGAGTATCTAAATTGTTTTGTAATAATTTTCTGTTCAGTCATTGATCAAGGCGATGAGGTTATCATCTTCGATCCGTCGTACGAAACGTACGAGACTTGTATTAGGCTTGCAGGAGGAGTCCCTGTAAGCTAATTTATTCACAAAGTTCTGTTTTTCTTCTCCTGGCTTTGTGTGTGTGTGAAAGAGCAAGAAAAAGACATGGAGGCTGAAGCAAAATATTATCATGATTAATGAAAGAATGGCAGGTTTATGTAGGCCTTGATCCGCCTTATTGGGCATTGGATCCTAACAAACTGGAGAAGGCTTTTACTGAAAAAACTAAGGCGATAGTTTTGAACAGGTATATCTGTTTGGTTGAAGATAAGAATTTAAGGCTAAATTTTCATGTTGATTGGTAGTATTGAACTCACAATGCGATAAAAATAGGCCTTCAATTCTCAATGGAGTAAAACTGACTTAGGTATATTATATAATGGATTCGTAGCTGAGACACAATATTCTTTAAGAAGAAATCATGATTTAAATTTAGCTCTACTTTTCCATATTGATACAGCCCTCACAATCCAACTGGAAAAGTTTTCTCCAAGGATGAGCTTGATCTCATTTCTGAGGCGTGCACGAGATGGGATGTTCTTGCAGTAACAGATGAAGTATGATTGGGATTTATTTTCACTTTTTTGTCACAAAAAATATGACATGTTGTTCTCCTAAGTCCGGATTTTTTTTTCTTTTGTTGTGAGGTTTAATTCTGTGGAAATTGGCAATCAGTTTTGGCTGACAAATCAACTGGATTTCAGAAATTGAGAGGCTCTTGATACTAAACTTTCACTTCTGTACTTCCTCAATGTTTTGCGTTCCTATTTCATCAGGTATACGAGCATATAACTTATGACGGTCAAAGTCACATATCACTTGCTTCACTTCCGGGGATGCAGTCGCATACAATCATCACATCTTCCTTATCAAAGACTTACAGCGTTACCGGTAAACATCTGAGCTGAAGTTCACCCTTCTACGTTATAGTATAGTTTGTTTGTGTTTCTTGTTTCTGCAGAAGCCCTGCCCTGTGTTGTAACATTTCTCGATAATGTATAGGGTGGAGGATTGGATGGGCCATTGCTCCTTCATGCATCGCCTCTGCAATCAGAAACATTCACATCCGAATCACAGATTCTGCTCCTGCACCCTTTCAGGAAGCTGCTTTGGCTGCTTTAAGAAGCCCTCCTGCATATTATGAACTATTGAGAAGTGTCAGATTTTGAGCATTAGATGTTTAAACTATCTCATTATAGTCTGTTTCAAAATGAATTTGGAGATTTAGACCAACAGGAAACCCTCTCCATATTGCAGGATTACGAGTCGAAGAGAGATTGCATCTTCAACTTGCTGGTCAAGGTCGGTTTCGTCATGCTCTTCAAACCCCAGGGCTCCTTTTTCGTCTTTGCAGAACTTCCCGAAAGCTGCTCTCTTTCCGATGTGAGTTCTCATCTCAAATAATGCATGCTGTGTTTCAAGAACTCCACTTTCTTAGATTGTTTGAATGACTTTGGCACTTCAGATTGAATTTGTGGAGGAGTTGATTAAACAAGCAGGGGTTGTGGCAGTGCCCGGCGCAGGGTTCTTCCACGGCTCTTGCACTCGTCGTTACATCCGATTCGCATTCTGCAAAACCAACGCAACGTTATCCGCTGCATCCGAGAAGATCGACGGGCTTGTGGATGGTACCGGGCGTCTCAAGATACTTTCAAGTTGAAAAAAATACGAGTTTCCACTTAGACGGTACGAGGTTTGTGTGTATGTTAACCTAGTAATAGGAGTTTAATGTTGTGTAACTAAAAAGTTTTGAATTTCCCCCGTCTTTAAAAAATTGTGTATTAAGAAATAGGAAAATTAAAATGGATCTTGCATAAACCATAAGGGTGAAAAATTATAATACCCATTTTGAAGATATACATGTCAAAATTACCCAAAACCTCAACCTACATGTCAAAAATACCCATTTGCTTTTTTAAATATATAAAAGTACATTGATTTCAACAATTCTTACACCATTTCTTACACACTCTTACACACTTTATTTAAATAATAGTTTACTTACATATTTAATAAAACATATATTATATTTTGGACTGTTATGTTTTATTTTTCTCATATATAGCTATGGACCTCTCATATATTATATATCATACATGAAAATATATTATCAATCGATAAAACCATCACAAATATCATCTACAACAAGATAGATCATGGACCTCTCGCAAATGTACCATGGACCGCCCACGTGTGCATACACGTGGGCGGTCCATGGTACATTTACCAGAGGTCCATGGTTTTATGTGTGAAATGTGAGTTCTTTCACCCAAAAACAAAAAAAAATTGATAAATTAACAAAACATGCAATTACTACAAGCATACAAACAATAAACAAGCAATATGTATCTTAAAATTACCTAAAAATATATTATCAATCAGTAAAAC
>JAPKLX010000009.1:585867-600804 GCA_026898415.1 Leonotis leonurus
AGAACTCACATTTCACACATAAAGTCATGGACCTCTGGTAAATGTACTATGGACCACCCACGTGTGCGCAATGCACACGTGGGCGGTCCATGGTACTTTTGCGAGAGGTCCATCCATAAATATGTTTTTAGTGGTATATAGAAGACAATTACCTGATTTATATCTTCAAATTGACCATTTAGACGGCATATACTACGAGAAATTGATGGTAATCGAGAGAAAAATACTTGTGAAAGGTCTATGTAAGTGTGTAAGAATATATTTATGAAATCATTTTAAATATGTAAGTGTGTAAGTGTGTAAGAAGTGTGTAAGAAGTGTTGAAATCAATGTACTTTTAAATATTTAAAAAACTAAATGGGCATTTTTGACATGTAACTTCATGTTTTGGCTATTTTTTACATCCAAAATTTGAAAATGGGCATTTATACTAATTAACACAAACCATAAAGAGGGAGGCAGATCGATGAAATCGAGGTTGTCACAACATCATGAATATTAACTTTTGCAAACGATACTTTAAACTAAAGATGTCTGAGAAAAGTGGAAACATGTGTCATAGAATGCACAAAACCAATCTGAATTCTGCAACACATCCAAAATTATATTTTATCATTGCAAAAGTTTGAATTACAGCTATTACTATTCATACAGTCTGTGCCCTCTCTTCAGGTGATTTATTTTTTCAATAATATACACAGTTTTATCTTCAAATTCGAAACTCTTGTCCTTTTCCTCTCACTCTCCTCAAATCTATAAATTTAAATTTTAATTAACGTTTCTTAACTGGACATGTAGTAAGTTAGTAACACAAAAATAATTTCATATACATATACAATTAAATGTATTCTCTTAATCAGTATGATGTTTTCCATTTTAAAATTAGCTATTTTGACACTGGATTAATATATACAATGTATTGAGTATATTTTTTTTAAATCAGTATATACATTAAAATTTTAAAAATCGAGATGAGTATAATTGTTTTTAAAATATAAATCATGTTAAAAAGATATAATCCCTTTGTCCCGGTAAGCTTGTAACACTTTTTTATTAGGATGTCCATTAACCTTGGCACATTCAAAAAATAATAAAAGTTAAGTGTGAAACCTACTAACTTTATCACTCTTACACTATTTTATACATTTTCCTTAATAATGGTGCAGAAAAATATGTGTCAAACTTAGTATTTTCTTGTACATATAATATATAGTCTATAGATTGCATAAAAGCGGTTGGGATAACTAATAAATAAACCATAATTAATAAGTACTAATAACCCTCCCTCTTTAGTCTCTTTAGATTCCTCAAAGAATATTATCACGTACCTCTCTCTCTCTCTATATCTCCCTTCTCTCTCTCTATTTCTCTCTGCATTGTGTTAATAGTATGGAGGAAAGCGGCAGGCCGAGTTTCCGATCCGGTGGCGGAGAAAGGAGGCTTGAAATAGTCAGCGGAAGAGGCTGCTACTCCGCCGCATACACCCACACCAACCAAACGAATTACCGCATCGAGTTGCCGCCGGTTCACGCGGGGGCGACTCGGCCGAGTCAGGCTGCGGCGAAGCCGTGGGGGGGTTTCAGCGAACCGGAGATGAAGCGGCGGAAGCGGATAGCGAAGTACAAAGTGTACAGTGTTGAAGGTAGAGTCAAAGCTTCCTTCAGAAACGGTCTTCGTTGGTTTAAGAATAAATGCTCTGAACTTATCCATGGCTATTAATTTTATTTTCCTATTATTTCTGCTGGTCTTGAGACGGCAGTTTTTGCTGCTCTGATAATTTATTGATCGCTGTATTTTTCTCTGCATTTTGAGTTTTTTAACAAACAACTTTACTTATTTTGTCAAATGTGTGATTCTTTTCTTTTCTTTTGTGTGAAAAATGAAAATCACCATTTATTTTATTGGGCATATAAATATATTTATGTATGAAATAAGTGTTTATATAAAAAATCCAAAGGATTCTCAAAATATTAAAGAATTGTGTAATAGGAATGTATGAGAATCCACAAGGCAAAAACACGCACATTTGCACCTAGGTGTAACGTAGGTGCTAATGAACGATGGATATTCTACTTTTACGATTCTGCCCCTCACATACCATCTCCAACACACTCCTCACGCATGCATTAGAGTGTGTGTGTTGTGGATGCTTAAACTCCCCTTTTTTGACGGGTAAATTGAGTTCTGGTGTTCAATCTGTTTGTAAAATTGAGCGATGAAATCCTCCGCCTTGGCGTCGATCTCCTCATCTCCGGTGATGGCGTCGAACACCTCATCCGGATCTCTCTCCTCCTCGTCCAATTCGTCGTCGCACAGATCGCGGAGGTTCATCGCCGACGCGTATCGGCTAATCGTGCCGGAGGAGGACGCAGCCGGAGAAGCGGCGGAGGCGTAGCTGACCGGCGACATGGCGCAGATCGGAGACGCCGGAGTCTCCTGCACGTGCAGAGGCCGCATCGACCCCACGATCTTCCTCCAATCGCCGGATCTCTGCTCCCTCACTGTCGCCGCCTTCTTCAGCGCCGCCGTCTCCTTCTCGTCCGTCCGCTTCCGCAGAATGTGCAGCGCCGCTCTGAAGATGCCGAACGCGCCGCTCTTCTTCTTCCTATGCTGTTGCATCTTCTCCGCGCTCATCGGCGGCATCTCGGCGGCAACGTCGAATGTCGAATCGAACCCCGCCATTAGGCTAGTAATGTATATGTATATATATGAATATGTGTGTATAATACACACAGTAGAGGATGTTTGTGTGATAGGACTGCGCCCAAAGTCCCTCCCTGCAGTGCAGGGTAGAGATGTATGAGGAAGGCGCTTATGGAATGAGAGAGCCTTTAACATTCTCATACCTATTTATACCAAATATTTCCCTGCTCTAGTTACGTAATTACCCATTATTCACAATAGTAGTGCTTGATCGTATCAGGTCATGTCGGGGTTAAAATGGTAAATGGCATCAGTTCAAATTTGATAGGAGGAAAGCCATTTTCGCGGGAACAATTGGCGCTCCGTAATTCTCTTTAGTTTATTTATGTTTATGGTCTGTAAAAAATAGGAGATATTTTTTACCTATTAATTCATTCTACAAACCAGATATAGTTTACAATTTTTAAATATTAGTACTATTTTTTGAAACAAGTTAATTTATTATACGCAATGACTTGTACAATATAAAGAAATGAGAACACTGTGAACAATATATTTTCATTATGGAAAGAAACAATATTAAATATTCACCCATAATTGATAATAATAGATGTTTATGTTAGAGCAGAAGACGAAACACTATTGGCGTTTGAGGCATCGTGCACGCAAAAACGTCACATAAATGGATCTCAACAACCAATCATGAGTATCGCATGCATCACTAACGTATTTTTCAATAATAGTATTATACTATCTACCAACTCTCATCATATTCAATAAATTTTTAGTCATTAGCAATAATAATAAACCCAAATAAATGTTGATAGTCTTTTGTTGGAGTACACTCGGATAAGCCCAGGGTACAAACTACGCCTAACAAGACTTGCAAAATTACCCTGGGATCTATTACCAGAAAACACATACTTACAATTGGCATAATAATAGAAAACAAACTACCTTCAAACCAAACATCAACGAGGACACAAGTCATATTTTGCCTAACGTACTCCAGCTGTAGACGACGTAGAGTTCCCAATACCGATAGCAAGACCGATCATGTTGAATATTCCCTGCAAAGAAAATATGAACTAACTCATACTTCACATAGGTGATCTTTGAACTTGGTCAATGAGTACCACAAATACATGAAGATGAATGGATAGATAACATTAGCTTTTCTTGATGGTTAAAACTGATCAAATAAAGTTTTAGTACCTTGAGATTTTGTACGTCGTCTGCAAAAAAGCAGCAACAATCCACTATAAGCTTCCATTCTGAGGATTTTGAAGGTAGTTTTCTAACTGTCCAATTGCCGCCAAAATAAATCCTAAAGATGGAAATTGAATTAGAGCACATGAATCATATGCACCAACCTTTTATCAGCATGTAATATATATTATCGTAGAGTATGATATAGTAAACATAGCAGTCACAAGCCATTGCCCATGGGTGTAAAGATAAAGGAGACGAGTAACTAGCGGTACAAAACAAGCATTATAGAGTGTATGAAGACTTTATGCCAAAAGAACGAGAAAAGGTTGCTTTTGAATCTCCTAAAACACAATCAAGAATCTGTCTCATCTAGTAAAACTGATATATATGTACCTAGGAAAAGTGGTGAGGGGTTCCCAGGGCGAGACTTGAATTCTGGATGGAACTGTGCCCCAACATAGAAGGGATGGTCTTTGAGCTCCAAGATCTACACAAAGGAGAACAGATTTAATGAAGAGATGTGGACATCATAAATTCGTTTGGGCAACAAAGGAGAAGTCATACTGAAAACTGTATTTGATTTATACAGAAAGTTAATAATAAAACTAAAGATGGTAATTGATAGTCGGACTGAGACAGGGAACTGACCTCCATCCTTTTTCCAGTTTCATCCTTCCCAACAAATCTTAGGCCAGATTTTTCCAAGGTATTGACCATTTCCGGGTTCACCTGGAAAAAGTCATAAAAATCATGAGTTTAAAATTTTTAAAATAAGTAGATAAGTAAATTCACTTGATTCTAATAGGTAACCTCATATCTGTGCCTATGCCTTTCATCAATGTGCTCTTTGTTATGGTACCTGTTCAGAAAGTAGTTAGAGTCTCATGTACAGACTAATAGCCTAAACGTAACACTGTGAAGTGGCTATATCAAAGAAAAAAAATGAGAATATGAGAAACTTATACATTACACTTTTTGGAGGAAGCTAATAGCATAATGCATTAGTATAAGCAATATATCACATACAAGGGTTAATATTCATTCATCTCAATTATTGGCAGAGGAAAATGGTTTAGAAGTTACAGCTTTGCGGTCAAGCAGTCTGGGTTCTGAAATAATGTTCTTCGACTACCAAGTCTCATTGTGCTTCCCATGTGAGTTTTTGAACCCTAGGAACATAAAGCAGTCACTAGTCAAATAAGAGAACACACTCAAAGTGAAATGAATCATAAAATGAGGATGAAAATTACCTCTGGCATAAATATCACAACTGGATTTGGGGTATCCTTGTCAAACTCAGAGCTATTAGCCCTATCCAAGGCCAGAACCTGTATTGCACATTCGGAATAAAGTCAATGTCTAGACAATAGCTTATAAAAGGGATACAAAGATGATTAAGGTGTATGTTACATTTCTTGCAATCTCAATCACAGATATCTGCATGCCCAAACAAATCCCGAGATACGGAACTCTGTTCTCTCTGGCATATTTTGCAGCCAAGAGCATACCTTTGATTCCCCGATCTCCAAAGCCACCAGGAACCAAAACACATGCAGCATTCTAAAATCATAGATTGCTAGACTGTTAGAAAAATATGCCTCAGGCTGAGCAGGGAGATATGATATTTAATAGTTTAAGCAACAAGAAAGAACAAACAAAATCTCCAAGACTTCCATAATGAGCATGAAACCATATGAGGAACTCATAAACAGTATCTACTAGAATACATCCTACTAATGGAGAAAATACAGGACAGCTAACTGAATAAACTTTACCCGAAGGGTTTTCCAAGCAGTCGCATGAGCTTCTGGTGTCTGAATTGAATAATAAATTAATTGCAACTTGTAAGAGATATTCTCAAATCAAATCATAGTAAAGTAAATTATCACTAGGGAAATTTTGAACATCCGTACAGATACTGCACTATCATCTTCAAGATCTGAAGCTGCAATCCAATCAATTGTCGGCTTCAATGAACAAGCAATACAAGCATGCAGAAGGGCCTGCCGACAGAGCAAGAATAATTAAACAGCACATATGTGAAATCAAGTAGAAAATCTTGTATCCACAAAAGTAATGGGATATTTAGGACATCAGACTATTTCATCAAAATAGTTGATATCACATGACATAAACTGCCACTATGCCAAGAGAGTCGTGCTTGAACAAGTACTGGTATAGAAGATAACAAAACACAGAATATCCAAATAAAGTACTAAGCAACCCTGGGAAACAATAAACAGATAAAAAAGTACTAACACTTATTTACTTCATCTGTTCATCAAGAGAGATGGTGGTAGAGTTGGGGCTCACCTTCACCACAGATAAATAAGAATCAGCCATTCCAACATATTTCCCCACCATTGCAATTCTTATCTGTGACAGCACAGATTTTTAATTCTGATATCCATAAGGAACAACTGTACAGTACAATTAAGGGATAGGAACTAACAGAGTTTTTCAGATTATCAAATGTTTCAGCTCTTTCAGTCCATTCTTGTAAATTAGGGGGATTAGCAACACTGCAACAGAAGATCCACACCTTGTCAAAAAGAGTAAAGTACTAAAGCGCCCGTTCATATAATACATTTACAGATTTAACATTTGTAATGATGTTATTCTGCTTCGACTCAGAGGTTAATGCAAGATGTGAAGCTTGAAGCAAGATTAGAACTCACCTTAGTAGATCCAGATGTCTTAATATTGCATCGTGTGCATTTTGATTCTGGACAGAAGTCAAATTGAACAAAATCAAAATCGTAGCACAAGTACTATGAGTCCACGAATTTACAGGTAAGAATTACTCACTCGAAGCAGTAGAGGGATGTGCCAGATATTTGGAACATCATGGATATTGAGTATATTTCCAACCTAGATGTATCATCATAAAAAACTTTACGAAAAAATAACACATGTTGCTCATCGCAGGACAAAAACATGCAAATTACAACTTACAGGGACATGGCAAAATTGTGATAATTTTGACCTTGTATTCTCCAGCAGAGGCTGCAATATAAATAAAAAAAACTCAAAATGAAATACTAGTAACAAAATGTTAAAAACATGATTATGACTTGTACCATCATGTGGATCTAGAACAGTGGAGCTGTTCTGGACAGTTGACTAGTTCTATAAATTTCTAATGGCACCACACTTTCTTTTTAAAGAGTTTAACAAAAAATGAGAAGAGCTTTTCCACATAAACAATGTACCTCAGCAGAGCGGCATGCAAGAAAATGAGGGGTCAAGCCTAATGCTCTCAATTCGCGTACACTATGCTGTGTGGGCTTAGTTTTCTGTATACATTGGAATGTACGAGACAGGAATTTAGTAGGTTCACAATAAGTATGAGAATGATAAGGCAGTCTAGAAGTAAATTATATGCATAATGCCATAATGTATTACTTGTTCGCCAACAACTCCAAGAACGGGTATAAGGCTAACATGAATCAGACAGAAATTGTTTTGCCCTGAGCAAGACAACCAAAAAAGTGAAAAGGGCATTGGGCAGCACTAGTAATAGAGACCCATAATGGATAACCAACTCTTAAAGCAAGAGAAAGGACTATAGTTTTATCAAATGCAGGAACCTAGGTAAACAAAACATCTTGCTACAATATGGAGCCAACTTACCCACAGAAAAGAGTAGCTGTCGCAGAGCTTCAATGAAAGGCATTGATTCAATATCACCTAGATAAAGAACGTTTGGATTAGTGAGAGGAAACAAATTTAATTATCAATTTATAATTTAAGAATTAAAATCATATCCAGAGAAATCTTTACCTACAGTTCCACCCAACTCTATGACGCAAACATCTGCAGGACCTTCTTTCCCATCGACGGGAATAAGAGACACTGATTCAATCCAGTCCTTAATGCCTTCAGTAATGTGAGGTACCACCTGAACTCAACCCAGAGTGCAAAAGAGTAAGAGTCAACATCACTTATTTTGTCCAATTAACAAAAAATAGCACAACCTGCACTGTCTTTCCAAGATAGTCCCCTCTTCGCTCCTTTTCAAGGACAGACTGAAAATGGAACATAAAATTAGAGCCTTGAGAAAGAACATATAATAATGTAGGCTATGACACCCGAACTCAAGGTCAACATTACCTGATATATTTTTCCTGTAGTAATATTGTTGTCTCTAGTTAGTCTGACATCCAAAAACCTTTCATAGTTGCCTAAGTCAAGATCAACCTACCAAAAAGATACCACAAAGTAAACAGGATTACTCCACAATAATAAAACTAAATCTGAAAACTAATACAAGTCTACAAAAAGATTTAATCTGATTCTTCTTGAGAAAAAGACATGTAAAGGAAATTCCTATCAAAAGAACATAAAGCCTCCCAGTACCCAAAGGGGGTTACCTCTCCTCCATCGTCAAGAACAAAAACCTCCCCATGCTCAAAGGGGGACATTGTACCAGCATCTGTATTCAAATAGGGATCTGCCAACATATGAAGGAAATAAGTAGGCGCCAACAAACAAAGGTTGCAAGAAAATCCGTCTCTTATAAAACAAACACCAGATTAAAAGGGCCAACAGATAGAACATATCTCGTTTTTTTTTTTAAAGTCCCATTAATCATAGTTCCGGATTTTAGCAAGCAATCATGAAATTCCTATCAAAATAACATAAGCAACATCAACCGCATTCATCTCGCAAAACAAGCTTCAAAACAATGAAACTGTCAAACTGTACAGAGTTGTGCAGGAAGTGCATGGATTCAACTAAATAAAAATACTACAAATTTTCAAGCATTTAATTTTCGACAACAAACTTGAGAGAGACCCCGTGCCAACAAACTCATCTAAGAGATTAATCCATTCGAAATGTCACGCACGCAGCATGCAATATAGTCACGAGAAGACCAAAGCTCATTCACATCAGAGTCGCTTCCCATAACCTCTTAACAGTTCGATTCTCACTTCCACAAGCTCTTGAAATACAATTCAACACAACGCACTGACAAAATTATTTCATGTACAGATTAAAGCATCATGCAATTACGTCCATGAACCACACTGTCCTACTTTCACTATCATATGTCCAAAATTACGCCATTACAGCTGATATATTTGAAAATGGACATAATTAACAAGAAAAACGACAATCAACCGTTATCTCGCACCGAAAAGTAGCTCACACACCAATTTTAATGGAAGTGACGCGTAGGCCACATGCTTTGAGCACAACGCCGATGCTGCTGGCAGTTACGCCTTTCCCTAGGCCGCTCACTACGCCTCCGGTGACCACAACGTACTTCATTTTAATTCGTTTTTTATCCCTATCAATCGCAAACTTATTTTTAGCAGAAAATGTGTTTTCCGCGGCAGAAATTGAACCAACAAAAAATGATTGTTCGGTGAAAATTAGCGCCTAAATCCGAGCGAAGAGGAGAAGCTCTTGACTGTGATGAATGGAGGAATCTCCCCTATGTCAAACTTATTTTCTCACAACGGTTTTCAGTTCCCAGTGAAGAGGGTTTCTTTACATAAATAGTCTGATAAAAATGGCTAAAACCCTAATTCCTAAAACCTTCAAAATTAACGATAATGGAGAATATAAGAATAATCTGTTTTCCTTTAATTTTTCTTTTCATTTATTCGATTTTGTGGATTGGGTTGGGCCCATTAAAATGGGCGTATGTGCAAACATTTCCACATGTAGTTAGGTTTGCATTGTAATGTTAAGGATTTCATGTCGGCACTAATTTTGGACCCACTATTTAGATATAGTGGTTCGATTCTTGACTTTCTTCATTAATATAACATGTACCGTCGATTAATATACTCCCTCTGTCCCAACATTTATGGCCCCCTTTTTATTTTGGGATGTCTCAACATTTATGGCCCCTTTCCTTTTTTGGCTAAAAATTAGCCCACTAATTTTGTTTTACTCCCTAACCCAAACCCAATTACTCCCTAACCTTAATTCACTTCCTACCACACATCTCATTCTTCTTTCTATCGATAGAAAGACTCTCTCTTTCTCTCCCAACTGCTCTCTGCCGCTTCCCCTTCGTCTCTCAAACCCTAATCGCCACCACCTCTTCCGCCGTGATGATTACACCGAAGTTGGAGCATCTCTCTCCACCTTTGAAACGATTCATACTCGTTTCTGAAATGATTATATCGAAGTTGGAACCTTCTTCACCATCATCTCGCGCTGTGAAGAAGCCTCGACTTTCTGACTTGTTCGCTACCTTTCGTCGATTGGAGAGTGAGAACGACGATATGGATCTCTCCTCGCCTCCCCCACCATCTGCTATGAAGAAAAGTTTGGCATCTTACTCCATTTCTCCAGATCTGAGTAGATCCGTGGTTGATGGAGGCGAAGGAGAGCGCCACTGCTCAGATACCCATCTCTCCTGGCCTCCCCCACCATCTGATCTGATCAGATCCGTGGTTGATGGAGGCGAAGGAGATCGCCCCCGATGCCACCATCTGCTCTCCTCCATGATGATGATGCCTCCCAAAAAGGAGAAGATCTCCTCTGCTCTGAGTGGCTGTGTGATGTTAGGCGGCGACACAATGGGTGATCTGGAGGATTCCAGCAAATATGTTGAAGATGGTGAAGAAATAGGTCCATTTCTCCAGATCTTTACTTTTGGTTGCATGTTTAGCTTATTCTGTGGATATTTTCTAACATGTTTGTTGTTGTTGAAGTTGTTGATACGCATGATGCAGCAGCTGTGAAAGCTGCTCTAGCTAGAGGTGTGGGGTTTAGAGTACTATTGCGCACTATGGATTCTTGGTGTGATTCTGAGCGGGGTGGTGGCCGAGAAAGTGGTGGAGGATGAAGTTGTTGATGGCGGCAGTGGTGGAGGATGAGGTGGTTGATGCTTGAGTACTTCAATTTGGTGAGATCTTTCCCTATTTGTGGTGCTTGAACTGTCTGTGGTGCCTGTGGTGCCTTTGATATGATTTGAATGTTTGTGGTGCCTGTGGTGTTTTGATTTTGCTGTGAATGTTTGTGGTGCCTGTGGTGCATTGATTTTGTGGGAAGATATGCAAGTTTAAGCACAGTTTGGTTGTTGGTTGTATTAGATGCTGAAATGATATGAATATTCTCATTTGATTGTGGGTGAACTGAATTGCATGTTGGTGATGTTCTGCAGATATGTTGGTGATGTTGGTGAACTGAACTGATATGCATGTTGGTTGTATTAGATGTTGGTGATGTTCTGTGATGTGAGGTGTTGACTGTGATGTGTTGATTGTGGGTGATGCTTATGTTGTTTGAAACTGTGATGTTCATGATAGGTAAATAGGCAAAAAAAAAATTGCAAACTTGCATAAAATCTGTGTCTTAACATAATAAGACTACAAAAACTACATTTTTGCAAGCATTTGCATCCATTAAACAACTTACAAACTGTAATTACCATCCAAAAATACATACTGTAATTACCCAAAAAATCAGACCTGTAACCTCCCAAAAAATCAGACCTTAAATCCAAAAATACAGCCTGTAATTACCCAAAAAAACAAACCCTAAATCCAAACCTTTGATTATTATCAGACCCTAAATCAGCCTGATAACCCAAGTGCATCCATTAACACTTCATTTCCTTGAGCTCTTCCATTTTGAATCAAGTAGTTAATGCATTCTAGAACTAGGCTTTGAGGAACTTCTAAGTCAATTGGTAGGGCATCAACTCTTTGCAAAGCATCTTTCCTCATATGTGGAATTTTGTAAGAGTTCTGCCCTTTAACTTTCATGATTTCAACCATATAGCTCTGTAAACTTAAAAAAACCTTGTTAAGTGTGATAGGAGATAGAGAATGGAATGAATTAATCACTGCATCCACAAGTTGATCAACATTGTAACTGGATGTTTATGTTTGAATACTCTGAATACATCTAAACCATCCCAAGTCATTGACATTAGTGTCAGGTGAGTTGGGTGGTTGATGTACTATCCGAATATCAAACGCATCTTGTGTTGCAGCTGCTCTGAATTCAGGGTCTGCATCATTTATATGGGGTTTGGCATTATCTTGTTGAATGAAAATGGGTTTTGGTGAATCTGCAGGCTTATCTTTGATTGCTGGAATAATCTGAATTAAAAAACATTACATACAGCTTCAATAATCTCATTAAATGCAGAAAAATAAAGGCTGAACATAAACAATAAATGCAGGAACTTAAATTAAGGCAGCAACAGGGCCTGCAGTAGCATAAATGCTTACTTTAAATACATGAACTTAAATTACACCTGATTTATCAAGCATCCTTTGATGATATCCTTAGTTATGGACTGAATAGGCTTTGTCTCTAAAGTCCCTTTTTGCCTATTCTTACTGTTTCTCATGGCTGGTACCTTTTCAACAAATGGAAAGATGTCTATCTTGCCATCAAACATCACATTACCTGCTGCATCAAACTTAGGTCGACACACGGCACACATGAACATGACTTTTGTTATAAACTTCTTATTCTTGCATGTCCTATGTGGTTCGGCCTCCCCCGGTGTGAGGTAGAATCTGTGGGAAGTTTTAGACATGTAAAACCATTTCTCATCTATGTGAATGGTGTTATTCATGTTCTTAAATTTGAGGATGTTGCATATCCTGTCAAACTGTAAAGCTTGTAAGCTAAATGATAGCCTCAACAGCTTGTTAGGGGCTGTAAGATCGGGCTTGATGGCATTTGAATGAGATTTGATCAGCCCTTTATTGATCCACCTCCAAACTGTGCTTTTGCTGCATTGTATACTCACTGCTAAATTTCTAACAGTTGATCTCTTAAAAAGATCCACACTTTTGATAAGTTCCAAATCTATCTCTACCTTCTTTCTTCTAACTTGATTGATTTTTCTACTTTGAATATGGATCATCTCACCTGCTGTTTTCTGTTTTTGTGCCTCAGCCCACAGTCTTGTGATTGTTCTTTTGCTGCAATTCCACTTGGTGTATGCTTCCTTCATCTTCCCGCGAAGTGGCTTGCCGTTCTTGCAGTGGAGAAGAAGAAATTAGATAATTTCGTTCCTCTGATTTGTAGTTAGATCTTTGCCCCTCATTTTGGTGTGTTTAGTTTAGAGTGAAAGATGATGTAAATGTTGCTATGTAAGCATATTTATGCAGCTTTTTGGTTTCAATTTTTAGAGGGAATTCTGAAACCTGAAATTTTTAGGTGGGAAAGTTTACGTTTGTGAAGAGAAAATTGAAGATTTCATTTCTTGTTTTGTTTTTTTATTTCAGTTTATTACATATGCTACATGGAAAACTTAAGGAATAATTGTACATATCCTACGTGGAAGGGAATTCCATATGTATGTTTTAAAAATTTAATTTAAATGTTACAGATTTTAATAATGGTACACATAAATTAAATCATTAAATGTTCAGGGTCTGCATCATTTGTGGTGTTTCAGATTTTTCGTGTGTTGCTCATTTGAGTTTCTTAATTTTTTTAGTTTATGGTTGGCAGTTTAAAGTTAAAAAATTAAGTTAGAAAATAAAATAAAATTTAAAATTTAATTAAAGATAATGCATCTCAAAACATCAATAAATTATGGTTGGCAGATTAATTAAAGATAAAGTATCCCAGCACATTAAAATTAACTTAAAATATTTGATTATAATTTTTATTTTTATGTTACAGATTTTAAATTAATTAAAATAATTCAAATCATTTAATAAAGCACCAATTGTAAACTCTCCCAATTGGAGTACTTAAAACACTAATAAAGCTACTTAAAACACTAATAAAGCTAAAGTGTGCTTTTATTGGTCTTTGTGCCCAAATGAAAGGGGCCATGAATGTTGGGACGGAGGGAGTATGTAACATGGTGGATACATTGGGTGGGTGTTATTGGGGTGAGAATTTTGCATAGCTAATTGACACTTTTCTAGTCCCGATTCGAGTTCTGACGGGATTTGAGATTTCGAGTTTCAAATTTTTTAAGATCGGTTTTCAAATCGAGATTGAGAAATTATAAATTTTCAAAACTCGGGATCGGGATTTCGGGATCTGACCAGGAGGGAGTGTCAATCCGAATTCTCACCCCTAGGCGTTATGGTCAGCCGAAATGCACTCAATAAATTTTTGGCATAACACTATTTGTCACGACTCTAATAATTTATTCTGCTATCCCAAGTCATTGTGTATTATTATTATCATCAATTTAAGTCGTCTATCGAAAATGTAGTATTTTATTTTTTAGATATAGTCTCACGTAACATTAATATTCTATATTTTTTGTATATATTCAATTTTGTTCTTTTAGTAACTAAAAATACCCTTTCTTTTTATTTAAATCCTATCCCACAATAAATTATTTGTAGATGAACGGTGTATTAACTTTACATAATTATTTGGAAACTGATCGAGCTTAATTTTTGAGGTGAGATTGTACGATGAGTAGAAAGTAATAACACGAGATTTACGTGGTTCGATCTTTAAATAGATCTACGTCCACGGAGAGAGTCTTTGTCTTATGAATTCTTGAGAATAAAATTTACAAAATGTGTGTCCCTCTAATCTAGCTTGAGAGACTATTTATAGATAACTTAGAGGCGGTTACACCAAGTGGGCCGAGGTAACTGGGCTTATGGACCGAGCTATTGGGCCGAGCTGCTTTTGGGCTGGGCCGAGCTGCTCTTGGGCTGGTCCGTTAATGGGCTTCTGGGCTTTTGGGCTTAGCTGCTGGGCTCTATCCTATCACATCCCCCCCCAAAAGAAGATCATCGACGAGGTGAAGATCTTGACGAGGTCGATGTGATTGCCGAGCTTCCTTCTGTAGACGAGGTCGAAGTTTGGACGAACTTCTTTCTGTCGAGTAGCCATTTCGTCTAAAGACGAAATTTAGGCTTTCGAGTAGCCACTTCGTCTAAGGACGAAGTTTAGGCTCTCGAGTAGCCACTTCGTCTAAGGACGAAGTTTTAGGCTTTCGAGTAGCCACTTCGTCTAAGGAGGAAGTTAAGGCTCTCAAGTGGCTACTTCGTCTAAGGACGAAGTTTTAGGCTTTCGAGTAGCCACTTCGTCTAAGGATGAAGTTTAGGCTTTCGAGTAGCCACTTCGTCTAAGGACGAAGTTTAGGCTTTCGAGTAGCCACTTCGTCTAAGGACG
>JAPKLX010000009.1:600814-794860 GCA_026898415.1 Leonotis leonurus
TTAAAGCCTAAGTAGCCACTTCGCCTAAGGACGAAGTTAAGGCTTTCAAGTGGCTACTTCGTCTAAGGACGAAGTTAAAGCCTAAGTGACGAAGTGACTTCTGGGCTGCGGTGCCGAGGTGACGAAGTGACTTCTGGGCTGCTGTGCCGAGGTGACGAAGTGACTTCTGGGCTGCTGTGCCGAGGTGACGAAGTGACTTCTGGGCTGCTGTGCCGAGGTGACGAAGTGACTTTTGGGCTGCTGTGCCGAGGTGACGAAGTGACTTCTGCTTTCCTATAATTTCACCATCGTATTTTTACTCGGAAAACGTTGATCGATTTCACAAAATTTATAACGTTCCCACAGACGGCGCCAGTGATCGAGCTTAATTTTCGAGGTGAGATTGTACGATGAGTAGAAAGTAATAACACGAGATTTACGTGGTTCGATCTTTAAATAGATCTACGTCCACGGAGAGAGTCTTTGTCTTATGAATTCTTGAGAATAAAATTTACAGAATGTGTGTCCCTCTAATCTAGTTTGAGAGACTATTTATAGATAACTTAGAGGCGGTTACACCAAGTGGGCCGAGGTAACTGGGCTTATGGGCCGAGCTATTGGGCCGAGCTGCTTTTGGGCTGGGCCGAGCTGCTCTTGGGCTGATCCGTTAATGGGCTTCTGGGCTTTTGGGCCTAACTGCTGGGCTCTATCCTATCAGAAACGATACATTATTTGAATTTTAACCAAAAAACAATTCAATAATCTCCAAAGCCCAATGTGTAATTTATTATTTAGATTATAAAATATGGCTAGATAAGTTGATTTTATTTCAATAAGAAGAGGAAGTAGTATAAAATGGAAGATCTATATTTCACATCTGAAGAGCTTTATTTTATTTCCAAAATTGCAGAGACATTATAAATGGCTACTAGCTTATCTGTCATGTCAGCAATAGAATCACGCGCAAATGAAGTGAGTAAAATGGTAAGTATTTCTTTCCAAAATTGCACAAACATATAAAAACTCGCCTTTAAAAAAATATGTATTCAATTCCTCCACATTTGGAAACCGAATTTTTCGTCTATTTACTATAAATAAATCCACACACGTGTAATTGTAATCGTAAGTATTGTATTTTTTTTCCACATAGTTTTTAGTTAGGGTTATATACGAACACGAGCCACCGTAATACTGTTTGGTTTGATTTGGCTCGTTTAGAATAAGTCGAGCTCGACTTTAATTTTTGACATATCTTTCAAACTTGATTTATCATGTAATTATCGAGTTCGATATCAATTTATGAACTATTCGATAATATTATTTAAAAGATTGAGCTCAAATTATTTTTCACCTTGTGTTGTTCATATTCGAATTTTGATGTGTAAATTTTTTATTTTATAAAAACAAATACTTTTAACTTCAGTCTTGATTGAATGATCGTGAATACATTAATTCAATTGTAGTCGTGAATTAAACATATCACACTTTGAACTCGGAATAATGCTCAAGTTTAGTTTGTTTATGTATCAAATTGAGCCTCAAGTCAAGTAGATGCCAAATAACTATGTTAATTTATATTATGTTAAGTGTATGTCAATAAACATTGCATGCATGCACGAAAAATATTCTCTTATTATTTATTTTGATCATCTATTAATATATAATCTTTCAAATTTAGACGCGATCATACAAGACAAGACATTCACAATTTTAAATATCACATGTATTATAAGAGCTTACAATATATTTTTCTTATAAATATATACTCTACAATTGTTTTAAAACGTATTCCGACTTATTTACAATACATTTTAATAACCGTTATAAAATTGTGAGACGAGATTATTCTAGAGCATCTCCAATGAGGGATTCTCTAAATTGAGACTCGGTGGCGGTTTCGTAAATAAATACTAGAACTTTTTTTATTTGGGGTCCACGAATTTTAGAGACATTGAGTTGGTTTATAACATTGTAAGGCTCTCAACATGGCCCACACGAGGCTATCTCTTTTATTTGTATTTTTATGATTTATGTATTTTTTTTTATTTTGAATATTTGTTATGAATTAAATTTATTAATTTAAATTAATAAATATGTAAGTAATACTTAATTTTAATTTTAATAAAATTTCCAACTCCGTATGGCGAATTGTTGTCCGAGCTTTGGTATAAAAACCTATTGATAAATATTTGAAGAAAGATGATATTTAATTATGCATGGCCTCAGGAGTCTCATGCCTGCAACGGATGATCCGCCTCCGGCCTCCTGTGCCCAGAGGCGGCCTCTCCACTCAGCAGCCAACCTCTCGCCCCTGTGACCTGCAGTGGCAGCCTCGCCCAACGGCCTCCTGCTCCCCGCTGTCCGTTCCTGCCCGCGGCCCCCGGCGCCCCTACCGCTGCAAATGCTCTTACAAGTAACGTAGCTCTATGCATTTTTTTTAGATGGGATACATAATGCAATTAAGAATAATACATTTTTTTTCTTAAATTATTCCTAGATTTGTAAAAGTACATTTTATTAAAAATTAAAATTTAAGAACAATAGTTAAACATTAAAATTGAAGAAAAAAAGATATTTAAAGTGAAGCATTGGTGTGATAATATGACATATGCAGGCCCAAAAATGGCAGCCACAGACAAAGCACAGGAAATGGCAGTGCCTCTCCTCGCTCGCACCACTCTCTGCATTCACCTACAATAATGGCGTGTCCAACAATATTTCAGTCACTCTCTCACTTTCTCACTATCCCCATTTCCCCATGCTCTTCTTCTTCTCGTTTACCCCTCTCCAATAATGCTTCTCTCTCACCACATCTCCTCCTCCGCCGCGGACCCGCCGCGTTTCAGCGAGGACATTGATAGCTCCTGCTCCACTCCTTTCGTCAGCGCACCGTCCAGCCCCGGGAATGCTCCGCCATCAGGCTACTTCTACAGTGCTCCGGCGAGCCCCATGCATTACCTACTATCCGTCTCCGGCGACAAGACCAAGGTCTCTGCGCCAGTGTACGAGCCTGTGTTTCTCTCTTCGGATTCTAGCTCGTTCGAGTTCGAGTTCTCGTCAAGGTTTTCTCCCACCGGGATGAGCAACGGCTCGATGACGTCGGCGGATGAGCTGTTTTTCAACGGTCAGATCCGGCCGATGAAGCTGTCGTCGCATTTGCAGAGGCCGCGGGGGAGCGTTTCGCCGTTTCTGGATCTATGCGGCGGCGAATCCGCGAGCGCGCGAGGCAGGGATCTGAAGGCACGCGGTGCGAAGTACTCGCACAGGAAGGCCAGATCCATGTCGCCGCTGCGCGCGACGGCTGAGTACGGTCGGGAAGGCTTCGCCGCGGCCGCCGTAGTAGATCGGGAGAGCGAGGCGAAAGAGGACGAGTCGAACGAGACGACGCCGTCCTGCTCGGCGTCGTCGTCGCGGTCGTCGTCTTCGTCGGGGAGGAACTCGAAGAAATGGTTATTTCTCAAGGATCTCCTGCACCGAAGCAAGAGCGAAGGGAGAGCGCAAAGCAAGGAGAGGTTTTGGTCTGCGATTTCATTCTCTCCGGCAAAAGAGAGGAAGAAGGCGACGTCGTCGCCGGCACTATCTCCATCCTCGTCACGCGACGAGAAGAAAGGCAAATCCGCTGAGACGAAGAGAGCAGGGAAGGTGCCAGCCACCGCAAAACCCGCGAACGACGTGTGGCGGCGGCGGGCGCCGCCGTCAGCGCACGAGCTGCACTACACCGCGAAAAGAGCGCAGGCAGAGGAAATGAAGAAGAAGACATTTCTGCCATACCGGCAAGGTCTCCTTGGATGCCTCGGATTCAGCTCAAAGAGTTATGGCGCCTTCAATGGATTCACCAGAAATCTGAATCCAATCCCATCCAGGTGAAATTGAAATTCAAAACCATTATTATTTTCAAATATTTGAACTATGGCCATTTAATGTATAGTAGACTCTTTAATCTCTCCTTCCATGAAAATGGCACCCACTGCCTCTATCTCTGAACTCTGTGGTTAATGCTAATGAATTGGCATCTGAATCACACTTCCATTCGTGATTATATTTAAATTTTTCTTCCTAGTGGAATCATTGAAGCTTTGTAGTTGTCAATATATTTACATTTTGCTGCAACACAAGGAAATGTAATGAAGATGATGATGTTTATATCTGCAATTTTATCCAAGAACACTGTATTTAAACAATAAAATGCAAAAATAGTTAGTTAAAGACATAGAAAGAGTTACAAATATGGAATGGAATAATATGATATTATTGTTAAATGTGGGATATTGTTTTCTTGATATTCTATTTATCTGTGAAATAAACTCTATATGAAGGTTGTCGCTTTGATTGCTTTACTGACTGTGGCATTTAAACCTAGAGTGATGGGATAATATTAGCCAACTCAGTCGAATTATTGAACACCGAACTCATTTAACTCAGTGAGTGGACCCCATAAATCTGCAATTCCACATTTAAATTGGTGACTCGTGATTGAAGTTGAAGCTCATCAAATTCATTTCGTTGTTCTCAATTCATAATAATGTCTATTCAATCGAACCACTTATAATAATTAAGTAGAATAATTAATACGAGACTTAAATTATAGATAATCCATCTAATGAAATATCCATCCAATTGACTAACTATACTTAATTAGTGTTCTTTCTAAATACGGTTTTGGTTAGTTTTGTAATTGAGTTATGGATTTACAGTTTTATTATTTTAGAATTATTGTTTCTAAAAGTTATTGCTTATGTTGCAAAACTCTAGTTTTTATAGAACAACCTAAATATATACCAATATTATACGTGAAATATCAAGTTTAAGGGTGATTTGAACTATAAATAATGATTCTATAGTATAAAAGATGAAATTAAATTGTACGCAAAAAAATGTTAAGGAACATTCAGTTTTGAATCGTCGAGTCACTATTTATAATTTTTTTGAAATCGAAATCAAATTGTTCCTCCACACAATTTATTTTCAAGGACTTTGTTTTAAAATTAACAAAATTAATGTATTAAATTATAATTTTGTGACTAAATGAAACATTATAACCAATATTTAAAAAAATATCATTCTAATTCTCAACTACAACACAGACGTTCATTTACTCCTTATTTAAAATATATATTTATTTTTTCAACTGTTTAATACTTTATTAAAATTTGTGGAACGTGATTAAGAGTAATTATTACTAGTAATCATTGTTTCAAAAAAAAATTATTACGAGTAAAAATCGAAAAAGAAAAAGAAAATAGTCTGAGGCCCGTAAGTAGTTACCTTGAATAGCCCGGCCCATTTACATGTTAAACGGCCATATTCGGACCCGAACACGACCCTATCCACATACCTGAACGTGATCCGACCCGTATCCTTGATAGAATCCGACGAACTTCGCAACAGAAGATTTTCTTTAACCACCCAAGAATCCAAATTTATAGACCAGTTGGAAAAAGTAAGCAATTCATCGTCGAACACTTTTACTTTTCGTTTTTTAATCTCTTCTTCCATTTTTTATTCTGCAAAATCTGCTTTTTGTCGCAGCGCTGCAATTAAATTTTGATTTTTTATAAAAAAAATCCTATATTTTTATTGTTATTTTGGTACGTATCATGTAATGAAGTGACGGGAGTGAGTTGAAAATTGAAATTCATTGATTATCGTGTTGAATGGGGCCGGCGAGCCACGCCGCAGCTTCGCCGTCGCATTATTCTCCGGCGGCGAGCTCCAAGCGACGTAGAGTTCCGGAAGATGAGGTTTACGTTGATAATCTCAACTCTCACAAGCGGTATCTTAGCGAGGTCACCTTCTCTCTCTCTCATTTTCAATTATCAGTCGTTTCTGGTTCGAGCTTTCGTTAATTGCATGTCAAGCGAGCTCCTTAAATTTTTTTATTTTATTTCCATTATTGATCCGTGTGGATTTCGAGCTAGAAATTTAGGTGTTTGCGGCTGGAAATGTAGTAAGCAGTGGATTTTTGAATGAAGACAGTTGAATTGTGAGGTTATCCATTATCTTCTAAACTGTAATGCATTTCCTTAGATGATTTTTCGAAATGTAGAGTTGCAAACGTTTTGTTAGTTGGTGATTATGAATGGCGTTGAGCAGTTGAGCTATTTCACATTCCATTGTTTTGTGCAGGGGAGGGTTTACTTTGATAACTAACATATTATTGGGTATTTGAAGGACTGGATTATCAAATAAGTTGAAAATTAATCAATCCATCAAAGTAAACGAATTCGCCGTGGTTTATGTTCTTCCCCCTTTATGGGGTGGTCTAAAGCTTGAGATAGGCGTTGTTCTGTGTTATTCCCATAGTCGGTGAACTGGACAACCTCTTCACAGAAAGATCTAATTAGTATTATTTGCTATGGAACTGTGGAAGTGTATGGGTAGCAGATAGCTTAAGGAAACGAAATACCTTTCCTTCTTTACTCCTTACGAGTTACGTGTAATGCTTGCTTGATATGGTCTCGGTGAGCTGTGTTCTACTTGTCATTACATCTAAAACTGGTTCTTGCAGATCATGGCTTCGAGTTTGAATGGGCTAACAGTTGAAGAAGATCCATTGCCCGACAATCTAATGGATTCTACCATAATGAAGCCTTATCTTAGGTGAGTATGGTGTCTTCTTTAAACAGACCTAACTTAGTAAAATGTATGATCTGTTAGTGTTGCTACTTGCTTGCACATGGTCACAGAACGCTTTTATTAGGCAATAATTTGGTAAGGTCGCATAATGAGGGTGGAAAGCTTGGAATCGCCAAAGAAAAAGCTTGACAGTTATTGAATAGAATTTATGGAAATGCATAACTAGAACGATATAGAAAGTAACGACCGTAACTCGTATTTTGACAAAGATGGCTTTGAAATAGAAAGCAATTAGTGGTTAGAAGGTTGGGGTGATAGTTGGAGTATTATAATACACTTCAACATGACTTTTAATCGCTTAAGGGTTGACTTAGCGATCCTCCATCTTGATATATGATGATTCTTGTGTGAGATACATAGCGTTAATTGTCGAGGCTAATTGAAATCAATCTGGATTTTGTACAAGTTTGATTGATGGTTATGTTGCATGCATCAATATCATCGGAAGTTTATTCGCTTATTCCTATCTGGTTTCAGGGACGAAACCTCTGTACAGTATTCATCATTGTCCGAAGATTCAGACGACTCAAGATACTACGAGAGTTCTACAAACACGTGTTCCTCGCAGCCGGAGAGTGCTCCCACTAGCCCAGTATTCCCTTATAGGTGTCAAAATCCCCTAAGCGGATTCATGTCCGGACCTAACCATGGCCCTGTCGTTCCTTCTTCAGCTTCACCACAGCCTCGTCAGCATGGTTCTGACACTGAGGGCTGTTTCCCTTCGTCACCCAATGACATATGCCACTCGGCTGACTTGAGACGAGCTGCTCTTCTACGTTCTGTCCAGTTGAGGACGCAGCCTTTAGTGTGGTCGCAGTTTGAAATGCAGCTTAGTCCGGGACAAGAATGCGGGAGCAATGTAGACGTTGGGGAGCGGTGGTGTTCGTACCTGAAACTCGACGATGAGAGGAGATATCCTCTCGCCGTATCGGAGGGCGACGAGAGGAAGATGCCTTGTAGGACACTTAGTGTGGATATGAAAGAGGATGAAACCAATCATGCTTGATTTTTTATTCAAAAGTTTTACTCCCTTTGCCTACCCATTTAATCAATCGATTAGTCCAAATAATAACGACACATTTATATATTATTCTTTCTATTTAGATTTATATATATTGATTCAACCTAAGACTATGTATTGATTTTTTTTTTGGTATATTACTACACGTGTCCACGAAAATTGTGTGTTGTATTACTCGTTTTGGTCGTTCACAAAAAATGTACTTTAGATTTTTTTACACATTGTTTTATTTTGTGGATCATATCTCAACTAAAATATATTTTTCCGACTTTTTAAAAAGAATTTCTGCGCATTTCTCACAAAATACTTTTCGTAGATAGACGGTATTTATTTTTTACAAATATATAAATATAAAAAAATTATATATTTTTAAATATTATATCTCTATTAACTCGATTGGGTTGCATGAAATCGAAAATTTAAGTTTAAAATTATAACCTAAAAAACAAATCAATCCAATTTAATAATTGGACATCCCGATAGCATTACACATGCGTGTAAGCCCAATTGACATATCCATACCATAGCCCTAAATATCGTTGGTGCCCACACGACACGACGTCGGTTAGTAGCTTTACGTTGTAATTTTTGAATATATTAATTTAATTTTGCAGCCCCTTTCCACGAAAAGAGGAGTCGTCGTAGTTGCAGAAAATCTTATTAAAGAGAGAGAGAGGGAAGGTGGGAAACAAGAGATTGAGAGAGAGAGAGGTTTTTCGAGGTTTGGTATTTTGCTCAAATTTGAATAAAAAAAGGAGATTGTTCGAGAAGAAATCTCCCGTAGAACACAATCAGAAATATTTAAAGATTGTTGTATACAATTGATACACGCAGAAAGAAGCAATCTTTTTGTAGCTGTAGTATAATCACAGCAAGATTTATTTAGAAGATCAAATCAAACAGCAAGAAAGTGTTTTTTTTTTTAATTATTTTATTCTACAATGGATGCTTTGTGGTTCAAGGCAGGGATCCAGGCAATGGCGGCATCGCCGATCTCGGCAGCCGCCGGGAGTGGGGAGCTCCGGATGAGCGATAAGGCGTCGGTCTCAGCGTCGCAGCCGAAGAACTCGCCGTGGGGTTTCACTTTCCGGCACCCGCTCAGATCGCTGTGGCCCAGCGGGAAAAGTCGGTACGAGCCGGCGATCTCGGCCGACGACGCCGTTTTGGTGGAGGAGAAGGATGACGTCAGAGAAAATGAAGAAGGTGGGCGGAATGGGAATTGGGTTTTTAAGATTCTGCACGTGCGATCTCTGTGGAAGGAGGAGGAGAAACATGGGGATTTGGTGGAGGAGCTGGGGGTGAAATTGGAAGAAGATGGTAGAAACTGCGGCGGCGAGATTGATGGCTGCGGTGTCTGCGACTACGACGATGAAGAAGAGAGGATTGAATTTGATAAGGAATCGTTCTCAAAATTGCTGAGGAAGGTGCCTCTTGCAGAAGCTAGATTCTATGCGCAGATGTCTTATCTGGGGAGCTTGGCTTATTCCATATCTCAAATTAAGGTATGTTTCCTTCTTTGCTTAATCCATTTATATGATTTTGTAAGATGCAAAATTTGGGGATTGTAGAATCTGATTGCTTTCTCTTACTAATGCTTAGTTCTGGGAATTTGTTGTTCTTGAAGGCTATGTATAATGAAATTCTAGATATGCTTACAGAGCTAGTATGGAGTGATTGCTTGAGTTCTTGATTCGTAGTTTAGTCTTGTAGCTTCTTTGATGCTAAGATTGGATTGAATGTCTTTGCAGCCAGGGCATCTTCTAAGACACCATGGATTAAAACTCGTGACTTCTTCGTTGGAGAAGAAGGAGCAAGCCTTGAAGATCGAGAGCGAGAAGGCCTCCGCTGAAGAGGTAGAGAGTGGAGTGAAATCTGCAGCTGAGGCTCAGGATGATAACGAATGTCGTGGAACGGAGAACACAGAGGTTGGTGAGACGAAGGCCGGTGGATTAAGACCCTCTGCTGCTTATCAAATTACAGCCTCCGCGGCTTCGTATTTGCATTCTCACACCAAAAGCTTTCTTCGGTTGAAACGGTCCAAGTCTTCGTTTAATATTGAGAATTTGGCTGAAGAAGTGGAGGGAGGGTCGGATGTGGCTTCGTTGATGGCAACCACAGACTCGGTGACTGCAGTTGTTGCTGCAAAGGAGGAAGTGAAGCAGGCTGTTGCAGATGATCTCAACTCGATTAAATCTTCACCGTGTGAGTGGTTTGTTTGCGACGATGATCAGAACGCCACGAGATTCTTTGTCATACAGGTAGAATTCTGTCTTGAGTTTATGCATATTGTGATCTGTGAATAGTTTGGTAAATGTTATTAATCTGAATTCTCTAAATGTGTTATATTTTAGGGGTCGGAGTCGTTGTCTTCGTGGCAAGCAAATTTATTGTTCGAGCCCATTCAGTTTGAGGTAATAATCGATAAACGAATATTATTTCAAGTTCTTGGCTTTTTGAATGACTAAATGTATATATACAAGATGTCTAAGTAACTGCTTTGTAGTTATGAATTATAACTCAGATTCAAGAAAATTTGATTCATCACATCTCTTTAGGGTTTGGACGTTCTCGTGCACAGAGGCATATACGAGGCTGCGAAAGGGATATACGAGCAGATGCTGCCTGAAATCCACGAGCATCTCAAATCTCGAGGCGAACGTGCTAGAATCCGTTTCACGGGGCACTCCCTTGGTGGCAGTCTTTCATTACTCATAAACCTCATGCTGCTGGTAAGGGGCGAAGCTCCACGTTCCTCTTTGCTTCCCATCATCACTTTCGGGTCACCATCGATCATGTGTGGTGGGGATCGCCTGCTCCGCGATCTGGGGTTGCCTCGTGATTACGTCAAGTCGATTACCATGCATCGGGACATCGTGCCACGAGCTTTCTCATGCAACTATCCGAACCACGTCGCCGAATTTCTCAAGGCTGTGAATGGGAACTTCCGCAATCTTTCATGCCTCAACAGACAGGTATATACTTCTCATATAGTGTATAATGAATCTAAGCTTTCTTGATGTTCTAATCCTTAAATATCTTTTGTTCATTCTCCTCGATTGATAGAAACTGTTATACGCCCCGATGGGAGATTTCTTGATTCTCCAGCCAGACGAAAAATTCTCCCCGAGCCACGACCTCCTTCCCCCGGGAAGCGGTCTCTACCTGCTGACGTGTCGGGAAGAAGACGCCGACGAGGCGGATAAGCTTATCCGGGCCGCGCAGATGACATTCTTGAACTCCCCCCACCCGCTCGAGATCTTGAGCGACCGTGCTGCGTACGGGTCTGGTGGCTCCATCCAGCGGGACCACGACATGAGCTCCTACTACAAGTCAGTGAGAAACGTCATCCAACTCGAGATCAAACGCATAAGGAGAGTGAGGAGAGAGCGGCGCAGGAAGGCCTGGTGGCCGCTCATTGTGCCGGGCGGGATCAATGCTGGGATCATCGTTACGAGGCCCAGGTCGGGAAACATGATCGGGCAGGGGATGGTGAGCTTTGCTGGCGTCGTGGAGACGGGACGGGAGTCGTTGAAACGGTTTAGCCGGTTGGTGGCTTCGCAGCATATGCATTTACTCGTGGTGTTGCTGTTGCCTGCAAGAGTGCTTATATTGGGAGCCTTGAGTTTGATCAAGTTTAATTGATCAAGAAATTAGCACAACTCTAATGGTGATGATTGTTCACAAAGGGTTTGTAGATGATGATTCTTTATTCATTTTGCCATATTTGAGGCAAAAATTGCCTTGTTGCATGCCAATGTAATGTTTGTAGACTGTAATGGAGACATAAGTAGCTCATTTGTGTAAATTGTCATATAATGGAAATTCACACTATTATTACTCACTCCGTACCAACTAGCTTGAGTTGTATTCCTTTTTTAGTCGTCCCAACTAGCTTGAGTCATTTCCTTTTTAGAAAATCTTTATCACACGCAAATTTAAATAATATATATTTTTATCATTACTTTATATTTTAAACATACACTTCTTAATTTTCGTGTCGAAAAAAAGTGCCCCAAACTAATTGGGACAGATAGAGAGATAATTAATTATTTAAATTGTTATCATCCTCTAAAAAGGTTCTTGTAAGTGGGAGTTATCCAATTTATACGAATGTCATGTTCATTTTGGATTGAACTCGTTATTACACACCAAACTTAAAAGAGAATCATTAATAGAAAATAATGAACTATAAACATAGTTTCACTTTAAAATATATCCCATGATTAAATCACATCAACCGTTATTTCGAGTATACATGATATTATGAAATATAATTAGAATTGTAATTGTTTATACATGGAATGTCAAGTGGATTTTGGAACAAAAATATATTATTATATTAAAAAACAAAAGTAAAAGGATATTTTTTAATTATATTTGAATGATGGATAAGTAGTGTTTGGGTTTGCTGTATGAAATAGACTATTGTAAGTACTTTTGCCATATTAAGACAAGAAAACAACACATCCAAACGTTTGCGTAATTGCAAAATACACGTTTTAGGTTTTATTGGCAGTATCTGCTCAAATAATTCACGTTTGAATTATAGCATAATTATCCCACAAAAATTCCAAAAATTATTGTTCACCTAATTAAATTTTGACCACACAGTTGGACAATTGTTTCTTGACGACATCAACTTTGAATTATATGAAAACGCAATGTTTAAATATGACGTCATAATATTCAATTCATACATAATAAATAAATAAATATGGCAAGAACTTGATATGTTTGTAAATACTACTCCCTCCGTCCCGCTAGATTAGACGCATTTTCCTTTTTGGGACGTCCCACTAGATTAGACGCATTTCTATTTTTGGTAACTTTTACAACTTAAAAGTGTGTGGGCCATAATCACCAAAAGCAAATATAAAGCAAATATTGGTTTCCGATCCAAAAGCAAATGCGTCTAATCTAGCGGGACGGAGGGAGTATACTAGTAGCATTTGATTTAGATGAACAACTAAAGTAAGTGCAATAACTTAATACCAAAAAGTAGGTCCATGCATATTAAAATCACATAATCCAAGCATCATGTGGCATTCGGCCCATTCCAAACCCAAACTTTCCAAGAAATATGAATTGGAATTGGGACCATAAAAGCCCATTTTCATTCTCAATATGCCGAAGAAGAAGTCTAGAAAAATCAGCTGTTGTTTTGTGTAGTTGTCAAAATAAGTCTAAAATGGCATAACCCACCCTTAGTATTTATCTATATTAATTATCCAGCAAGGCAAACATATCCTAAAATCAATTGAAAAAGTCGGTTGATTGAATTCATACAAGATATGTGGATTGAGCCAAACAGTCACCTGTGTTTGGTCTGCTTTGACCCAACCTATGCCGACCCTAATTTGAGAACTCGTGCCTTTTTAGGTGTTGTTTGTTTGCATCTGTTTTATACATTTTCTTCCCAAGCAGATTATTGGATGTCTATTAGAGTATTGGGATTTGGATATTTTGGATAATACTCGATATATTATCAGGTTCTATCATTTTAATATTCAAAAATTTGAATTTTCAGTACAGAGTTGGGTAATGGAGTTTATAGGGTATTCGGGTTTAAATAGCACCTGATATCTGATCAAATACTGCTTTAAAATGAGAACATGTTATTGGTTAGTGATCTCTTAAATTATGAGACCGTTGAGATCGTAATTATAGTAATTAATTTCAATCACTTGAGTAACATTTGAATACCCAACCCAAAATTACATGAGTTGATTCGAATACTCAATTTTCTAATTAAGGATCAGGATTGGGTACCAATATATTTTGGACTCCAACCGAATAGACACCCCTAGTCCAATTAAAGTCCGAAAATAACTTGAGATCTCCAGAAAAATGATTTGCGTCGCAGTAGCAAAAACCGAATGAGATCATCTATTGCCTAATGGTGTTGCATTTCCTATTGCATTAATAAGATCGTGACATGTGGCATGATTAGGGTTCAAGATTTAGGGTATATATAAGGAAAAGATATATTTTATATTTTACACTATTAATTATGCCACGTGTCACCATCATATTGATATAATAGGAATGTAACACGGATATGCAATAGAAGATCCGGATTGAGCAAAAACTGAAAGAAGAAGATAATTGAACCAATAAATAGCTATAATTTGCAAATAAATGCCATAAAAGATCATCATCTGGTGCAACAGTCTGCCCAAAAGAGAGGTACTGGAAATGTATTATTCTCAATGTTTCACACTATTTTCTTGGAAGAAGGTATACTAGACAGATTTTATGTTTCATGTTACATGTAAATACAGCCACACGTGTTCTCGTAAATGGGCATGCAACGGAATTATAAGTCGAGCTTACCAGCCAAATACCAGGAGTGCATGGCAAGGCTGCCAAATGCAAATATATTAGCAAGAGAAGACAAGCCATGAATCATCCCGAATTTCTTGTTCATGGTAGCAAGCTTTGGGTTTTTCTTTGCAACTTCTTGGTTCTTCGTCCACCCAACTTCTTCCCCGATGTTTGCTTCTCTCTCTATCTTGTGCCTTTGTTTCATCATCTGCTTGCATCGAGATAATAAAGAAAATCAGAATTACATGATGCATAGTGATTTCCTGTAAATCGCTCAAATCAACTAAATGAATCAAAAATCACAACTTTCTTCCCAGTAAGAAAGTAGAGCCACAGAACCACAAGAGGAATGGATAAAATAACAAACCTTTATGATTATATTCCCTTCTCCTAGAAAGACAATTTTTATTCTAAGACACTGACTCCAAACATATTGATTTTCACAAATTGCAATAAGATAAATCAAGTTCAGCAAATTCAATTCTTGCAGTGATGGAAACAATGCAATGCAGAAGCTACTTCTTTGTACCTCGATAGTCATGGGTGTAAAGATAACGAGATTGCTCAGATTGAAAGCAAATGCAGCAATCAGGAAACCAAGCTGGTATTTCTCAGTCAGTCCCGATGCCTTCCACGGGTGCAAGTATCCAAAAGACCCTACTGCCACAGCACAGCAAACTCCTACCATGGAAAAGTATGCTGGAAACATCTTGCTTTGTAAGTTCCCAAACTGATGCCGAGGCAGATTCCTTTGAGAAACATACAACCAGGATTGAGTTACATGAATAATTTCGCAAACATTAATCAATTACTCAATTCTAGCACGAGAAATACACCCCAATCTAGGCACCAGCCATCAAAGTTACTAATTAATTATCATTCATAAATACATAGATGCATAATTAGATTATTTGACAAACTATATGCTCGTTAGCAGAATTCCATAATCGTTAGCATAATACTACAGGCAGTGTATTCCACCTCATGAAAAGTGTGCTCTCAATTCTACCATGACCATGAGAAACTCTTAACAAGGCGTAACAATGGATATATCTTTACACAATACCGCATTTATTGGCACAAGTCCTAAAATTACCTACCAAAAATCATCCATATTGCCAAATTAACTTCACCAAGCAATCGGTCAATTAACTCATTTCGATAAATCGATAAATGAAAGGAAAAGGTCAACAACAACGACAACATCAAAAAAATCAGACAATTACTTGAACATGATGATGCCGCCGATGAAGGTAACCCAGAGAGCGGCTCCCCATGCGGTGGAGAAGCAGAGAAGGTGCGCCAATTTCAGCGAGGAGACGAGCAGCTGCGAATTCTGGCCGTCCGATTTAGATCCAAAGGTTTCCGGCGAGAAAAGTACGCCGACCGCCAAGAACGCCACCGCCGTCAGAAATCTAGTCAGCCACGCCATCGCTCACCGCTTGACTGCTTCGGGTTCGAGAGTAAATTAAACTGAAACGGAATTAACAGCAGCTCAGAACTGACTGTAAATTTAGGCGCAATAAATGTATTCAGCTTGCCTACCTCTCCCTGCTGCTTCTAGAAGGTTCGGCATTGTAGTTACTACTTAGAGCTCTCAAATTCATCGGATCGGCCGAGCTGACCCGGCCCGAACCCATCGAACTAATACTCGAAATCTGGTCGGGTCGGGCCACAAATTATTGTATTGTAAAATAATTGGGCCGTATCATCTTCTTTGGGCCCATCACAAGTTATTTGATAAAACTCGAAAAAACTCGTCTAAATGTCTATTGTCTATATGGAACTTCAAAATTTTCTGATTCTGTCTCGAGTTTTGAATTTTTCGAGATTGGGATCAGGACTATGATTGAGGAATTGGAAATTTTTGGAATTTGAGAGTCCATAATCGGAATTCGAGACTCTCGATTTCCCGAAATTAATTTTTAAAATTCGGGAAATTTGATCCCGATCGGGAAATTTTGGTCTCATTCAATATTTTGGGACTTTATTTTTCGGGACTGAGACTTTAAATTTTTCAATTTCGGGACAAGGGAGTCCCGAAATCCCAATCGAAACCGGGACTCCCGATCCTGTCACTCCCGATTCTCACCCCTACTATTGTATAGTATACGAACTGAGTTTTAGTTAGATTTCGAGTTCCATACTTATAACGAGCTGAGTTTAATCCAAATGACTCCACCACCGCGAACCCCAATTAGATTCAGGCATGCTACACTTTTTAGTTATTGGGATAACCTAAGTACTCTCTTTCGGATTTAGGAACAAACTCTCACATATCCTTTTTCCTTTTGGAATATACAGAAAAAAGAGAATTAAGTTTTTTGAACAAACAGAAAAATAAATTCACTTTGTCATTTTGATCCCGACCGGGAATTTTAGTCCCGTTCGAGATTTCATGACTTTATTTTTTGGCATCGGGACTTAAAATTTTCCAATTTCGTAACTTGAGAGTCTCAAAATTCTGATTGGAACCGGGACTCCCGGTCCTATCACTCTCGATTCTCACCCCTACTATTGTATAGTACACGAAATGAGTTTGAGTTTGATTTTGAGTTCCGTACTTATAGCGAGCTGAGTTTGATCCAAATGATACTCCCTGTTTATTGACTTTGTAAACATATTTGAATTTATCTGTTCATGTGCATGCTAGTCATGCATATTCACAAGACTTCAGTCCAGCCAACATACAATGCTCAAGCTAACATATAAAACCTATAATAGTTCAAACCCGAAAATCATTAATACAAATATTGAATGAGTTAAATTTTAACTTTAACTCCATAATAACATCATCTTGTAATTGGAAAGTCGAGATTGAACAATAGATCAAAAGCTTAAGTGCATACATCAACATTCTTGCACCCACATGCTTGAATAGTCGAACTTATTAAAATTGCAACTAGATTATATTATCTATGAATTTGACTGTAATTTAACTAAAAACTCATTTGAGCTTAAATTTATATTCAACTAGATAATAAAAATCGAACAGAATATGATTCGTTTATTACTTAATTTAAAAAATTGAAATTGAAATTTTATTCGAATTCAATATCGTGAAAAGCTAATTTATTTATCAAGTTATCCAAGTTAATAAATATAAATGTTTTATATTTATATTTAAATCTTTATAATTGAAGGGCTGAGCCCAACAAAAAAATGAACGAGACCAGAATAAGGCCCGGCCCAATTAGCAAACAACACGTGTCAATGACCGCCTAGATTTTGAGCTCCCGCCACTGCACAAAATCAAAAACGAAAAATTATTCGCTCCTTCATTTCGCCAATTCCCCATTTTACCCTTCCTCTTCCCCTTAATTCCCCCATCGCCTTCTTCCTCGACAAGCTTTTGCTAAATAACTCAACAATTTACAGACCTCCTCCAAAATCAACTATTTCCACTCCGAAATTCTACTTTCCAGGCAATTCACGCCAGAATTTGCTGCGTACGGTTATCAACACCCTGCAGTGCGTGCAATGATAGAAATCAAGCAAATGTCAGCATACGAAGATCCCTCGACTACATTTGCTGGAATTCAATTTCTTCTAGTCGGGTTCGATGCAGTTAGAGAAGAGAAGGTTTTTATTCATTGGTTTTTCTGTTTGGAGTTGTTTTCTTGAACTTTTTTACGGGGTTTCAGTTGAAAGAACGGAGCTTTTTATTTAGTTTGGAATTGTTTTGTTTTCTTGCAGGTGCGGTCGAAACTTTTGCAGGGAGGAGGAGTTGATGCAGTGAATTATGGGCCGCATTGTAATCACGTGATCGTTGAGAACATTATTTCTGTGAGTATTTTAAGTGTAATTTTACTTGATTGTTAATTTGGGATTTTTTGGATTATGATATATATGGTGAAACTGAGAGTAGGATTTGTGTAGATTTGGCTTCTCTTTTGTGTGTGTGTGTTTTAGGTGGAAGATTGTAAATCTAAGTGACTAAATGAATCTCTAAATTGGAAATGGATGTGCTTTCATTTAATATGGAGGAGATAGTGTTAATCTTCACAATTTGATTTTGTGGAATAAGTTGCATTACTGATGTTGCTTGTTTGTGGCACAGGATGATCCCATATGTGTTGCTGCACGGAGAGATGGCAAGATATTGGTTACTGGACTCTGGGTCGATCACAGTTTTGATGTGGGAATGCCTGTTGATTTTAATATCGTGAGTTTCTTCTGCACATCCTATCCATGCTCTGCTATTTTATGTGTTGTTGCAAGTTTCCTTGATCTGAAAATATGATCTTATTTTGGAGACGTTCAGATTTTCCATTTTAACACTCTAATATTCACAGGTGATGTATAGGCCGGTAAAGGATCTGAATGGGATTCCGGGTGCCAAAAATCTGGTTATGTGCTTGACTGGGTACCAAAGACATGATCGAGATGATATCATGGTTCCTACTATTACTTTGAGCTTTCTCCTTTACACCCCTAAGCACAAAAGTTCCCTACTCTTTTAAGTTCTATTAGTACATGTCATCTCATTTTTCATGCTTCCTTTCTTACAGAATATGGTTGCATTGATGGGGGCAAAATTTTCAAAGCCATTGGTGGCAAACAAGGTTACTCATCTAATATGCTACAAGTTTGAGGGTGAGTTCTCTTATGTAGTTATGATTTATTGCTTCAAACTATAATATTCAACATTCTGATCATCTGATGTACACCTATTAGGCTCCTATATTTGTTGTTTGTATAATTGTCAGCATATAATGATGTAGTTAGATGGCGTGTATCATGAACTCTGTTGGGTCATACTAATACGTGATGAATACTTCCAGTGCTCCTTTCTGTACGTGGCCCGTTCTGCTAAATGGATCTTGATAGCATCAGCATGGTTCTTCTTCTTCATTCACTTTTTTTGTTCTTGAACATGGTTCTGCACTATATGTTCGCACAATATGATGTCTGTATACTTCCAAGTGAAAAGTTGCTCTATGTATTCAGTATTCTTAATTCCTCTCTTGGAATATGGAAACAACCCATCAGAGCAAATTATCATCAAGACTGCAAAGTTATAATTGAAGAATCTTCTTTAATGCTCCAATGATTGTAATTGTTATTTTACATGCTTTTGTAGACATTTGTATTTGCTTAATCTAGGACTTTTTTGATTCCCATATGCACTTGGTAAAATGTGTTCTTTGACAGGGGAGAAATACGAGCTTGCCATGAAAATAAAGACAATGAAGCTAGTTAACCATCTTTGGCTGGAAGATTGGTAAGTCCATGTTTGATTTAAAGTAGGATATGGATTGGGCATTTCATTTTTTTCATAGATTTCAGCTGTCCGTCACTCTAACATGCTACATATCTTTTGGTAATTTCCAGTTTGAAGGCTTGGGAACTGCTTCCAGAAGCTGATTATTCTAAGAGGTGAGGGGGGCAGGTTATAGTTCTAGTTCGCATTTTACATATCACAAGCTAATAAGTTATAATTTTGTTCCCCTGTAACAGTGGATATGAATTGGAGATGGAGGCTGAAGCTAAAGATTCTGAAGACGAGACAGAAGACATGACTTTACCTGATCAGAAGATGAAAAGTATCATTAGTCCTCGTAATACACGACTTGAGATTAAAAATCTCCATCAGTCACCTGAGCGGCAGGGGGTTTCAAGAAATAGTGCTTACTTGACTGCATTTGGAAGTTTTTCAAATGTTGGAAATACAAGCAAAGCACAGTTAACACCTACGAAAGAGACCGAGTTTGGAAAAATACCATTTTCTCATGAAACTGATGATGGGCATCCTCTCTCAAACTCTTCTTGTGCCAGGAGTCCTGCTAAAATGTCCTCTAAGGTGCCATCCAACGTGCCTGTTGGTAAAGCAATTTCTGAAAAAGCCGAGCATGTCTTAGCTTCAGCATTTGGAAGTACTAAGAAGTCCGTTGATTGTGGCTTCTCCAAATTAAGCGACCAGAGTGTGAAATCCAGTCTCCCTCTACGGTCAGAAAGAACTGAAAATAATTTGGGTAGTCCTTTCTCAAACGTTAGTAAGCCTGGCTTTCTTGGAGGTTCAACAGAGAGAGATCAAGATAGGAATGGTTCTCATGACATCAGATCACCAATTAAGGGAAGCTTGTTGCTCCCTGATGAAAGGAAAGCTATCGGTTCTCCCAGTAAGAAATCAACCGTTCCCCGTGGCAGTTCACAGTCACCAGTTTTAAGCCATTCTCCAAACAGATTCATCAGAAGTGGATTGGCTACAAAATCAGTGGATATGCCTGTTTCTAAATATACCATGGATGGTTCATGTCGATTAGCCTGTGATATATCTCCAACTAATGGTACTAACTGTGTGAGAGAAGAAGCTAGTGGTGGTTTCATCATTCCGCCAGAGAAAATTCAAGATAGAAATGGATCTGGTGAAATCAAGACTCCTTCTAAGGGAGCCTTGTCTTATCATGATGAGGAACAAATGAGCAGCTTGTCTCGCAAGAACATGACTGTTTCACTCAGTGGTTTAGAATCAGCGAAGAAGCTAAGCCGTTCTCCAAAGATATTAACGGGAAGTGGTTTGGACACGAAACTGATGGAGATACCAGTTTCTGGATCTCCTCCAGTCCATGGTTTGAATCAATTAGTTGCTGCTGATCCCCTCATGAATATCAGTAGTTGTTTGAGAGAAGAAGAATCTGGTGGTGTTTTAAACGTTACATCTGAGAGGGATGAAGATGGAACTGAATCTTGTAGAGTAAAGACTCCATCAAAGGGAACCTCGTTGCATCTTAACAAAGAACAGAGCAGCAGTTTGCATGGTACAAAGAAACTGACAGTCCCACGTAATAATTCCAAATCGACAAAGCTAAGTCGTTCTAGGAAGACGTTAATGGGAAACGGGTTGGATGCAAGAGCAGCGGAAGGGCTGGTTTCTGGAACTTCAGTTAATGGTTCACATCAATCAACTGTTGATATTTCTCCAAAGGTATTAATGAGAAGTGGATTGGATACAGAACCAATTAAAATGCTGGTTCCAGGATCTCCAATTCGTGATACAACACAATTAGCTGTCGATGATCCCCCCACTAATGGTTCTAGTTGTTTGAGGGAAGAAGTTGGTGTTTTTGACATGCAGCCGAAGAGGGATGAAGATGGAGTTAAATCTGGTGGAGTCGAGACTCCTTTAAAGGGATCCTTATTGCAGCTTAACAAGGAACAAGACAACAGTTTACCTGGTAGGAAGAAAAAGACTGTTTCGCCTAGTAATTCCAAATTGACGAAACTGAGTCGTTCTAGGAAGACATTAATGGCAAGTGGATTGAATGCAACAGCTACAGAAAGAACGGGTTCTCCCTCGACAGATATTACCAATCATTTGACAAAGGAAGTTTCACCGTCCTCTGAAGAAGCTTTGCCCATTGCAACTTTGCACGAGGATAGACAAGAGTGCAATGATCAAAACCCAAAACATTCTCGAGGAAGACCCAAAAAGTGGAGTTTGCCCGATTTGGATGTGGATGACCTTCCTCCTGGCAGTACCAAATCTTGCACTGGTGGAAAAGAGATGCATCGAAGTGATCCACCAGATATTGCCCCACGGTTTCCGAACACAAGCATTATGGTAGAGAAATCTGAAGTTGATGCGGATTTGAACTCTTCAAAGGTAGATGATCATAGCGGCATCAAGCCGAAATCCCTGAAGAAAAAGATGGTTGCCAGGAAGACATTGGGTTCCAAACCAACTATCTGTAAAGGGAAAACTACAAAGCAGAAAGGGATTCTTTCAGCTTTATTGCAGACTGAGTTCATAGATCGTTCGAATGGAGCAATAGCCATTGAAGAAACGAGAAATGTTCCTCCTGCTGGAAAATCTGTGAATGTTCCTCCAAGTACTAATGAAGCTATATTTGTAGGTGATGAAACTGAAGCTCCAGAACTCGAAGGTCCGGGTGAATTTGAGATGGGGCGTAAGAGTTCAGCAGAAGTCGAGGAACTTCATTTAGAAAAACCAACTCATACAAGAGAGCAAACTGATGACAAAACCACACAAAGGAAGAAGGGGGCAAAATCCAGAGTTAAGAAGAGCACTGAAGCCAAAATGTCTGTTAGTGACCAGAAAACAGAGTTTCCAGAACCAAAAACAAGTGATGTCGCAGAAAAGACGATGCCAGCCGGAAAGAAACGTCCTTTGGTGAAATCTAAGATCAATAAGTCGAATGATCCAATAGAGAAGGCCAAAGAAGATATGAAGAAGACCATATCGAGCAACAAAGAAACAGTTGTATTGGTTGGTAAAACCACTAAAAGACCATCCAAGAAAGCAAAACGCTCGGATGATGTGGAAAAGGAAAACGAACCTGTTACAATTGAGGAACAAAGCGTACGCTGCGATAATGGAGCATCTGGAAACTCTACTTCTCAGAAACTAAAAAAGCCTCTGAAAAATAGTTCGAAATCCAAGAAGGTTAATGCAGAGGACCTCAATAACAAGAACCAACCTGCATGGTTTATATTGAGTGGACATAAGCTTCAGAGAAAGGAGTTTCAGCAGGTGATAAAAAAACTAAGGGGGAGATTATGCAGGGACTCTCATAATTGGTCTTATCAAGCAACACATTTCATTAATCCAGATCCGATTCGAAGAACTGAGAAGTTCTTCGCAGCAGCTGCCTCCGGAAGGTATTCTTAGTTAACACACACACATATATATATATAAATCTTGATGTGACTGAAGTAGTATCTGACTATGTGCATCTAAACAACTTAATGTTTTTGGCAGTTGGGTTCTTAAAACTGATTACTTAACTGCTAGCACAGAGGCTGGAAGGTTCGTGTCAGAAGAACCTTATGAATGGCATAAGAAAGGCTTGACTGAAGACGGTGCAATCAACTTAGAAGCTCCGAGAAAATGGCGTCTCCTGAAGGAGAGGACCGGTCACGGTGCATTTTATGGAATGTGCATAGTTATATATGGAGAGTGCATTGCTCCTCCACTGGTATGCTAGATTCACCATGTCCAGTTTACCTTTCATATTCTTTATTGGTTCTTGAAGATTATGTACGTGCATTTGATCATCGTCGAATTTTGTGAACTATTAGGACACTTTGAAGCGTGTTGTGAAGGCCGGAGACGGAACGATACTAGCAACTTCGCCTCCTTACACTCGCTTTCTAGATTCAAGGATTGATTTCGCCATCGTTAGCCCGGGAATGCTCCGTGTCGACCCTTGGGTTCAGGAGTTTCTGAGGCATGAGGTACCCTGCGTTTTAGCTGACTATCTTGTGGAGTACGTGTGCAAGCCCGGTTACTCCCTCGAGAGGCATGTGCAGTACAACACTCATGCATGGGCCAAGAGATCACTCGAGAGTCTGATCAACCGTGCGGAGGAGTGCGTTGAGGAGCCCAAGACTCCCGAAAATAATGATGCAGCGTGTCGAGTGTGTGGAAGGCTTGATAGAGGAGACGAGATGCTCATATGTGGTGATGAGAGTGGTACTCATGGATGTGGTGTTGGCACTCACATGGATTGTCTTGATCCTCCGCTCGAAACCGTGCCTGAGGAAGACTGGTTTTGCCCCGACTGCCAACGCAGACGAGACGTGGAAACGGGCAACCCGAGTTCGAAGAAACGAGCCTCAAAATCAAAGAAGTGATATATCTCCATTGATTCTTTCTTGATCCCATGCTCGGTTAGAGGCCATTCATGTTTTAATGTATTGCTTGTTTTAGCTCGCAATGTACAGTATAGATTAACTGTGTAATTTCAAGACCTTTAAATTACTCCAAGTTTGTAATATAAAGTTCTTGTTTATGTTACATCAAGTGCTTAAATTTTATGTAATTTCATGTGATAATATATTACAAAATTAATCTAAAATGAAAAATAAAAATACTTTATTTATTTAAGGGATGATTAGTTGAAATCTGTTATATAGTACTCATTTTATGGATTTGTTCAGTTTAGTTAAATGAATCATATATTTCAAACTAAAACTTCGGCTCCAAATTTTTAGAAAGACCCAAAAATTTTAAATTGGGTGAATTCGGACATTTTGTTACATAATGATATGACATTTTTATGTACATAATTGAGTTTATATATACACATATACATATATACTAATACAATTCAAAAAACTTAGTACTAATAATAACAATAACTACATTCTCAAAAAAGAAATAATTAAAGAGAACACTAACAATTTTTACTATAAAAGGAAAATTGCAATTTTATAGAATTAGCATTTCATATACATATATAAACTCTTAAGAATAAGAATATAAAATCAATATGTCAGAAAATCCATTGAATCTTTCAAACTATAGACTTTCAAAACCTTACAAAAATATTAAATTAAATTAAATTCAACCAAACTTAGATGTGAAACCATATTTCTTCTACTATATGTATGTAGTATATTTTTATGAATAAAAAAAGACACACAACACAGCACACACTGAACTGCCTTAAAATACACACCTACTGTTCATAGGTTTGTAGGGTTAGTGTAAGTGTGTAAGAGGCAGCTGTATTTATTTTATTTCATAATATAAAACTATTAATTTACAGCTACACATGCATTAATAAATCCCACTATTTTTATGTATTAATTAAAATTAATTACTTGGCCTATTTAGATTCATTAATTAATTATATAATTGTTCTATTGTGAATGTACTAATCTGTTCGGATTCATATGTATATATTCAAGTTGAAACTAATAATACAAATTTTCCAACTAATTAGTTTTAAAATTGCAATTATGAATTGACTTATTTATTGATGAAAATAAATTAGCTTTTCAGAAAACAGATGGTGATTAAATTATATAAATAGTATGAAATAAAAAAAGGGTTCATTTTCTATTGTCTTATTATTTTAATTTTTAATTTATAAATTTATAAATAAGGATATTGCTTGCAATAACTGTGCAAGTATTTTTCTTTTTTCAGGAATTTATTCCTTACATTACACCCATATTTACATATGTGGAGTACCTTTTAATGCACGTGACACTTTTTAACACTTTTATTTTCTTTCTTGCAATCCAAACTCAACATGACAAGCATTAATATATTCTCTAATTATTGGATCTTCTTTTTGTTAGTCTTTATATATATATATATATATATATATATATATATATATATATATATATTACTTTGTAGGTATCTTTCATTCATTTAAGATACAATTTTTAACTTGAAAAAAAAATCATATCGATTTTTTCATAATATAATTTTCGTGGACGAATGAAATATCGATCAATTTATTATTACCCTAAAATTTTATCACATGGTTTGAAAAGGGGGACAAAAAGATGGTTATATTTGGATTATTCTTGCTAACACCACATTGTTTGGGCAGTGGGGAATCATTGTTTTGTTGATTAGTGTGGAAATGAAGAACCCAATTAATCTAATAAAATAATGAATTACAACTTTGAAAAAAGAAATAAATAAATCACCAAGAATTCACTTCAAAGTAAAGCCATAAATATATTAGCATATCTTGGGTGAAGTGTGACTGCATTTTGCTAAAAATATATTTAAAAAAAAATGAACTTTAGCATTTCAAAGTCATCACTCTTTATAAAAACTCACTAAAAGCCTATTTGTATGTTTTTATTTTGAGATTTGTAACTTAATAACTATCACTTTTGACTTAATTTTTGTAGTTTATTATGTTTATAAAAACTGCAAAATTTTCCCCTTTGCTCGGAAACAAACCCAATGCTAAAAATAAGCATTTCTTTTGAGGAATTATAATTGCAAAATTTTGAAACTCTTAAAATAAGTTATAAGTTTCCTTCTAAACTGAAGTTATTAAAATTCAGAAAAATAAATCATAATTAACCCAAAAAGTTGTAGTTTGTGAAAAAGATAAATTTTCATGATTAATTATAAATTATAATTTCCCTGTATAAAAAATCAGAAAATTTTGACCGGAGTGACACATGATTCAATTAAGAAAGTTTTTTTTTACCTTTGATTGGAGTAAAAGTTGTTTTTCTATGATAGTCACTGTAAATATTTTTTTACCGAAAGTTGAGAAAGAGATGATTAATTCCGTACAAGTGGCAGTGTGTCATAATTTACCTTTGGGATGGGGGTTGGTTTGGTGGGGTAAGTAATTATGAAGATTACAAGTTTGAATAGTATACATCTCATTATTTTTAAAATAATGAATGTTTAATTAATTATTGTACTCCCTCCGTCCCCCAAAGATCTTCCCACTTTGACCCGGCACGAGTTTTAATAACATGTGTTGACTTTGGTTGTTAAAGTGTAAAGTGATAGTAAAGTGATGTTAGTGGAGAATGAGTCCCACAAAAAGTAGTATGATATGTAAGATATTGTGAGTGGATAATGGGACCCACATTAAATAAGATGGGTAAAATAGAAGGTTTACAAAAATAGAAATAAAGTGGGAAGAAAGATGGGGGACAACCCAAAATAGAAGAGTGGGAAGATCTTTGGGGGACGAAGGGAATAATACAATAGGAATAATGATTTTCTTTACATGAATAGTAAAATTGTACTCATAATAGTTTGACTCCATGCATGTTTTAATATAATTATATACTCTTTACTTCTTGATAATATGTTTTTTGATTCGAATCAAACTTTAGCTCGTATAAAATTTATATTTTAGTAAATTGGTTATATATTTTAGAATGAGATTCACGATATGATAATATGCGCACGAACAAACAAAACTGTACATGTTCAGTAATTGATTGACACAAGCATCATATGACTCGAGTTTGGCTCAATAAAATATCGAGTTCGAAATCAAACTCGAACTCATTTCATTTACTATCAAATCGAATTTTAAATAAATATTTTCTCGAATAACTCACGATAAGCTCTGATCGTTAACATTTTAGTAGCTAACTGTTTAATAACAAAAAGAGTGGTGAAATTCAAGACATGATGGCATAATAATTAGTAATCAACCAATGAAATCCATCAAAAAATGAGTAAATAGTAGATTGTGGGGGTAATTAAATGGAAATTAAAGAAGCAAAAAAAAAGACAAGATGAGAATAGTACAAACTACAAAAACCTCGTGGAATGTTAGTAATAATACATAATAAAAAGGGAAACCCTATTGATGATGCAATTGAAATTATTGAAATAATAATGTGAATTATGAGTTATATTATAAGCAATTTCAACCTCTCACTATCATATTATTATTGGTATTGCATTAATTTCAAGAATTATAGAATGATGATGATGTACTTACTTACTGTCATAGAAAATGACACACAACTAATTGTAAGCCTAACACAATCATCCTCAAATGGTGAACATCATGTTCTCAAAGGACTTAATTGAAACATGATCTGTACATATACCGACATACATACTGAAAAAGAAGGCTTTCATGACAAAAAATACTCACTCCGTCCCCCCAATAAGTTCCCTAAGGAAAATTTTTGTGTCCCACCAATAAGTGTCCTATTACAAAAATTAAGACAAAAATAGTATTAAATTTCCAACTTTACCCCTTTCATCATTGAATTACTTTTACTTTTTATGTTTTCAATACAATTATTAGGGGTAAATAGTGGAAATTATTAATTATATTGGTATGTGGGTTTTTATGTTTGGGGACACTTATTAGGGACGGATGAAGTATTATTCATGCCTTACTTTTGAACTTGAATATTAATAAATTGATTTATTGTATGTAAAATGACAAAATTTAATAAAATTGACCAACTTTTTAAGTATAATTATTTATTTTTTGAAAACAAATTATTATTATTGATACAATCTAATATAACAATCATAACATGCATAATGAGAGGAGATGACCAGAGATGTATATAATGAATTACCAGAAATATTAAATTAAATCATGAATTAAAGAAAAATATCAAATTAAATCATCAACTATGGATGAATATATCAAATATGTGGTGAATCCATTTCAAACATTGTATTCCTATGCAATTTTTTGTTTTGTTTTATATCTTTATTCTCTTTCCTCATCCCATTATTTGCGCTTCATTTTTATTTTCTTTATGTAATTAATTAACGTTTGTAGAGTTTAACAAAATATTACTTGTATAAATTCAAATTATAAAATAAAGTTTGGATTTGAAATGGCGGGACTATATCAATTAATTCAGTTTTTGAATGGATCTCAAATTTGTAAGAGAACAAACATAACTATGTTGTAAACTCAAAAAGAAGATTTTGAAGTGCAGGTCAACATATTTTTTTTTTTGAAGAGCAGGTCAACATATTATTATTCGGACCAGAGTATATTTGATATATTTATTAATAGTTCACGGTTTAATTATATTTCTCATAATTCAAATATTTTTGATATAGCTTTGATTATTAAGCTATTGAAAATATAAACCGAGATAAAAAGTAAAAGAAGAGAGGTAACAAGAAGATGGTAAAATAGTAACAAAATTTTTATCCTGGGAGGGGTAGTACCAGAGGTTTAACGATTTGTACATTGCCACTAGAATCGGATTCTCCCGCCGGTCTATGTCTATTAACATTTCAAAAGGTACCACAAATTATTCCACTTTTTTCCTTGTTTTTCTTTTACTGAGGTAAAGATAATATATCACCAAAATCAACAGCTCAGCCCTTCATATTTCACCGGAATCGGACGGTTAAAACCAGCCTGCGCCAATAAATTACCCACAACGGCAAGATCCCTGCAGAAAACGCCTTGAAATGCTGATGGTGGTGGTGTTTTGATGGTGGCTGTCTTGCTCTCTTCCACATCTCCGGCCAAGGGCGGCGGCGGCAGCTGCTGAACAGCTACAACAGCCGCCGCGGCAGCCTTCTTTCTCTGCTTATCAGCTGCTTCTTCGTCCAAAATTGTAGACATTACACTAGTGTGTCCCCTCTGAATCAATCTATACAGCAACAAAGACGACATTTTGGAGCGATCACGAACTGATTCAATGTCCTTCTCATCAGCGAACTCGCATCTGTCGATGAAGCTCGACGACTTATCGGGCTTGTGTTTGAGGGTGAGCAGCAAATGAGCTCTTTCGAGCTCTGATCTTGAGCAGCCTCTTCTTAATCCGATCAATGCGTAGTAATCGACGTTGCCGGTTTCTCCTGCTGCGACTCGTTGCTTCAGCTGCTGGATTTTGGAAGCCAGAGAGCATAGTTTGCCGGGAATTTCTCTGTACTGAACGCTCTGCCTCTTCCAAATGGGGCCGGGTAGTTTTCGATCTCGAAGAATCGAGTTGTAGAGCAGTTTCAAATGCTCCAAATCATGGAGGCTATCGGGCAAGCATCGAATGGTCTCGAACAGGCCGGCTCGAATGGTGAGGGAGTCGATGCATGAAGTGTCCAGAGCGAGGGCGCGATTGCAATCGGCTATAGCCTCCGCTACTCTCCCGGCGGAGCGGAAGGCGGCGGCGCGGTGGACGTAGCACTCCGAGAGGAACCCCTGAGGGGCGCCGCGGCGGCCGTCGAGGATCTTGGAGAAATGGCGGATGGCCTCCGCGTAGAGGCCGGCGTCGAGGGCGGCGATCGCGGCGGCTTTGCGGCGGAGGAGGAGTTTGATGTGGGAGAGGAGGTGGGAGATGCTCTCGGACTCGGTCTTCGGTCGGGATTGCGTGAGGCTGTTCATCGTATCGTCGACGCAGCTTGGGGCTTTGTTGAAGGAGAAGATGTCGTCGGAGAGGGAGATGCTCTCGCGGCGGAATGCGGCGGTGGCGAGGCGTTTACCGGCTTGGAGAAGCACCATGGCTTCCTCCATTAAGCCGAGGTGGCAGCACGCTTGACCTAACACCGAGTACCTGTTCGATGAAATGCATCAGTGAACTGAGTCGATTCAATTCAACTCGTTGATTAATTAAATCTGGTGGAATTTCGTCGATTCTGAAAATCTCGTTACAGAAATCGAAATTTGACTTTTCGATAAGAACAGAACGAATTAATAAAAAGTGGATTAGGTGAAAATTCATTGATTGCCAACAGTTGCCTTCGCGTAAAATTCAAGCATCAATCACAACCATAATCATTCAACATTAAACAATGACAATTCAGAAACAGCAGAGAGATGAAGATGGGTGAAATTACCTCCATTGCCCTTCCTTCTTGACGTTTTTACAAAGCCCGGCCATCACCTTCTTCTTCAAATCGGAAACGGAGAAACACTTGAAAGCCGGCTCGTTTCCACTCAGTGAGTCGCCACCAGACGAGAGGAGCTTAACTCGCTCTCTCGATAGCTGATTAGACGAGTTATCCGACGATCCACAGGAAGACGAATCATCGGACGCCACAACTTTCAAGCTCGGGATGTAATCCTGCAGCATATCCGCCACCTCCTTGAACCTCCGGAGGTGGAGCAAACACCGCGCCTTCAGCTCGAGCGCCACCTCCATCCGCGGCGCCAAAGCGAGCGCCGCCTCCACCAGCCCCAACGCCGACGCAACCTCACCGTGCTCCTGCGTCGCAATCAGCATTTTCGCTTCCCTCAAGTATCTCTCAACCATCTGCAATACAGCACCAGCGATTAATCAACATCCACACCACATCATCACCAACACACCAAAATCAAAAACAAAAAGTTAAACCGAACTAAAAATCGTCGTACCTTCCTGTTGGTGAGCCACCAGTGCTTCCTCTCTCCGCCGGGGAAGGACGGAGACGCAACTGCCATGGACGGATTGCAACAATCAACCATCAAAAACCGCTTTCCCTTCTTCAAATGCAGGTGGATAACATATTATATTTTGAATCCAAATTCTTCTTCCCTGAAATCAGAGAGAGACAGAGGGGAGAGAGAAAGGAGTGAAGGGAGAGAAGAGGAGGAGAAGAGCTTTAAACAAGAAATGCCAGCTTTGACCTGAGAGAAAGCTTTCATCCTTCTCCTTCTTCGCTGGCGACCAGATTCTCTCTCTCTCTCCACTTCTACACTGAGAGAGACAGACCTATTCTATTCTGCTTTATTTATTTCTTTTTCTTTATTTTAAATTTCATATTAAATACTGTAGTAAGTATATTAAATAAGTTTATACCTATAATTTATCCCCCAAAATAAAAAATAAAAGTTTAAGACATAATTAATTTAAACTAATGTTACAGTATAGTTGCTTAAATTAGCAAAATACTAGTAATAATTACCAATTAGTTTTAAAATAAATAGTCATTTTTTAGTGTAACTAACATATAATTTTAATTAAAAAAATATAAGTGATATAGAAACTTCGTGATATTGTACTAATAGAACAAACGAATTTTGTTCGTTTTAACAATACATATGTTGCAGAGTTTAACATGAGATTAATACTAGGTGTGATACTAATTTCGTATTAGGACCAAATTGTAAGAGTGACTATAATTAATATAAAAATAAGTTACTCCATCAGGCCATGAAAGTGTAACAAATTTTCGTTTTTGATCGTCCACGAAAGTGTTCAATACTAAAACTTTTTCATTTATAGTAATTATTCTATACACACAATCTAATTAAAAATTATAAATCATGTGAGACCCAAATTTCACTAACTTTATTTTTATACACACATTTCCACACACTACACTTCATTCACACTCCACTCATTACACTCCTCACACGTTACACAAAGTCAACTTGCTTTCTTAAAACTCGTGTCATGTCAAAGTGTTAAACACTTTGCGGGACGGAGGTAGTAGTAAATATCATTTAATGTTTACTACTCCCTCCGTCCCAGCTAGCTTGGGACACTTCTTTTCGGCATGAGAATTAAGGAGTTAAGGAACGTATGTTGAGTGTACGTTTAAAGTATAAAGTGATGATAGAAATATAAATTATTTAAATTTGTGTGTGTAATAAAAGTTTCCTAAAAAAAAAATGACTCAAGCTAGTTGGAACGGCCCAAAAAGAAATACGACTCAAGCTAGTTGGGACGGAGGGAGTACCATACATGTGGCTAGTTTTGACTTTGTCCATTTTAAACTATTTGTGATATAAGTTATTGCTATAAACGAGTCGAGTCAAGCTAAATCAAATATTGACTTATTCAAATTCGAACTCGACTTAGAAGTATCAAGTCCGACTCAACTGGATTTTATTATTTCGAACTCAAATTCAACCGAATTAGAATTAAGTATTCATATAAATTGAAACTTATTTTATTTATCTTCATTTAATAATAAATGGATATGTTGGTGGAAGACTAGGAGTGTAGTAAATTACAAAATACATAAAAATTTGACCTTGCTTTTTAAATGTCAACTTAAAGTTAATAGTGATAATTTTGAATTTGACTTCTAATACCTCAATTTGGCAAGTCTCTTGTATGAGGTAATTTATTATTTTGATTTTTAATTTAAATTATGACCATCAACATATAAATATAATACTAGTATAATTGTTTACAAAAGCCTATATAGTGCATACCATATTTTGGAAAGCCTTAATGATTTTCTTTATCTGTATATATCCATTGGGATTTTATATTTATATAATGGTCAATACATGTAGAGTTGGATAAATCCTTTTCCAACAAATTTCCCATTAATAGATGTAAATTGGATAAAAATAAATTAAAAGTAGAACAAAGAAAATTGTTATTATTACAGTTGCCATTGACAGGTAACATTAAGTTGGACTTTTTAAACCTTTTTTTCTCTCAACATTTGCTCAATATTTAGCCACATATTGTAATGCAACCATTTTAGACTATATTTGGTATCAGTAACACGATATTCATTTTAATATAATTTTTCTATAATTATCATAATTATATTAAAATAAGTATCATATCATGAATATCAAACATATTTTAATAGTGAAATATTATTCCATCTGTCTCATTATTTGTTATGTATAATTTTCGTGTTAATACAACATAAAATGTCATATGGTTGATTAAACAATAGATAATCTCATTCATTATAATATTACAAGTATTTTTTACATTACAAATTAAATATACGTTAATTAGAGTATTTTTCTTTATCTTTTTAAGACACTATTTTTTGGTGGATCTCAAGAAGCACAACCTTGATTTTTGAGCCATTAAATTAGAGCCCATATACTTGCACATATAATTAAAACAAGTAAATGCAATCTATGATAAATGTATTTGTACAATTAATTCTTAATTTTAATAATTTTCAAGTAAGAATAAAGTAGGAAAAAAGTTATAATTATACACTATATTTTAAGGTCATTTCCTTTATGAAGTGTTTTCTCTTTTTCATCCTTTGCTTTAGATTTCACCAAAATTGATTAATGGGTGCACATGAATTATAGTGGAAATTGATAGTTGGATAGAAAGCCATAGGGGCTTGTCTTAAATAAAGCCTCTAGTTTAATTTTTGATTTTTTTTTCCATGTAAAATAGTGAGATTATAAAAACAAACACCTAATAGCATTAGATATTATTATTTCAAAAATCAATAAAATACTCATAGTTTTGATTGAACCATATAAGATTAATGAGCAGATAAATCAATAAAATACTCATAGTGAGATTATAAAAACAAACACCTAATATATGTTATGATTTGTGACACTACTCAAATTAACCAAATGGCAATCATAAATCACCAAAATATAATAATTACTTGAATAAACTTTTATTATCTACTTGATTATGACATATGGAGAAACAAGTGATATATAATTAGCCAATCTTTCAACTCATTTCATTATTGGTTCACATTTGGAATTAATAACATTAAAGCAAAGCATGTGCATGTGCGTTACCTAATTTGTGGTTATCATAATTTCTTTTAATATTTTAAAATTTTGATTTCAACATCATCACATACACTCTTATTTGCATGTCTCATTTTGAGATAAATATATAAATAAATATAGAGTAATGGAAGTTGACTATTTTGCAACCAGATTGATTTGTAAAGTTAAACCATAAATTAAATAATAGTAAAGTCTTTTGCCTTTATATATTGGATGTCTATAGTTTAATTGTTGGAGGGTGTGTTGTAATATTTAAGTTCAATAAATGATTCTTTAACTAAAGAAACTCATTGAATGCTACATTTGGAGTAAGAGATAGGGTATTGAACTTGGTATCAACATTTGCAATTTATTTACATTAAATTGGACAACGATCACTCCACTATCCGTGGTAGACACAATTTAATATCTCTACGGTTGATACGATAATGACACATCAGCATACGAGTTATTATAATTTTATTTATTTTTATTATTTTATACTGAATAATATTAAATTGTACCATATTAAATAAACACTAGTCGTAAAGTGATAATTAAAAAAAGTTAAAAAATTAATATTTAACTACGAGACATGCCACATTGTTCATGGACGTATTAACTTTACGGTGGGTGAACGTTTTTCTAAATTGCACCATTTTATTTCGGATAGAGATAAATATAAGCCCACTAGTATTATTACATGTTGCCTTTTAATTATTAGTCTAACTCGATTTCAATATAATCGGACCGATTGACTGGTCGATTCGCAGTTAAACTGTTCAAAACGATCGGTTCGTTCTGGTTGCAAAGCAACTTCACCATTATTGCAAATAAACATTGCTCCATATACTATTTATTTGATCAAGAATGGTCCAACTCCAATGCCAAAAGTTTTAATTATTGAACCAATATATATAGATATTCATATATTAGTCAATTTAAATAATTCCCCCAAGTTCAGGGGGGAAACTGCCTTAGAAAAATGACACATGTGTGAAGGGGACCATAAAATAGATACCATTGAACATTATTTGAAGGTTTTATCACATTACAACCATTCCTTATTATTACAGCTAATATTAATATAGTCCATCCAGCTTGTAATGAAATAGGCTAGGCCCCTCTATTTTTTATTTTTTTTATTGTAATAATCCAATTTTTAATTCTATCTAATCTTCACCCTTGTATGGGCTTTATGGGCTCCACCAATTTCACTATAATTACATTTATTTTTTATATTCTTATTTGAAAATATATTTTTTTAATATAAAAATATACTCCTTCCGTCCACGATCTTTCTTTCCAATTTGACCCTGCACAAGTTTTAATAAATTGTGTTGACTTAGTTGGTAAATGGTAAAATGTATTGAATGTTGTATAGTTAGTGGAGAATGAGGTCCACTTTATTGATGATGTGTAAAGTGTATAGAGTAGTGAGTGGAATAAAGGTCTCACATTAATGATTATATATATTAAGTAGTGTGTAGTTAGTGGAGAATGTGACCCACATTATTGATGATGTGTTGAGTTATGAGTAAAGTAAAGGATTTCCAAAAAAATAAAGAAAGTGAGAAGAAACTTGATGAACGGACCAAAATGACAAAGTGGGAAGAAAGATCGCGTGGACGGAAGAAGTAATTATGAGTCACGTGTTGACATTCTTAAGGGTGACATGTATTAGAAATTTGTAACCACAGTAATTGAGTTAGTTAGATGTACTACTATTAGTTTAATTTATTAGGGATTATTTTGCAAAAATAATTAGAGTATAATTAAAAAGACTTATTTAATTGATGTAAATAAACTTCAAAATCTACTTTCAAATTAGGAATAATCGAGAGCGTCAATCAAAATTGATGTATTGATCTTACACATCAACACTTATATTTTCAGTCTGCTTCATCTAAAAAAATTATGCACTATATTGATATGTCATTTTCGATTGAGGCGCTCCGCACTCTCATAAGCTGTATTTTTACGATACATGAAAGATCAAGCTATAGGGATGTTGGATTGTGCAATCCCAACGTGAAAAACATAATAAGAATAGGAAACTATATTTAGTATCAATAATTCAACATGCTATACTCCAAATATTTTTCTTATCAAGTCTAATTAATGTAAGAAAAATATTTTTTTTTCTTCTATGTACATGTTATGGTACAAAGGTATATGTTCATTTTTTTGTGGTACATTTGCCCCCACACTATTTTGTGAAAAATACTATGTTCCATAGAACATTTAATAAAACAATAGGTATATCATGAATATATTAAGGTTGAAGTACAAAAGGAGCACATGCCATGTTTTTGTCTAAAATCAATATTTGGAATATGACAATTCCAATAGTTCAACTCCCATTGATGAGCTTGAAATAGTTATTGGTCTTCATTTGGCTTTGCAATATAGTACATTATTGCTTCTATTAATGAATACACCTAATGTATAAATATTTGATTATAATAATTAACAAGATAGTAATTCACACACACACATAAATTATGAGATTGGTGTCATCAATTAATTAAAGATTAAATTTGTGCTAATTATTTTAATATTATTATTCCATCAATTACATTACTCTCTGATTATTTATTTCGAGCACAGTCAATTAAGAATAATGTGTTAAAAAAAATTATAGAGTTCATAACTTTTAAGCATTAATTTATTTTGTTAAGCAAATCAACGGTAATAAAACGCCGACAAAATGAATACAAGTCGCTAATAACAGGACGAATAAAGTATCGTACCAGAATTATTATTATTATATGATAATCAAGAACATTGGAAACCATATACTAACACCAATTTACATATAAAAATTAAAGAAATCAAACACCCATTACAAGACACATAGATGCAAGGGGGATTAATATTAATTATAACCAATCAATTAATTAATCAAATACTAAATGCACACTTAAAAAACTAACTCGAAGAAGCCCCCATTCTCAAGACATGTTGGTGTAAAAGGGGGCAATCTTGTGATGCAAATTACTAAAGATTCTCTTATCCTATCTCTTACCTATTTAATTACAATTAACATAATCCACCTATTTATTACTTCAAAATTTAAATAAAACTTGGCGGCACAATTAATTAACTAAGTACATATTCATCCATAAAAAGTGCAGTTATTGTAATAATTGGTTTGTTTTAATTAAAAAACACTTAGAGCACCCGCAGTGGCGGGCAGCTTGGGGTTGGCAAAAATGGGGTTGGGTGGCATTTTTGTAATTAAATGGAACTTTTGAAGGATGGGGTTTGGGAGATTGTTGGTATGTTGCAGTGGGGGTTTCACACTTTGGGGTTTGGGAAACTCTACTAATCATTATAGAATGATTGAATTTGTATTAATTTAATTTGTTAATTTAATTTATTAATTTATAATTACAAATTTAAATGAATAAATATGTATTTAAATTTTAATATGTTTTATTTTATTTAATAAATATGTATTTAAAAAATAAAAAATTAAAAAAAACGAAAAAATAAAATAAAAAAGGGGGTGGGGCGCGCGCCCAGGCCACCCGCAGCGGTGAACCCGCGCGGGGCGCGCGCCCGCGCGCCCGTCTCACAACAGCCATCCCCGGCGCGCGCCCGGGGCACCCGCAGTGGGGGTTTCACGCCCGGGCGCGCGCCCCTCCCTTCCCCCAAAGCTGCCCGGGGTTCGCGCGCCCCAACTGCTGCAGCTGCTCTTACATATTTAGTAAAAACAAACTATTTTTTATTTAGATGGAAAAAGTATTTGAATCTTCTATTAAAAAAAATGCGCTCATTCATTTTTTGACATGATCACACAAAATATTTAATGTTTTAAATCTCAGATATATTTTATTTTGTATTTTATTTATTTATTTTTTTTTCTTACACATTTTTCGTGAACGGATAGAATAATAGTCTGAATTAAGGATTAAAGCAATGAAATTAAGTGGGCGTTGCTTCCAATGTGAAAGCGTGAGGCATTTTGTGGAGGGAGTGGGAAGCGCACGTGCCGCCCATGTGACGAAATCGTGCGAACCACTCACGCTTTTAAAAGCAACAGTGACAGCCTAATTTGTATTGTTCTTTTTTGCTGGATTTTTTGAAAAATAGTTCATAATTCATGTGCTTATTTCTGAATTATTATGGGGTTTTGGTAGTTTTTAATAATTATAGATGCTTAATTTAATGCATGTTGTGGAATATGTGTATTGCAGTTTTATTTATGACAAGTTAGTTGAGTTTTTAATTAAGTTATTATTGAATGGAAAGGGTCGAAAAAATAGAAAAAATTGAATTGAATAATAATTTTGTTCGTAAATAAAAATGACAAAATGAATAATAATTTTATGGATTGTTTAGTTTCAAAGTGTATTGGTGGTAAAATAATAGACATACAAAGACTCAAAATCTCGTGCTAAATAGCGCAGAGGTTCAAGAGGACTCAAAGCATAAAACTCAAAATGATCATTAGAATTTAGAATACATGTTTCAACGAGAATTACACGAATAGATTAGAAACATCTGCTAAAATATTATTGTTTTAATTTAATAATAGACGCGCGTTGACATTCCATCGTTGTATCTCCTTTCTTTTCACATCTTATATGCTGAATGATGTAATTTAGGATGTAGGCAGGCCCACTTCTTTTGCTTCATAAAGAAAGGCCCATTTAAATTATCCTAGAAATTAAAATCTAGTCCTTAGAGTCTTAAGGGAATATGTTTGGCGCCATATTGTGATTAAAATTAATACTCCTCCGTTCCCCAAAGATCTTCCCACTTTGACTCGGTACGGGTTTTAATAACATGTGTTGATTTTGGTTGTTAAAGTGTAAAGTGATAGTAAAGTAATGTTAATAGAGAATGGGTCCCACAAAAAGTAGTATGATATGTAAGATATTGTGAGTGGATAATGAGACTCACATTAAATAATATGGGTAAAATAGAAGGTTTCCAAAAATATAAATAAAGTGGGAAGAAAGATGGGGGACATCACAAAATAGAAGAGTGAGAAGATCTTTGGGGGACGGAGTATAATACTACATTTTTATAAAATAAAAATCATAATGTACAGTGAATTTTATATCTATAACACATTTTATATATTTTGAAAATTATAATGGATTAATCTAAAGCCATCAAACTAGATAAACAACAACAAAGAATTAAATCAATTATAAATTCCATATATAATTAAACTTATTCACTAGTTTCTTTTAACATCTGAACCTTGTCCTAAATCTTAAAACTTCACCGATACTTTTAGGTCAAAATTGATGAATTTCAATAAAATTACTTACTATTCTAAAATGTCAATCAATACCCATATTATAAAAGCACGAGAGAATGAGATTTAAGGTTTGTACACAATTGTACTTTGCAATCTAAACAAATTGTATAAAACTTTCCAAAGCTTTCAATACATTGGTTGATGAAGACCTTGTTCTTGAAATTCCATAAAAATTTAATTAGACATTTCTTCATTCTTTTCCTTAAATCTCTTCGAGATTAACTAAAATACTAAATGAGCTTCAACCATTCTAACATCTCTAAGATTTTACCACACCTAGAGTGTCTGCTTGGAGTGAAACAGAGTGCCTAACGTCTCCGATATGCAACGCGTGCTCCCCCATCGGAATCCGACGGATTCCGGCCTCATCCACCACGCTCAGATGCTTACAAACATGAATCCTGATCGGCACTCTCTCCTTCGCGCCCGCGCCCACCCTCACCTTCTCGAACGCGACAAGTTGCTTGTGGGGCGCCCAACGGCCCCCGGGCGGGCTAGAGAACACGAGCACCGTGTGGACTCCGTCTCTCGACCCGACATTCTTCACATCGACGCTGAAGCTCAGCGACAGCCTGCTGCACCTTGCATGAGTGACCCGGACGGATTGGCTCGACATGAGCGTGGTGTTGGAGTGGTGGCGCCCGTCTACGGGGATGGACACCATCTTAGGCGCATCGGCTAATGTGTGCACGAACGTGGAGTAGGAGAGCCCATGGCCGAAGGGGTAGACGACGGGCCCTTTATAGAATCGGTAAGTCCTCCCGGGGTAGCTTCTTGAAGGATTTGGCCTCATATCCATTGTTGTCATAGGCAAGTTGTTGAGGTATTCTTGAGGGTACCATGTCATTGGAAGCTTTCCACCTACAAATTAATTTAATTTACATACAAATAAAAAACAACAGTTCAAGAACATCAAGTATTGTATATACCAGGATTGTGAGATCCAAATAGGATATCAGCAATGGCAGCGCCTCCGGATTGACCCGGATAGCCGGCCCACACGATAGCTCCGATTTTGGGATCGTGAACGGCGAATGAGACATCAACCGGACCACCACTCATCAACACTAGAATGACTGGACCTTTAGAGGCAGCAGCAACCTTAGAGATGAGCTCCTGTTGGCGCCCGGGAAGTAGGAGCCCTGCTCGGTCCTTGAACTCAGCCTCGACAGTTTGATCCAATCCCATCACCATGATAGTTGCATCTGCCTGGCGGGCGGCCTCAATAGCGCCACCAAACAACGTGTCGCTACCACAGGCCACGTCAGCACAACCGGGCTGATGAATCGCCCTTGCATACTTCCTTATCCCTTGTAATGGAGTTGTGTAGCCACAAGCCACCCCTGCATGGAAAAAGAGAAGAAATCTTAAAGGCAAAAGCTCTACAAAACCACACGTATTAGGCCTGGTTATTTGATCTTCTTACCAGCATAATTGCCTATCATAGTGAGAGTAACATCAGAATTAGGACCGATGACAGCGACAGGATGGTGTCTTCGAGTAGAGAGAGGCAGCGCAGGGCCTTGGTTCTTGAGCAAAACTATGCCTTGTCGAGCAGCCTCGAGTGCTAATTCTTGGTGAGCAGAGGTGCAGACGTCGTTGGGGCCAAGTTTGCCGTATGGATGAGATGAAGGCTCTCCATCAAACATTCCTAGCCTCATTTGAACTGTGATTGTATTGAATAATGCAAGATCAACCTCTGCTTCTTTTACCAACCCCTTTTGCACTGCACTCTCTGTGTGAACTCCCAAGAAAGGTCCACAATCCAAATCCAAACCTTAACACCATCAAAAGTCCAAACACATCACACAGTCAACCACAAGAACTACTAGATCCATCATCGTGGACAATTCAATCTAATCTAATCTAGTAGTTACCCGCTCTTATTGCATCTGCAGCAGCTTCCTCTGGAGTTGATGTGTAGTGTTGATTATCATAGAACACACCGACCGAGTCACAATCCGACACAATGTACCTATTGCCATGATCAGAAATTCAAGAACTTAAGACACATATATATAAGGCTGGTAGGCTACTTTTCTCGATCACTCATGGGAATGAGTTATGAATATGTACCCGTTGAGACGCCAAGCACCTCGTACCATCCCTCGGAGAAGTTTAGGATCAGCGCAGGTGGGGACACCATTGACTTGATTGTAAGAACACATCACACTTGCAACATTGCCATCCTTCACACAACTTCTAAAAGGAACATCAAACGTGTCCACCATGTCTTGTTTGCTCACCTGCAGATTTTGCATCAACTATAATGTTATACCATAACAGAATTCAAAACCCTCTTGAAAGCACATAAGACAAGAGTGTTGGATCACCTTTGCATTAAAATGGAAGCGATCCACTCCGCTCCAGTTATCAAGATCATAGGCCGTGTAATGCTTGCAGCACGCCGCCACCTTCAGCCGGTCGCTGCCGTCCGTCCCCTGCAAACCCCTCACGTACCTCGCTGCATACTCACCGGCGATCACCGGGTCTTCACCAGGAGTTTCCTGTCCCCGGCCCCACCGTGGGTCCCGCAGTATGTTCACATTCGGGCTCCAATACGTCAGGCCCGCCATGCCCCCGTTGTACATAGCTCGGGCCTCGTCCGACACAACCTGTCCATACTCGGGCCATGTTATTAAAACATATAATATAAACCAACTACTTTCACACCTCTCTACAACTTCGAGCTTTTATTCTAACGTGGGCCCGAGGTTGCCGCCCACACTGACACAACCTCACATTATTCTACCTTCCAATTCGTTACTTAATCTATCCATACAGAGAAGGTACACTTTAATAATCAACTTTTTTAGGCCTTTTCTTTAAATTGGGAATACAATTCACAAAGTTCCGAGAAGATATCATTTTTAATGGAGATAATGTAGACATTTTCGAAAAGCGCAAATGGATCTTTCGCTGTAGTAATATAATCAAAATAATGGTTTCTGATGCAACTGTTGTGGCTATATATAATTGTATGCTATGCAAGTGGAGTTAATGTTCAATTATTAACTCTCCAACTACTGCTCAAAATATGCCCAACAATGGTGGTTATAGAAATTATTGAGTAGTTGGTGTATAATCTAAAACAAAATGAAGAAAAATTGAGCGAAAATTGGTTTGTGTGGATGATGATCTTATCTAATATTCTTCTTTCAGTTGCATAAAACAAAAAGTAACAGAAAAAGTGAAAGCGCGAAAGAAGACGGAAAGAGGAATAAATAAATTAGATTGGAGCGATCTTACTTTTCCGATCTCTTCCCAGAGTGAGGCGTTGAAGGAGGCGGCGGTGTTGATGACCTGCGGGAAACTGGTGGCGCCGGGGAAAGCGCCGCCGAATCTAGTCCCAGGGCCGACGTTGGAGACGCCGTGGAGCGCCTCCGACCACCACTCGTACCCCTTGATCCCCAGGCGCGGCACGGCGGCGGCATTGTTCACCAGAAGCTTGACCTTCTCCTGCAGCGTCAGCCGCCCGATCAAGTCCTTCACCCTCTCCTCCGCGCGCAAATCCGACCGGCAGAACGGCAGCGTTTTGGTGGCGGCGTTGGTCGGATCGCATGCGAACGGCTCCCGCGCTGCGACCACCGCGAGAACTAAGAAGAGTGCCGCGAGGGGGAAAGCGCGAGAGGTTGGCATGGCTTTTGCTTAGAACTTAGAAGGAATGGATATGGAGGAGGAGGAGTGGTGTGAGGGAAGCAATGTGAGGGAAGTGGGGTGGGGTTATATAGGAGAAGATATGGGGATTATGGGAGTGATGAATGATGCCCATGATTTTGTTGAGGGAGAGAGAGAGGGAGAGCAAGTTGCATTTGCATTTGCATTTGGATTTGCAGCTGCAGCTGCAGTTGGAGTTGCAGTTGCAGAGAGATTAAAGTAGAAGAAGAGATGATATTCAAATAGTATTATTATTACTCTATTTTGGAGGTAAAAGAAGCAACTTGCAAACAAAGATAAGCCCATACATATTTCCTTTTTAAAACACTTTAAATCTATATTCTTATCCTCACTATGTCTACAAAATTGTCATTTATATAACACTTTAACCACAAATTCTCATAAATGATTTCAATATGTTATTATTATAGAACACAAATCATATAATATTTATTAATTAAATATGTATATATAAGTGAAAGAAAAATTAATAATTAATTAACAAGTTAATTAAATATGTTATTAGTTGATTGTGGATCCACATTATTTATTGTTAAATATATATCGTGACTTCTTAGTCCAATAATGCGATCATAATTATTGAAATTATAATTTTTCATTTTTTTTCATGAACAGATGAAGTATTTAGTTCACTTGACACGCGTTTAAGTGTATTGAACGAAATTTGAAAGAAAGCTATTTTACGTGTTTTTTTGTCCTATTAATGTTTATTTGTTTTTAAAAATGGTAACAAACGATTTAACTTTTACATATTTTACGCTACTTCTATTTTGCGTGTATAAAAATAAATAAATAATATTTAACGGGATCGAACAAGTATAAATTATCTTCGTCATGTACTACCTACTAATGCAACAAATATAGGTAATAATTATATGTTACGATCAAATTATTACTATTTGAAGTTGTGAAGCACATTGTTTTATTTCAATAAGTAATAAATTAAGTTTTTAATAATCATACTACTAAGAACCCGAGCACGAAATCTTTAAGCCCCGACAATAATAATTTCTATTATGATACTAACAAATGTACACAATTAGTATTTATTTTTTTTAACTGATATTATATTAAATTTAAATTATAATATAGTATCATGAAAAATTTGAACTCAAAATTTATTATTTCCAATATTAATTTTATCCCACTGACCAATAATATTTTTTAATTTCCATTATCATCAAACCATCCAATTATTGTGACCTATCCTTTACTTAAAAGAAAATAGTGTGACTTACCCAACAAACAAAATCATGACATGTACATTCTTGAAATAAAATCATGACATGTACACTATTGTAATAAATTAAGATAAAGATATAGGCCCACAAAGAGAAGTTGAATATATACTTAATTTAACATACAACATCCCTTCACGTAAAGTATCAACTGGTGTTGATAGAAAAAATATATTAGATCAGCTATTTATTAAATTATTTCCTTGCTTATAATTTATTTAAGCCCCTTAATGGGCCTTGGGCTTCAATAAACAGTCGGCCCATTAAGAAAAATGAAAAAAGCACGTCGCCTGAGAGATTCGAACTCTCGCGGGGAAACCCCATGTACTTAGCAGGCACACGCCTTAACCACTCGGCCAAAGCGACTTTGTGTTATTCTGTATTTGGCTATTTTAAAATATTTGCATCAATTAGAAAAAACTCGTTCGAAGCTAAACAAGACGAGCTTGAGCCTCAAATCAAGCTCGATAATGTTATCGGTCCAAGTTCGAACATTATGATGCTTGAATCGATATGGTTACGAACATGTTCGAGATTGTGTCTAATTGAGTATATTAATGAGTCGTTCGTGAGCACATCAGTCGAGTTATTTGCATTTGTGTTGATCGAACTGCTCTCAAGCTTATTAATCGAATTTGTTAAATAGTTTAAAGCAAAGATTAAATGTTTTTTGTAGTTTAAAAATAAGCTCAAATTTGAGTATGAAAACATGTCGATGATGTGCTCAGTTAAAGAACTAAACTTTTAACAAGTCAAGTCTAACCTCGAATTCCATTAGCTATATGTCTCGAGTTGAGTTCGATGATACGAAAATTTGAGTATCTGAACCGCATGATTGTGTAAATAAATCGAGCTTGATCGGATTACTATTTGGCTCGTTGAGCCGAGTTTGATCATACGAAAATTTGAGTAACTCAACTGCATGAGTATGTAAAAATGAATCGAGCTCGAATAGACTAGTATTCGTCTCGTCTTGTCTCAGCTTCGAAATTAATACTTCATCTGTCTTATTAATTAAGTAAAATAAAAAATAATAAAGGTCAACATCGACGTCTTCCCTACGAAGCCTAACCCCAACTTGACCTCTCTCTCTCTCCCCAAAACCAAACCAAACTCACACCACAAATCCCTATCCAATCCCCCTCCACCACCCTCCGCCGCCGCCGTCGCCGCCATGTCAGCATCCCCTTCCACAGTGGTGCCCCGCCTCTTCTACCACCCGGCCTACTGGTGTCACTCCTGCGACATGAGCATCGGCCTCCCCCCCTCCCCCACCCCCAACGCCCTCCTCTGCCCCCACTGCCACCGCGACTCCCTCGAGCAGATGGATATGGACGACGCCGTACCCCCCACCGCACCTCCCCACCGCAGCCCCTTCGATCACACCACCGCTGCCGCGTTTACTCCGTCCGACGATAATTTTCTCCTCACCAGCCCTTATCTCCACCGTTTAATCCACCACCTCACCACCGCCGCAGACGCCGGGAATTCCCGATCTGATCCCGCCCCTAGGTCGTCTATAGACTCCCTGAAGGAGGTCACTATCACCGCTGATAGTGACGCCACGATGCTCTGCCCGGTGTGTAAAGACCCGTTTGTTGTTGACTCCGTCGTCAAAGTGATGCCCTGCAAGCACACTTACCACTCGGATTGCATTGTTCCGTGGCTCGAGATAAATAATTCTTGCCCCGTGTGCCGTTTTAAGCTGCCGGCGGTGGAGGAGCGGATGGCGGAGGGTGATGGGGAGGGATATGTGGGATCGGTCAGGCTTGAGGAGTTGGTGGATGATGAGGTGGATTTGTATGGATTCAGGAACACTCTTAGGCATATTGCGAGGAGGCATCGGTGGAATGATGAGGCTAATATTGGGAGTGGAAGCGAGGGGAACTTATTTTCTCCCACCCAGATTGGGGAGGTAGAGAGAGGGGATGGAGTTTTAGAGAGAGAAAACAGTGTGGAAACTGTGTCGAGCTGGCCGAGGTGGCAGGCGGAGGAGCGAGGGGGAGGTGGGGGAGGCACCGACGAGACTGATGCATTTGCTCGAAGTTGAAGTCTTGTGAGGGTTTGTAATTGGATTTTGTACGGTTTCAGCATAAAGTAGAGGTATAATTTGGTTACTGCTTTCCTTTGTTTTGTTTAAATCGTTTCCATGGGTTGCTTTGTACATAGTTCCAGTTGGTTTCGTTTCTTAGACCCATCTATTTGAGCAAGAGTTTTCTTTGGATAATTAGAAAATTAAATGCACTTAAAATAGTTCAGGAATACTAGAAAGATTGGTATCAGTATGCAGCATGGTACATTGGTACTAGAGGCTTCATACATGTATTGATTGTTGGGACTTGGGAATGCTATTTCTTCTTCTTGCTTTTTTCGGAAACTACGGTGCTGGTTAGCTATTTGCCATTTGAAAAAAGGGAAGCAGTTGCTTCGTGATTTTGATATTACCTCCTTTTTAAGCAATTTATGCTTCTTAGTACAATACTTCGTCCTTAATCTGTGGCCTGAGGCCTCTTGCTTAATGTTGCTACAACAAATATTGGCTAAGCTTAATCGTTCGAGTTTCCTCTCTTTTAACCAAACCTTGACATTTCTTGTAAAAGTACAAGCACACATACACATCTATCTTGAGCTGTCAATATTCTCCTTTATACCTGACTGTTGGCTACATGGAAAGTTGGAAACACATGGAAACAATTATTCTGTGTCAATTGGTGGGAAGGGGTTGTTAGCATGCGTAGTTGCGTCATGTTGCAACTGATGTTTTGGTTCTTATGAAGATTTAAAATTTGACTTACCCATATATGTTTTCAACTATAGCCTATATTTTACAGTCTTGGCATATGCGTCTACAGCGTGAAAGACTTATACTGTAACTATGTTTTGTGCTTTTAGATGTGTTTTGTCATCTGAATCACTCCATCCAGAATTTCACTTCATTAGCTTGTGTCTCACTGGATTAAATTTTTCTTCTTCTATGTCCAGTACCTGTACTTAAAATCATCTGAATTTGTCTAATTTATACATTTACAACTTTTTGTGCCGTTATTCATATGTGATATGTGACAACTATGTGAAATTAAATTCCATTTATGTCCAACAGATATTTGCTATATTTATTGTACTACTACGCCCTTCTCACATAAAATGTTTTGGTGAATATAGTGATTGGATGAAAGTTATAAGTTCAGACTTAGTAAGTTAGTTCATTGTACCAATCGATTGAATGGCCTCGACTTGTCATTTGTTCTGTTGATTGTGTATTATAAGTTATAACATGTGTCTGAATAATTTATAAAAAGACGATTGGTTTGCCATAATGGTGAGTTGCAATGCTAAACTTATGTGGTTGTGGTATTTGGTTGAATTATTTAAGGTCTAGCTCGGAGGTCCTGTGCTGTTTCCTGGTAAAATTTAGCTGTTCATCTCATTAGAATGGTGATATTGAGCCTCGCGGTTGATTAGGAATGCCCTTAAGTTGTTGGAAAAGTTTGGTAGTTTATAACAGATATACTGGCCTACGCAATTTCAACTTTGTCTTCGAATTTTTTTGAGTTGCTTTATTGTTGGTTTGGGGCTTTAGTGTTGGGGAAGTACATATCAAACAAAATCTACTATACTTTCCATTGCAAATTTGACCTAGTATTTTTAATGGAGTATTGGGTTAAATTGGGTTTAGGATTACCTAAACATTTGTGGTGTTGGAAAGTTACTTATGTTATAAAATTTTCTTGAAATGAAAAAGACCTTTCTAATTACAAGGTGATTGAGAACCAAGCAACTGAGCAACTATGCATGTATTAGTATCCCATCTTTAGCTTCACAGAGATGTCTTTCTGGAGCATATGTCTAATACTATATTGGTTTGCATTTTCAGGTTATGTATATCCCTAGGAGGTCAAGAACCCGAGACGGCCGTATTATCACCTGTAACGAGCATTGTCAAGTATAAATTCGCTTCGTATTCGTATGTCCTTCTTTGTAATAACAAAAGAAAGAAAAGAGAAGCGCTAATCATGCCTCTCTTCTTCCCTTCCCCCTTCCTGCTCTCGTCTCCCTGAAAGTGTAATCAAACTCTTGCTCTTAATCATACTCGAATTCTTCTCTACAACCAAAGGACTTGTTGCCTTTCACGAGTCCCATCCCCTCGTTGTAAAACCTTTCCTCCTCTCTCAGTTACATGCCGATCGGCCTCCGGCTTCCTGTTGTGAGTTACTTTCCCAGATCCCGGACACTTCAAGAATGTACTGACTCGTCAAATAAATTGAATTAAGGTCTTGGAAATAGAGTATTTAGAAAAGTAAGCAGTTGCGATATTGATTTATTTTTGCTACCATAATTTGTTGTGCAAAAGACTGTTCAGAGCTTGATTTGATAGTGAAAGTTTTCAGTCCAAAATTTAGGCGAACCTCAAGTTAAGATAGTTATTTTCTAAAATAAAAAATTCATACGAGCTCAAACTCGACTCCGAATGAACTCGAAAATTATTAATATAAATATTAAACGAGCTGAGTTTAAGTTTGAGTTTGTAACTGATATTATTGAGCTTCCCACGAGTCGAGCTGGATCAAAAGCTTGAGCTGAAGTTGAACACCGTAATATTCTAAAAGAGTTGTTCGGCTCGCTTACAGTTTACACCCTATCTAAAATACACGAGAACAGGAAAATTAATTGTATAATTTATAAAAAAAATTGCAATAACTATAATGTAACAAATAACAATTTACATCCTTGAGAAAAAACAAACATGGCTCAGAACATGGCCATTTCTTTCTGTAAAGATCCCATTTATTCCCATCTTTCTTCTGTGTGTGATTAACTATATAAGACATAACTAGTTTCTCCATGCAGTTCCCAGTGAGCCAGTGCTAGACTGATGCTGAAACATAACAGTTGTATAATCATGAGGAAATATTCGAGCATGCGAAGTCGCTCCTATAATATGACGAAAAGAAAGAGAATCTTGCCCGTTTAAAGATTATAAGACGCGCGAGTGCGATAAGTGTAGAAGAAACACGAACATTCGATAGGGGTAGAGACTAGAGAAGGAGCACTCACAAGTCATAGAGAAAAATATCTAGCCGCCAATATGAATCATCGGTCTGTTTGGAGTCTTTGCGATGTCAAACATCCCAGCATGAGCCGCTTTCTTCCTTTTTATCTGGTTCTCGGAAGAAATGATAGGAAATATGAGATTGCAAGTATACATCACACTAAATTGGAGTTAGTTGTAAGAACTTGGCAATATTTCGACAAGAAGGCTGCGATTCCCGGGAGTAGGGGTGCAGTCGGAAGAGAGAGAGAAGGGGGGGGGGGGGGCCCCCCTTGAGTGTTGTATGCAAGATGATCGAAATAGCAAAAGCTACCTACCGCTGCTCCGATAATCTCCTTAAGTTCATCATCATCAGCACCGCGGCGCATGGGGTCCCTCAAGCTAACCTGAGAGGGTCGTGTTAGCAGCAGAATATTGTATAAAATGATGACAAGCATTGAGTTATAGAAGTGCAGAACACATTGTGTTGCCCCTACTCGTTTACGATGAACGATGAGCAAGGTAAATTTTTTACCTCTGAGGGACCAAAGAGGCAAACTTTAAAGTTCCCATCAGCTAAAAGTCTCAGTCTGTTGCAACCTGCGCAGAAATGTTCGGTCATCGATGTGATGAAAGAAACTGTACCCTGATGCCCATCGATCCTGAAGTTCTTCGCTGTCTCGGTGGGGTGATCTTGAATTCTATGGAGTCCTTTGTTTGCCCTGTTGAGAGATATTGAACCACTCGTACATGTAATGACTAAATGAGAAAGGTTAAACTAGAGATCTTAGGATTCTACCTTACCACAATATCCAACATTTCAGAGTAAGATACTAGTTTCTTCGAATTCCAGACGTTCCCATCGAAAGGCATGAACTCGATAAACCTTACGTTTATTGGCTTTTCACGGGTCAGTTCAACAAAATCACATATTTCGTCGTCATTGAAACCGCGCATTACGACACAGTTTACCTGATAGAAAGTCGGAGAGCAGAGCACATTAACAAGAATATACGAAAAGAGAAAATGAGGACATAGGAAAATATATATCAAGAACAGCGATACGTACTTTGACGGGATTATATCCCAACGCTATAGCAGCATCGATGGATTTCAACACTCTATCATGTCCTCTCCTCCGAGTCATAAATTCGAACTTTGCTGGAACCAATGTGTCTAAGCTTATGTTGAGCAAATTAAGCCCACATTCTTTTAATCTTGGAAGTTTATTTGCCAGTGTGATTCCGTTAGTAGTCATAGCAAGCGTTTGCAGTCCTCGTAAGTCTGAAAGATGTCTGCAAATTTCATCGATGTCCTTCCTAATCGAGGGCTCCCCACCGGTCAGACGAATTTTTGTGACCCCTGAACTGACAAACAAATTCGCTACGCGCAAGATCTCCTTCTGCGAGAGAAGCTGAGGGCTGGGAGTTAGCTCTGCACCTTCAGCAGGCATACAGTACTGGCACCGCAGATTACACCGTTCCGTCAATGAGATTCTCAAGTAAGTATGTCGCCTCCCGAATGAATCAACTAGCATGTCGGAAACAGGTTCCTCTGCTGGAAACTTTTCGCACGAAGTACAGGTTCCATCATTTGTGTCACTTGTTGAGGTCAGTCCATCGTTGCTTCTTTGTAGAACGTGAGACACGGCGGTACTATTCGCCTGAAATGGAATTTGATCACTATAAGGAAACTATAGTTCGTTCCACGACTCGACATGTAAACTAGGAAGCTAGATTACAATAGGACAGCTGAAACAAGAAAACCAAACAACTCCTCCTCTTCACATCTTACAAAATCTCAAACGAAGATATCTACTATGAAGCTCTTAGTGCAAAACTAGGTATGGTTTCCTTCACTCCACCTTCTTCGACTTCGAGGCAATATTGACAATGACAAAAATATAAGTTGATATTACAAATAGCATCTCAGCTAGTTCAAGCTAAAACAAGAAAAGTAGCACATTAAGCTAAATCAAGCTTCGTGAGAAAGCAAATGCTGAAGTTATGATCAACTAGTAAGTGAGCAAAGTAAACAACAATGGCTACATCCATAATCAAGTCTTGACAGACAATCTTTCAACACCAGGAACTTATCAAATAGCTGGAATTAGTGAACTAATAGATGACAATATTCTCAATCGAACTCCACACAAATCCATATTCCCAGGTACTAATTCAGCAAGGTGACTCAAAATTCACATAAATTCCAAAACAAAACCGTCAACCAAGAAAAGCATCACATTAAGCTAAACCAAGCTTCATGAGAAAGCAAAAGCTGAGCTTATGATCAACCAGTGAGTGAACAAAGTAATCAACAATGCCTGCCTCCTTCATTAAGTCTTGAGTCTTCACAAACAGTCTTTCAACACAGCAAACTAATCAAATAGGAGAACTTGACTGGAATCAACAACATAACAGATGACAATCTCAGTCAAATCCCAAACAAATCCATATTCCCAATTACAAATCCAGCAAGGTGACTCCAAATTCACATAAATTCCAAAACAAGACCAGAACCAAATAGTAAACAAAAAAACGAACTTACGGAGGTGAAATTCCTCAGACCCGGATGGAATCTAACAATCTTGGATATGCAGAAACGCATGGTGAAAGCAAGATTGAAACTTTGGCACCGATTCTTGTTGGGACAGAAGGAATAGAGCTGAATTCTTGAAAATAAATGATGGGTCACCTATTAATGCTAACAAGGAGGAAACAGATAAGGTGAACAGGAACGGGGAGTGATTCTTTACAGAGGTTGGTAATGAGGGAAAGATATTCAGTGCCTCGTGGTAAACTAGTTCAACACATGACGATGAAATTGAAGGCGGCATATGCATATTATATTAATATAATTGTGTATATATATGGGGCCAACTGTCAAGGCAAGCAAGCACAAAGAGAGTCAATAGCCGTGGCTGGTGTATAGAGTCAAAGGCCAAATGTGGTGTGTGCGTGTGTCCTTTTTCCATCCATTGCTAATCTACACTCGTTCTTTATTCGATCTAATTTGGTAAACATAATTGAAATCTAGTCTAAATTTTTAAATATTGAAATAATTCGGCATGATTATGATTTCTAAGAATAAAAAGATGAAAATTTGGAATTAAATATTACATAATGTATGAATAATATCATTTTTTACTATTAATAATATATAAATAACCCATTATTATCACAACACAAAATCCAAACAGTGCATCAGTAAAAGTGCCAATAAAAAACCAAGAAAATTGACGACCCATTTGATATTGGGCCCAAATGTGAATTCCCACAATGCCTAACTTGGACAAGTTCGAGGCCTTTTCTTTTTATGTTTTTAGTATTATACCAACTTTTCTTGTAATTATAAATTATAATTGTTTCATTTTTCTGTTAAATGAAACATATGTCCATATTTAGCTTAAAACACATGTAAAAATCGTAGATATAAAAAAATTAAAATAAATTAACAAACAAATTAAAGACACATTCATCAAATGTGAATTGTCTCATTAAAGATACAATTATTTATTTATTTATTTTTGTAAGGGAAGACTTTGACTGTTGCTGGCTGTACTGTCTTCTCCCTTTATAGCTTCGAATGGGCAACATATTTTGAAAATCGATCATTAAACAATAATTAATATTAATATTAATATTAAAATAATAAATTTGGACTAAAAAAACAACTAAAATATAAAAGTCGCCAACGGCCAGAGTTGATCCATATTTATAGTCTCAGTAATTCATTCATCTCTCAACAGCTCAAGCTTTTCCGCCAACGCCTCCTACTCTTCCTCTCTCTGCCAACAAATTTTCTCGCTAAAGGTCATTATTCTGCCTAACTTCCAAATTCGTTTATTCTAATTCCTGTTTTTTCTGCTAATTAGACAGTTTATCTACTTTTTCGTTGTAAGTATTGTTGATGTTTTAATTCATGTTCGGTTGTTATGCTGAGCTTTTTTTTTTTTTTTTTTTTATATATGATCGGTTGATGTGTTTGTGCTTTAGGCTACATTCGTAGTGGTTATAGTTGATTTGCTTTTGGTTGAAGTGCTTGAACTGTTATGATTGAATCGGTTTGTGCAGTAGCTTGGGTATTCGGGAGCAATGGTGTTTCACAAGAGCGCTTCTCTGTTGTCGAAGCTGCGATCTCGCGCTGTGAGTAATTTTATTAGTTCTCGGTTTGTTTGTGTGAAGACCTTAGGGAATTACGTTCATTTGGAAATGGCGACTGGAAGTCATGTGATTTCACGTGCATTTAAGGTTTTAGGTATAGTAGTCTGAATAGAGTTCTATTTGATGAAATTCATCTACTAGGTCGTGTTAGAGCCTAGAGGTAGCCTAGCATGTATGGTTTTCTTGCTGCCGTGTCTTAAATTTGTTTAAAACGGAATTTTCGCATCAACAGGTCCAACAGCCAGGGCTTCGCAATTCTGTCCGCTGGTTCCAAGTCCAGACATCCTCTGAGGTTATAAGCATCTCTTTTTCATTTTCATTTCTATTTTGTAGATTCCCATTAAATCTTACCGGTGGTCGTGTACCTTTGACTTCTTTATAGGACCTACATTCCCAGTTGAAGGAATTGATTCCAGAACAACAGGTACTTTTCTTATATGGATTTAGAATCTATTCATGCTTTGCTTTGTTTTGTTGGTTTAGTAATACCAATGACTATCAGTTTAATCCTACTGAGTATGAACTTTCTCTCAGGAACGCCTAAAGAAACTCAAGTCAGAACATGGCAAAGTTCAGCTAGGAAACATCACAGTTGATATGGTACATGTCTTTCTTTCTTGATTTTTATATGGAAAACTGACAATTCAAGTAATGCTGGATTTGTTTGTTCATTTCTCAAAAGGTACTTGGTGGAATGAGAGGAATGACAGGACTAGTGTGGGAAACATCATTACTTGATCCAGAAGAGGTAAACCCCATTTATCAAGATACCATCAAATCCTTAATAAATATGCATGCAAACTACAAATTTTATGTTGTGAAAGTGTTACTGATTTTTGTACCTTATTTTGCACTTAACCCGTCTTAGGGAATTCGCTTCAGGGGTTTGTCTATTCCTGAATGTCAGAAGTTGTTACCTGCAGTGAAGTCTGGAGGTGAACCATTACCTGAAGGTCTACTTTGGCTCCTTTTAACAGGAAAAGTAAGTTGCTAACTTTGTATTATGCCCCAAATGCCTCTTCTCGTCATCGATTATAGTTGAATTTGACATTGTCCAAATATAAACAAGTATACTTTAAATAAACAATGTTTTATATCAGACTTTATCTTTTGTTTAACTTTGTCTTATGAAATTGTTGTGGATTCACCTCATTTGTTTATTTTTTTGGGGAAGGTTAATCTTGTTTTCTTCCCTGCGTGGGTCAGGTGCCGACAAAAGAGCAAGTTGATTCATTATCAAAGGAACTAAGGAGTCGTGCCACTGTCCCAGGTTATCCCAACTCTCAAATTGATTATTTGATAGTTATCCTATGATTGCAAAATGATAAACCAGTTCGAAACTTCTTCATCCCAATCAAATCGTCCAACATTTTGTAATAGCTATATAATTTATATTTTAGACGATGCTATAATGTCAGATGGTATTTTGAGAAGAAAAGGTTTCTATTCATCCTAAAGACATTGCATCCATGGATATAATTATTTGTCCGACGATCTTTTTGCAATTGAAACTTCAACAATTATGCATCACAATTTGAAAGCTACCTTGCCTTTGTACCTTTGATTGCAAGCTCATCTTTATATTAACTTTATTTTTTTTGTTGCAGATCATGTGTATAAAACAATTGATGCACTACCTATTACTGCTCATCCAATGACTCAGTTTGCAACTGGTGTTATGGCTCTTCAGGTGGAATGATGAATTACTATTTTTATTTTAATTGCACAAGGAAACAATACTTTACAAACCTTTCGGGTTAATAGCTATCTCTAGTGCAATCAGGGCATGTGCATATCCCTTTTCTTTACATTGTATGAATTCTTCTGATCTCATTGTTGTCTTGCATTATGGTTGGAATTAAAGCTGTTCCCTTTCATTCAAATTTATCAGAAAGGGGAAATAGATTAGGGTCCTCCAGTCTTCACTTGTGGAAGGAGCATTTAACTGAAAAATACTTTGTTTTCTTTGCTTAAGGTCCAAAGTGAATTCCAGAAGGCATACGAGAAAGGGATCCATAAGTCCAAGTGAGTAGTTTGGAGGCTTTACTTTCTGTTATGAATCAAATCTTTTTCATATTCAGGATTTCATGGTTAGTCATTGACAGGTACTGGGAACCAACATATGAGGACTCCCTTAGTTTGATAGCACAACTTCCGATTGTAGCTTCATATGTCTACCGCAGGTTGGTGGATAGATTGTCTTAGGATTCTTGAGTTCAATCTTGTAAATTAATTAAGCCATCAATTCATTCTGTTAAAAACAGATTGCCACGTAAAAATTCAATTCGTGTTTTGCTTATAAGATTATATTTTGTTATTGCTTACCACTTGTTTGAACTTGTGAAGGATGTACAAGAATGGGCAAGTTATACCAGTGGATGACTCTTTAGATTACGGAGGCAATTTTGCACATATGCTAGGTTTTGATGATCCTGCCATGCAAGAGCTTATGAGGCTCTATGTGACCATTCATAGGTATTGTGATTTTGTCATAACAATGTATCAGTGTGGGTATCAAATAACTTGTGCAGATGAATCAAAATATTATTCTATTGTGTAATTTGCATATTTATATTACTTCATGCAGTGATCATGAAGGTGGGAATGTCAGTGCCCATACTGGTCATCTAGTAAGTGATGTTATGCTGCATTACCATTTCCCAAGTGCTTTGACTTTGCAGAAAAGCCAGTGCAGCATTAACTAAGTTGGCTATATGAGAATCTTGTATCTCTCTAATACTGAAACTGTATTCCACAGGTTGCTAGTGCTCTTTCCGATCCTTATCTCTCATATGCTGCTGCATTAAATGGTTTAGCTGGTCCACTTCATGGCTTGGCTAATCAGGTGCTAGAATGTTATTTTCTCAATGTCAAAGTGCATATATCTCTTTTTCATGAATACTACAATATCAAGATTAATTTATGGAATTTATCTTTACATCTAAATCATACTTCTATATAAAAGTGTCTGTATTCAAAAGACTTGACGAATAACTATCTTGCACTACGTCTCTCCCAAAAGTTGGATACCTACCTCTACTTTTGTTCTGTGGTTTTTTCTTTTCATTAAGAACTTGGATCCAGCTCCTCGTTCTGAAAGATATATATACAAAAATACAAGGTGCTCTGGGAGCCATCCCAAACATTTCGAAGTTGATAATACAAAAAAATAAATAAAAATAATCTAGCCAATAACCAGCAACAATATCTCCAAGGTAAATATACATGATATTCTTTACTAAATATCTGCTTCATTTTTTGATCTTGTACAGGAAGTCTTGCTATGGATTAAATCGGTGGTGGGAGAATGTGGAGAAAATGTTAGCAAAGAAGATCTGAAAAGTTATGTATGGAAAACATTGAACAGTGGGAAGGTTAGTGCGGCCCTTACTCTAGATCTGCTGTTCTTTCAGTTCCTAAGATGTAGAAGTCATGTTGCAGTTAATTGATTATCCCCTCTGTAGTTTAAGTAACCCTTAATAAGATTCTGACAGTCATAACCCTCTTACTCAATTTCCTTGGTTTCCACCTTGATTTGGCCTCTTCAGTTTTGATCTTCTCATCCTTTACTTGGCACTATAGGTTGTTCCTGGATTTGGGCATGGAGTTCTGCGCAAGACTGATCCGAGATACACATGCCAGAGAGAATTTGCTCTCAAGCACTTGCCGGAGGATCCACTGTTTAAACTAGTAATCGCTTTAGCCTCGATAAAATATAGTAGTATACTCATACTCAGTTTTTAACTATCTTCTGGTATTTTTTGTCCAGGTTTCAAATCTTTATGAGGTAGTGCCTCCAATACTATTGGAGCTTGGCAAGGTATGAGTCCCTGGTTTACAACTAAATGCTGCTTAGAAGTTTACATAGGATTTCTTCACCTTTTATATGTTAAACTAACTTCTTACTTCGAAGTCAATTAGATTCAAATTAATCGGAGAGCTGTGTAGCATACAATGAAATATTTATTGCTTGTGGAAAGTAGATCACACGTGGAATTACGTTGAGATTTTAACCATGAACTCTATTGCTGTCATACAAAGCTCTTTACTACTTTAATAACCTTTTCCATCCTACATGCATGATATATACGTGCATACATATACTTATAGCAAGTCTTAAATATTTTCTGCCTATCGTCTCTTTCAATACACACAAATATGTTATTTTTTCGTCATTTTGCATATCTTGGTCCTTGTGTAGATTATATATGTGACATGACTTTTGCAGGTGAAGAACCCATGGCCTAATGTAGATGCCCATAGTGGAGTATTGCTCAATTATTATGGTTTAACAGAAGCAAGGTACAATTTTTTTCAAATTTTCTTCTACTGGTTTATTCTGCTCGTTTACTATATTCTCACCGGAGAATACTAATACACAATTTTCCCATCGACGTTGTTAGATACTACACTGTTCTGTTTGGTGTATCAAGAGCTATCGGCATTTGTTCTCAGGTTCTCTACCGCACACAGCCTCTTTTACTACTTTTCTACTTTTTTACGTCGATTTCCCAGAAACTTATCATTTCCTTGTGCCATTACTTCTCGGTTTAGCTAATATGGGACCGAGCCCTCGGATTGCCGCTGGAGAGGCCAAAGAGTGTTACAATGGAGTGGCTTGAAAAGTATTGCAAGAAAGCTTGATTTATCGACACAAGGCTTGGTAATAACATATTTTAGAATAATGGTTGGTTACTCGAGAAGAAGCATTTTGGGATAAAGCCAGGGTTAAAATTGAGCTGTATCTCCTTGCGTGTTTAATTACGTTGCTTTTCACTTGTGTTCCCATGTTTTGAATGCCTCACTATAATGGCAATCATGCATTACTATTCTTCCATTTCTCTTATTCGTTTGAGTTTTATAGCCTATGTTGAATGAAGCAGTTAAACTCGTCTTTCCAAAATGTCTTGGTTATTTATTTATTTAGTCTCTCTGTCCCAAGATAATTGATCTTATTTGATCAATATTGTGAGTGTTTTATTACTTTTATATCAAAGTAAGTAGGGCAATATTGCGAGCGCTTTATTACTTTTGGATCAAATTTAGTAGGCCGGGGAAGGAGAAGGTATTTATTTTTCCATTTTTTCTTTGATTCGTGGTTTTAGCCGAGTGCTTCTTACCAAATTATTTGAATCAATGATTAAATAAAGTATTTTTTTCTTATTGATGTCCAAATATAATGAGGTTCGCCATGTGCTGAATTGGACACTTTTTTGGTTCATTTACACTTCTATTACTTGATAGAATTTGAGTCATTTAATATAATCTAAAGTGTGTATATTAAGTGTGTGATGAGCCTACCTATCAAGAAAAAAAAATTGATAAGCGTAACAAAATAGCAAAACGAATAATGAAAGATGAATTATTTGAGTTATGATAAAAATAAGCTAATCGGGGACGCAACTACATTTTTAAAAAGACTTGATGAGTAAAGATTACTACTTTTTAAAAAGTTATATACCCTACCAATTTTATCACTAATGTGTCAAATTTAGAAGATGAGAGGAGAGTATTATTTTGATAAAAGTACCTAACTATGTACACAATATCAATTATGGATAAAGAAATTTGAAAATATTTTACTAGTGGGCCCAGTCTCCTGACTAGTTATTCTATTGGCTACGACAAGACATCCTCTTTTCATTGGGATAAGATTTATTCCTTATTTTAGTACCTAACATTTACTTGCAGTAATAATTGTGACTCATATGGTGTCAAATGACTAAATAACCCTCACCAGTATTACATATATCCTGTTAACAAAATTTCTCTGAAGGTGAAAATTATGTGTAGAAATTCCAATTCACATTTATGCGGTTAGCAAGAAATTAAGTATTTAATATGCAATTTAACCCTTCAATTGAAATAAATCCATTCCTCATATTTTAATTTTTCATAAAATAAATTCAACTTTAGTAAAATACTCATCACACAATCATACATACCTCATAAATTCACTCACTGTCGAGAGAATCTTAAATTCCATAGGGGTCCCTGTCGAGAGAATCTTAAATTCCTCAAAACATATTTTGAACTGTCAAAACAGGAAAGATGTCTAAATCTGTAAAATACAAACACTCACTGAATTAATAATTAATATATTGTTTGATATGGAAAGATATATAATACTATTACTTTGTTATTATGCGAATGTGCCCACCTCCTTTTCTTTATTGTCGGTAATACACACTCTACTCGCACAAGATTATTATTTCTCACTCTAAATCAATACTCATTTTGAAATTTTTGCTTATATTCATTCCACAAACAAGTGAATCAGTCACATCTGTGTTTTTCTTTCATGTTTCACACTGCTGCTTTTCCTATTATTGTTTGCTTACCTTGCACGAGCAACAGAGTTGCGCCTACATATCATTTCATCAACTCTGATACACTCACAAGTAAGCTTTCTTTACTTGTTTTACTTGCACAGTCACGCGATAATTGCTGATTATCTTTTTCTACTGCTTTCTTTTTGTTTTGGGCCACTCCACTAGAGCTTTTCCATCTCTGTACTGCCGTAGAAAGAGAATCTTTGTTATCAAGGAGCTTCAGTTGCTGTCAAGATTCACTCTTTCTTGGTGGTTTTCATGGTATATTCAGCTTGGTTCACTTCCCCGGAAGAGACATTGGGGGTTGATTGATTGTATTTCGTGTTTTATGTGTTTTGGTACGGAAGAGGATGTGAGAGAATGCTATAGTGTCTTGGTTCGTGCTCGGATGAGTAAAGTTTTGTGCTTTTTGTTCTTTTGAGAAAGTGTACTTTCTGCTTTATCTCTTGAAATTTTGTGATTAAGCAGGTTTTCATTTTGCACGATCAAGAGATTGAGTGAGTTACTATAAAGTGATAATTACTTGGCGGGCATTATTTGTTGGTTCCCGTTGTTAAGGTAGGAGGGAAAATATAATTTTCTTGTTTCAGTATCCTCTTTTAGCATCAAGAAACGTACTGATGTTTTGTAATTGATTTCTGTTTTAAGTTGTTATTGATGGATTGGTGTTGTGCTGTGACGGGTTTTTGGCATACAACACACTGATGGAGTTTCTTGATTCTTGAAGTTTTGGACTTCTGTTTTTCTGACCCACTTTTTTTTTCGCGTGTATCCTCTGCTTCAAATTGAACCAAACAGAGGATTCTTGTCATGGAGATCTTAAATTATGCAAACAGACAGTTTATTTTCTCTCTGGTTAAAGCTGAGGGGTTTTTGAGCTTGTCTGATTTGTAGTATTTCGTGTCTGAGGTGTTGCTAATATATCTTCTTTGACTTGAATAAAAACTGGTGTTCCCTTAAACAACCTTCGTTCTTTTCCAATGTTACAGGTTTCATAATGGTTTCTACGAGGCAATTGAACTGAGTTCCTGACCTGTTGTAAAGGTTTAAGGGTTAGTCATGGCTTACCAGAGAAGGGGTCCAGATGTGCCACCGCAGAGGCGGATTCTGCGGACTCAGACTGTAGGTAATTTAGGGGAGTCGATGATGGACAGTGAGGTGGTGCCCTCATCTCTTGTTGAGATTGCGCCAATTCTTCGTGTTGCCAATGAAGTTGAGCCCATCAATCCTCGTGTTGCTTACCTTTGTAAGTCAGTCCTATTCTAATTATTTTCCTGTTAGTTATGAATACTTTGGACATGAATGGCAGTTATTATAGCTTTTATGCTCTTTCTTAAAGTGTCTGCTGAAGTTTTGTCTTAACATTTCCCGCACTTGAGCCACCCGAGAGCTATAAATTTTGAAACCATTAAGTTCTTGAAGAACTTTGTGAAAACTGGTGCTAAAACAGTCTTGTTCTTTCTCACTCTTCTCTGGTAGACATAATGATGCAAGAATAATATTCATATATGCATTTACTTTCATCACAGCAACTGCAAAGTGCTTAGTCTTATAATTTATCTCCTAAATTTGGCTGGAATAGATCAATAAAAGGAGACCCTATTGCATTTCTAGAGATCCCAATATCATGCTACCGTCCCCTTTCTAAAATATGAAATTAAGAACAGGCTAGATTTGATGAATCTGTCTTCTTTTCTCTGTTCTTATTATTTTCCCTTTGCACTGTATTCTAAGATGAAGTGCAGTTTGCAAAACGTTATTGTGGAGATCTCCCAGTTCTCAGGAGAGAATCATATTTTCACCATGATTTTGCACTGAACTTGAATGCTCTTTTACGCTTATGATTTTGTATGTCCATCCTGGGTCAGGCCGGTTCTACGCGTTTGAGAAAGCTCACCGTCTAGATCCAACATCTAGTGGTCGTGGAGTTCGCCAATTCAAAACTGCTCTTCTGCAACGCCTTGAGCGGGTTAGTGGTTATATTAACAGCTGTTTCTGAATATGCTAGTAAATTTGGAGAGTGTGTAAGTTGTTGAAGATGAATTGTGACTAGGTCTGCAACAGCAGAAATATTTAATTGCTCATGACCAGCATATCATGTTTGTATTAACACGAGAACATATCATATTTAAATTTCATTCTTGCTTATGTGGTGTAATATTGTAAATTTAACTCTATAAGCATTTTTTTTCTTATACCTGAAATCTGCCTGGGTTATTCTTCCTCTGTGTGCAAGAAATTCAATACAGAATTATGTTAATCAATTTATTTTCATTATATGTTTCATTGAAGGAAAACGAGACAACATTAACAGCAAGAAAGGGAAGTGATGCACGTGAGATGAAGAATTTTTATCAGCTTTACTACAGGAAGTATATCGAGGCTTTGCAAAATGCTGCTGATAAAGCAGATCGGTATGTTCTTGGATAATCATTTCAATTTCTTATACAAATCTACTTGTTTTATGTTTAAACTATTTTATCTTTTGTACAGTGCACGGCTTACAAAAGCGTACCAAACGGCCGCAGTGCTGTTCGAAGTCTTGAAGGCTGTAAATCTGACAGAAGCTATAGAAGTGGATAAGGAGGTAATGGTTTGGCTATTTTCTATAGCTCTGTAGCAGCTACTGAAAGTGTGTTAGGGGTTCCCCGTGTCATTTAATTTTCTCTAGTATGCTAGAGACATATCTTCCTGACATCGATAGTAATTATACTTTCTGTTTATTTAATTTGGATTAGGATCTATTAAGTAGTTACAGTTGTCATCTGATTATCTGGTCATATATTTATACAGATCTTGGAAAAGCACACTGTAGTCAAAGAAAAGACCCAAATATACGTGCCTTACAATATTCTTCCTCTTGACCCAGAAAGTGCACATCAAGCAATCATGAGATACCCGGAGGTCAAATATATTCCCTTTTTCTTTTTCATATTTTTATTGAACTTTGGAACATTCATAATTATCAAATTCTGTGAGACTTTCTTTTTGGCAGATTCAAGCTTCTGTTACTGCACTTCGTAATACAAGAGGTCTTCCATGGCCAAAGGGACTTAACAGAAAAGCTGACGAAGACATTTTAGATTGGCTTCAGGCCATATTTGGTTTTCAGGTGCTAGTTTGTTCTTTTCTGATATTCTGATTTGTAGATGCACGGATAGAATAACTATTCTTTAGGAGAATCTATAATAACTATTTCAAATATCATATGAAGAGATACTGAGCAAGTTACAAATGTGTCACCAATGCATAGTTGTAGATGACAACGTATGCATATAACTTCATATATAAGCCTGCAACAGAAGACCTAACATCTTTCCAGGTTTCATGCATATATGTCATTCTTTTCTTAAGAGCTTGCTGTACTTGTTTGAGTGCAGAAAGATAATGTGGCGAACCAGAGGGAGCACTTGATTTTATTGCTTGCTAACGTACATATTAGGCAACCCAAACCTGATCACCAGCCCAAGGTATTTGGCTTCTATTCACTTAGTTCACTCTTTATATTTGATAGCAGTCCTGAACGTTCTGGAGATATTTCAATGTTGTTTTTCATTTAGTTGGATGATAGAGCACTTACAGAAGTCATGAGGAAACTTTTCAAAAACTACAGGAAGTGGTGCAAGTATCTAGGTCGCAAGAGTAGCCTATGGTGAGGAAATTTTTGCTTTTTTTTTTTAGTTTTGAGTTTTTGATCATCTTTTATCTATGACCTGCAACTTCACTTTTCTCTATGCATATTCTTAGCTGGGAAGGAGTTATTTATCTAGTTTATTAACTCTCAGTTTCTTACCTCTTACATAATCCTAATTGATTCATCTCCTCTAATCATCTCAAACTGTAACCATCACTCCTAACATCGTCTTCCAATAGGTTGCCAACTATCCAGCAAGAAGTTCAGCAACGGAAATTACTATATATGGGTCTATATCTTCTTATTTGGGGAGAAGCTGCAAACTTGCGATTTATGCCTGAATGCCTATGCTACATATATCATCATGTATGTATTTATGCAATTTTTGTTTTTACTATGATACATGTTTGAATGATATTATGTTAATACTCTTTTATTTGACTTGTATGTGAGTTTTCATAGTAATGAGATGGATGTAGTGCCCCTTTTATTCAAACTAGAGATAATCTTGGAAAAGAATAGGGAGAGAGGCACACAAAATGAGACACAGAGGGTAGGGAGTACTAGAGGGAGATGTGTTGAAACTAGAAGTAACCATAGGAGGGAGTACGAGAAGGAAGGAGGAGACAAACTAGAAATTGATGTCAAAGCATGCAAGTTTTATGACAGACAAGTTTTATAGATGTGGTCGCTGCATTCAGATGGTGTAATAGACTGAGAATAAAAAATGGAATGCTCTTGTTATGAAGTGGGAGCTGGCAAAAACACTATTAAACTGTTTCTCTGATTGCTGTAGATTCTTAATTGATGTGAAAAAAATACTAACGCATTTCGCTAAATCTGCACCAGTGTAATATGAAATATTTTATTAGATCTATGTTTACTTCCACCATCAGCAAGTTTTACATATTCTTTGAATCCCAGATGCCTTTTAACTTCATTTGCTCTCACATTCTATAGATGGCATTTGAACTTTATGGCTTGCTTGCTGGAAGTGTTAGTCCCACGACGGGAGAGAATATTAAACCCGCCTATGGTGGTGATGAAGAGGCATTTTTGAAGAAAGTTGTAACTCCCATTTACAACGTCATTGCCAAGGTGTTGCTCCTAGAATGTGTTCTTAATCAATCAAAGACCCTTTGGCCATGATTTTTACTGGTACATATAATTACCCAATTATGCCTCTCAGGAAGCTACAAGGATAAGAGGAGGAAAATCCAAACATTCTCAATGGAGAAATTATGATGATTTGAACGAATACTTTTGGTAAAACTTTTTTTACCTTTTACACTTTGAAAATTTAAATATGTTACTTATCTTGTCATCAAATTGTAGGTCAGTTAATTGTTTCAGACTAGGTTGGCCAATGCGTGCTGATGCTGATTTCTTCTGCCTTCCCAAAGAGAAGATCCGTTCAGACAGAAGTGAGGTAGACATAATTCATTTGTTACAGTGTACTGACTAATTAATTTAACTTATTTTCTTTGTATCACTATATTGTTCATTGTTCAAATAGAAGTTACATAAATTCTTTCATGCAATCTAATTATTAGTCAATATTCTTTCTTCAGCCTGCTAATTTTCACATGTTATGTATATCTTCAGTTTTGTTTGACCCTTCTTTCTGATGTATGTGTGTTTCTATTGCAATCTGTAATTCTCAGGACCCCGAGTCTGTTAAAGCAGATCGATGGATAGGCAAAATCAACTTTGTCGAAATACGTTCATTTTGGCACTTATTTAGGAGTCATGATAGGATGTGGAGTTTCTTTATTTTGTGCCTACAGGTAATTTTGAATGTTTTTGTTGTTGTCTTTCTTATCATTTTACAGGTACTTGCTTCCTGAGATCATTGATCTTGTTTGCATAAACTTCAACTGAAGGCAATGATCATAATTGCCTGGAATGGGTCTGGTGATATAAGCGCTATATTTGAAACTGATGTGTTCAAGAAAGTATTGAGCATTTTCATCACAGCAGCAATTCTGAAACTCATACAAGGTATGATAAACTATTGTAGCCTTCTGACCCTAATTTATCCCTCTTGGTTTTAAACTTTTTAGTTAATTTTGAAAGACATCCAACCAAAATTTAGGGAGATCTGACCACCTTCCGCTCTCTTTCTTACATCCTAATTTAAACTCTTCTCATGGTCTTTAATGGCTTATATTATGTCAAGAAAACATATATACCTTATTTCAAAAATATATTATGCAAGTTTGGTTCCATATGTGACATGTGATGATCTCTGTTAGAAATATTATTTGTTCCTGCAATCCACCTTATATATATTGTAATGCTGTTACGCAGCGTTTCTTGATATCGTCATGAGCTGGAAAGCAAGGATGAACATGTCACTGCATGTAAAACTCAGATATATACTGAAGGTAGCTTCTGCAGCAGCATGGGTGATTATATTGCCTGTGACTTATGCATATAGTTGGAAAGATCCTTCTGGATTTGCACAGACCATTAAGGGATGGTTTGGGGGAGGTGGTTCCGGTTCCCCTTCTTTGTACATCATTGCAGTTTTGATCTACTTATCTCCAAATATGCTCTCCGGTTTGTTGTTTTTATTTCCTCTCATCCGGAGGAGTCTTGAAAGATCAGATTATAGAGTTGTGAGGCTCATGATGTGGTGGTCACAGGTATAATCTTGTTCTCATTTAAGATGATCCCCTAATTAGTTTGCTGTTTCTATTGTGAGATAATGTTTGATTCCTTAAGTCTTTTTCTGATATTCACTTTTCCTTTTATTTTTCTTGCAGCCTCGACTCTATGTTGGAAGGGGGATGCAAGAGAGCACATTCTCTGTATTCAAGTATGCATTGCTGATTTGCTTCCATTGTCAGACTTGATTAATTTTTAACAAAAATTTATTCTATTCTTGATTTTTCTGTCTCCTAGGTACACTGTGTACTGGGTTCTCCTTTTGGCAGCAAAGTTGGCATTTAGCTTTTATGTGGAGGTGCCTTTTTCAGCCACTGCAAACATATTACTGATTGCTAAATCCAGATATCACTTTGTGCATGTTTATTTCACTAAAATCTTGATTTACATTCTCTTGAAGGGTACTATCACGATAAATTGCAGACTCTTGACTGTGAAATTGGTTTGTGAAGAATTGTCAAGTTGTTTTATTTTCTTGTTGCAGATAAAGCCTCTTGTTGATCCAACTAAAGATATCATGAAGATTCCAGTAAATGTTTATGAGTGGCATGAATTCTTTCCTCGAGGTAGCTCAATTGGCTCCATGTGTAACTCCAAGTGGAAATTAATCTACTAAAGTTCAAAAATAAGTTGCTAATTTTTCTATTTTTCAGCAAAAAACAACATTGGAGTCGTGATTGCGCTATGGTCCCCTGTTATTATTGTAAGTTAATCCGCATTCATGTGAATGGTCTTTTATGCACGTTCTTGGTGTTCCTTTAATCACAATCTCTAAATCATTATTCCTTTCTCAGGTATATTTCATGGACACCCAGATTTGGTACGCTATCTTTTCCACTATATTTGGAGGTATATATGGAGCATTTCGACGTCTTGGAGAGGTACGTGGATATTATTTCTTTTCATTGGTTTATTATTACTTTGTTTTTGATTATCAGAGAGTTCTGTTGCTTTTACTTCGTATCAGTGCCATCAACTGAAGTGCACACTCAATAGTTGTGGAATTACTTTGCTTGATTTTTACTGTTGAACTTGATCCTGACTGAACAGTTCTCTAGGTAACAATGAAAATCACGGGACGTCACCTAGTTTTGAAAAGCTGCAACCTTTTTTCAATAACTTTGCCTCAGATACTACCTCCGTGCATAGAGAAACTATTGCAATATATATATGTGTGTGTGTTTATATATATATTATCTTTTGGTGTAGTTTAGAATGGACTGATTCTGTTGATATATGTGAACCCCATTATCAGATTGATTAGACTCTCATAAAAGAGTCACCTCAGGATTAAATTTCTTGGAGCTGATGAATTTTGTTGTTTCTGCTTCTTTATCAGATTCGAACATTGGGAATGCTTAGGTCTCGCTTTCAGTCACTGCCTGGTGCTTTTAATGCTTGTTTGATTCCACTGGAGAATGATGAAAAGCCAAAGGGACTAAAAGCCACGTTCTCCCGCAAATTTGCCGAGGTTTTAATTGTGATAGTTATTACAATAGTAGTCCTTTCTTTTGTTTGCTATTATTTGATGTTTAAGATCTACAATCCCATTTAGGATTTACTGGTCAGTCTGGTCTTTTCAGATTCGGTCTAATAAGGAGAAGGAGGCAGCAAAGTTCTCTCAGATGTGGAACAAAATAATTGAAAGTTTTAGGGAGGAGGATCTAATAGATAACAGGTGACTGGAAACCGATCATTCTTCCTTGCGCAAAACATCTCCATTCCTTTTAAAGAATCATTACTTTAATTAGTTTTCATACTGAAACAGGGAAATGAGTCTGCTACTTGTGCCGTATCGTGCTGACCGTGAATTGGACCTCATTCAGTGGCCTCCCTTTTTACTTGCTAGCAAGGTTTAGGGATTAGGCGTCTTTACACTGCATTTTTACTTTTCACTTAATATTTTGTAGCAAAAATAAGTTTTAATCGATTTTTTTCGTATAGCTTCCTATAGCTCTCGATATGGCAAAAGATAGCAATGGGAGAGACAGGGAGCTTAATAAGAGATTGAACACCGACCCATATATGCGATGTGCCATTCGTGAATGCTATGCTTCTTGTAAAAATATCATCAACTATTTAGTTCGTGGAGAACGTGAGAAACAGTAAGTTTACCATCCAATCCAACTAAAAACCCTTCTATTTATGAAGGTATTATAGTATCCAATGATTGGTCCTCGTTTGGTGACTTCAGGGTCATAAATGAGATATTTTCCAAAGTTGATAATCACATAGAGGAGGGAAATCTCTTGCTGGAACTTAACATGGGTGCACTTCCAAACCTCTACGATCAATTTGTGCAGCTGATAGAAATTTTGGTAAACTTTGTTTGACTCGTATAGAATAGCATTGCATGGGCATGTTGTTCGAGAATCTGAGAATAATTGCACTGTACCCTGCAGAGAGAAAATAAAAAGGAGGACAGGGATCAACTGGTAATTGTCTTGCTTAATATGCTCGAGGTCGTGACAAGAGACATCATGGAAGATTCTGTTCCTAGGTATGATGCAGGACATGCAATAATAGCTAGTTAAAATAGAAGAAATTTGCCTCATGTCATCATTTTCCCGGCTTATCATTTTTTGTCTTGCAGTTTGCTAGATTCCAGCCATGGTGATTCCTATGGGGTGGATCAGGGGATGACCCCACTTGATCAACAACATCAGTATTTTGGGACAGTTAATTTTCCGATAACAGAAGAAACAGAAGCATGGAAAGAGAAGGTAGTATGGAAGTTAGCTTACTAATACTGCTAAATTTTAAAACCAAATAAGATAAGGGAAAGATCTTTCAAGACGAAGCTGTGTCCATAAAAAGTTAAATTAGTTAATTCAAATAAAAGCAGTAAAGTAAGATCATCTCATTAACTTGTATTCCGAAATATTAATGCATCAGATTGGGCGGCTCCATCTCCTCCTTACTGTCAAGGAATCTGCTATGGATGTTCCATCAAATTTAGAAGCCACGAGGCGCATTTCATTCTTCTCAAATTCCTTGTTCATGGACATGCCTGCCGCACCTAAAGTTCGCAACATGCTTTCCTTTTCGTAAGCTCCTTCTAACAAGAAATTTATTATATGATGTCACATTCTTCTTTGTTTAGCAGGTGCTAACTAACATATCTAAATTTATACCCCTTCAGTAATTTGTAGCATTTTTTTTCACAATTTAGCAACATTGGCTGCATATGTCGTGTCAACCATAGCCATTCATATCATAGATATATAATCTTTGAAAGGACATGTTGCTTTACATTTTCGGTGATCTAGCTTATACAATTTCGATACTTCTCCCGAAACATGACTTTTCGGGCAACCTTTTTCTTAATAAGTTTAAGCCACTTACTCAATCTTGAAGCTTCAGTAATTGTGAAGACGGGAATTTCTACGGACTCTCTATTGGAATATTCAGCAAAGATATTCTACATTTAGCTTCTTGATTTGTCTAATTGTTTAATGCTTTTGTGTTTCACCTTTATTGTTTAGCATCTTAACTCCATACTTCGACGAAGAAGTTATCTTTTCTGATGATTTGCTGGAAAAGGCAAATGAAGATGGTGTGTCGATACTGTTTTATCTGCAAAAGATTTTCCCAGGTTTGTATTATTGTACATCTAAATAGTTGACAATGTCATGCAGACATACACATACTGGTGTAGCTCAGTAATTGTTTTAGTCTCGACTGATATTTCACTATTACACAGATGAATGGGATAATTTTCTGGAGCGGGTTGGTTGCAAGAACAAGAATGAAGATGATCTCAGGGGAAATCCAAAACTGGAGGAAGAGTTACGTCTATGGGCATCATACAGAGGCCAAACATTAACCAAAACTGGTTATTCTTTTTTAGCTCTTCATCTCTTCTCTTTATTAGGTTAAGGGAGGGGGCTGGGTTTCTTTTATGCTGGTAAAAATAGTACTTTGCTCATGACATTTTGTCCTTGTTATAGTCCGCGGCATGATGTACTATCGGCAAGCTTTTGAGCTTCAGGCTTTCCTAGATATGGCAAACGAAGAAGGTTCTCATGAAATTTCTTACGAGTTCCCTTTGTATTGATTTTGATAGAGAGACTAATGTATATCGATTAATGTTTGCTACAGATTTAATGAAAGGGTACAAGGCTGCAGAACTGAATTCAGAGGAACAAATAAAAAACGAAGGTTCATTACTAACGCAATGCCAAGCTGTGGCAGACATGAAGTTCACATACGTGGTCTCATGCCAACAATATGGAATTCAGAAAAGATCTGGTGATCGCCGCGCCACTGATATTTTAAAACTCATGACAAAGTACGATCCTCGATAGTTTCCTTTCGTTGTTGACTTGTTCAAGCCTTCTGTATATGAGAGCTTTCCTGTACTGTGATAAACAGGTATCCGTCTCTCCGGGTAGCTTATGTCGATGAGGTTGAAGAAACAGGTGGAGATAAACACGGTAAAAAGGTTGAGAAAGTGTACTATTCAGCTCTTGTTAAGGCTGCGCCGAAGTCTGTTGACTCATCGGAGCCAGATCAGAAGTTGGACCAGGTAAAAATTCCTAAAATTGATCTATATGTTAGAATAGGCTTCGTGAGTATATCATAATAGATGATTATGTTAATTCACTAATGTGATCTCTATTAATTTTATAGTGCACAGTACTTTAAATCATATTATCTCTAGTCGAATGTTACTCCCACTTTCATGCTTGGCTATAATCCTAGTCTACCCTTAGTTTGGAAGCTTTTGGCGTTTGTTGCCCCCTTCTTATTTTGGATGAATATCCATTTTTCATCTCTTCACACCCCTCCCTCCCTCGACTGACTCTACCGCAGAGGCAATTGATAGAGAATAACTCCCATCTAAGCAGAGCTTACCCCTTTCATCGTGTAACTATGTTGTAATGCTAACGACTAGTGATCCTTCCCTGCCAGGTTATTTACAGGATAAAACTTCCTGGAAACGCCATATTGGGTGAAGGGAAACCGGAGAATCAAAACCATGCTATAATATTTACTCGAGGTGAAGGCTTGCAAACCATTGACATGAACCAGGTATTCTAGCATCACCAGTTGAGCAAAGGGGCTTTCAAATCTTAGCATAATTGCAAAGATGAACATTTCCTTTTCAGGACAACTATATGGAAGAAGCCTTCAAAATGAGAAACCTATTGCAAGAGTTCCTCAAACAGCATGGTGTCAGGAAACCAACAATTCTTGGACTAAGAGAACACATATTTACTGGCAGGTAGATGAAAAGAGGACTTGAAGGAACAGTGTGTACTTTTTCGTACCCTGATTTTTTATTTTTCAGCAGGCTATTGATCGCTCTTGATCTTCATTTTCCCATTTTTGTAGTGTATCTTCGCTTGCCTGGTTCATGTCAAATCAAGAGAATAGTTTCGTGACTATTGGCCAGCGGTTGTTGGCCAATCCACTGAAGTAAGTTCCTCAAGTAGATTGCATTTTTTCATATAAAGCTTTTTCCTTGTTCGAAACCTACTAGTTTCTTACCAATTTCATTTGGCGACAAGGCAATGCAGAGCTTTGAACGGTGCTCTGATCCAAACCCGAACCTTCAGTTTCCTTTTTTCCTCTGTTCTTGCCTAAAGACTTGCTTGCTTGTTCAGTTTCTTATCTGTAATATACGAAAGTTAAGCCAGGATCCTTTCCCTGACTGACATTTCTTCAGATATGTATGTGCTAATGTATGATTTTCCGATATTTCAGGGTTCGTTTCCATTATGGCCACCCAGATGTATTCGATAGATTATTTCACCTAACAAGAGGGGGTGTCAGCAAAGCTTCTACAATCATCAACTTAAGCGAGGATATATTTGCAGGCATCACATTCTTAAAACAATCCTTGTACCTTTTCCTAGATAATTTTTGTTTCAGCATTCTTATGCATCTCTTTATTCATGTGAAGGTTTTAATTCCACACTTCGTGGAGGCAACATTACTCATCATGAGTACATACAAGTCGGTAAAGGAAGAGATGTGGGCCTCAACCAAATCTCACTTTTCGAAGCAAAGATAGCCTGTGGGAATGGGGAGCAGACCGTGAGCCGTGATATTTATAGGCTAGGCCATCGCTTTGACTTCTTCCGTATGCTGTCTTGTTACTTCACTACAGTTGGCTTCTATTTCAGTACTTTGGTATTCTTCCCACCATACACAATTTATTCAACATAATCTTTGCAGTGTTGCATCTGAACCTTTTTTTATTTTTGGCAGCTCACGGTGCTGACGGTGTATGTGTTTCTATATGGTCGTCTTTACCTCGTATTGAGTGGGATCGAACAGGGGTTAAGCAACCATCCAGCAATACGAGACAACACATCTCTTCAAGTAGCACTTGCTTCTCAGTCCTTTGTGCAGATTGGGTTCCTAATGGCTTTGCCTATGATGATGGAGATAGGGCTCGAGAGGGGATTCCGTCATGCATTGACTGATTTTGTCATGATGCAACTACAACTTGCTCCTGTATTCTTCACATTTTCTCTTGGAACGAGAACCCATTACTACGGTAGGACTTTGCTTCATGGGGGTGCACGATATAGAGCTACCGGTCGAGGATTTGTCGTCTTCCACGCAAAGTTTGCTGAGAACTACAGACTATATTCACGGAGCCACTTTGTCAAGGGAATCGAACTAATGATTTTACTTCTTGTGTATCATATATTCGGAAAAGCATACCGGGATGTGGTTGCTTACGTGCTGATCACTGTATCCGTATGGATTCTGGTGGGCACGTGGCTCTTTGCCCCGTTTCTCTTCAACCCTTCCGGATTTGAATGGCAAAAGATTGTCGATGACTGGTCCGACTGGAACAAATGGATGAGCAATCGCGGAGGCATCGGTGTCCCTCCAGAAAAAAGTTGGGAATCATGGTGGGAGAAAGAACAAGAGCATCTCACGCACTCGGGGCTACGTGGCACAGTCTTTGAGATACTGCTGTCGCTTCGTTTCTTCATATATCAGTATGGACTTATCTATCATCTGAGCTTCACTAAGAAGCACAAGAGCATTCTGGTAAGATATCTTTCTGACTTTCTCTATGTTAAGTATAGGGGAAAGACTATAATACACAACATTGCAACTATTGCAATGATGCGAATGCCTTTTTTCGTGCAGATATACGGTCTGTCTTGGTTAGTGATCTTCGCCGTCCTGCTAATTGTGAAGGTACGTACACCGGCACACGCCTACTCGAATGAGTTTTCATATGATTTGTCTGTTTGCATTCCATTTGCTCTATTTGTAGTTCTTGCTTAACTTCTCTTTGGACACAGACTTCATTTAAGAAAAGATAAAATCAAGATTCATGTTTGTAAGAAAATCAGCAGTAGGGCCACTGGTTATCTTCCGAGCCCTGTCACCTTCGCTCTTAACTAACAGTTCGATTATGGTTTTTGTTTGAAATTCGAGTGAAGTACTACGTAGTAAAACGGATTAGGCTGGAAACGTTCGATCTTAACTGACAGTCCTTGTGCAGATAGTCGGATTAGGCGGGAAGCGATTCAGCGCGGATTTCCAGCTCGTGTTCAGGCTGATCAAGGGCATCGTCTTCCTCTCATTCGTGGCCGTCCTAATCACGTTAATCGCTCTCCCTCACATGACTTTCCAAGACATCATAGTCTGCATCCTTGCCTTCATGCCAACTGGATGGGGTCTACTTCTGGTAATTCTTTAACTTCATCATTCCCATCTCCTGATCACAACTTTTATCTAAACCAACAACGAGCTTGAAACGAAAACACCTAACAGATTGCACAAGCATTGAGGCCTCTCATTGTCCGAACCGGGATCTGGGGATCGGTAAGGACACTTGCACGGGGCTATGAAATGGTGATCGGGCTGCTACTCTTCACCCCGGTCGCGTTCTTGGCGTGGTTCCCCTTTGTGTCCGAGTTCCAGACTCGGATGCTCTTCAATCAAGCTTTCAGTCGAGGCCTGCAGATTTCTCGTATTCTCGGCGGGCCGAAGAAGGATCGTTCCTCCAGCAACAAAGAGTAGTAGCTCTCAATATGAAGATGGAGGAGATGAGGATGCTTGCTTGCTTGCTTGTATATAGAACAACTAATGCATTGTGCTCAATGATAGCTATCTATATATGAGTAGTAATTTTCGTGAGCAGAATTAATGGAATTCCAAAAATTATATTTCGATGTTAAATTTGGTCACATTATTTTGATTTTCTAATTTGATTTTGATTAAGTGAGAAAAATGAAAATTTAAATTATTTTAATAATATTATAATGTATATTTTTATAAATTTAAATATTTCATTATATATATATATATATTGTTTTTTAGTATCAGTTATATTTTGTACTATGTTTTAAAAGAACATTGTGTAATAATTTAAATGTAATATGCTATTTACTTTTTTTTTAAACTTTTTTTAAAGTTTACAGAGTATAGAATTAAATTTTGGATAATTTGGTAATATTGTTATTTTAAAGTTGGATCTTTTAGTATATTAATATTACTAAAGATAGGTGAAGAATAATCATTGATTTTAAAAATTGATTATGAATAAAGTATTCAAATAATGTGGAAATAAATTTAATCGTTTTTTTCACTTAATTTAAACAAAAATAAATTTCATTTGGTCCGATTTTATACTACTCCACTTTTTAAAATTTAATCTTATTTTCGAATCTTAAATTATTAAAAAAATATATAGACTTTATTAATTTTTTTGATTGAAATCTAATAAAAGTGAATTAGAGTCCACGTCATCATCGTCTTCCTTGTCCAAGAATACGACAACTGAAGAAATTCAAAACTGAAAGTTGATAATTATTCAGAGCAGAAACTGCAACCAAAATCCCAGACAAAGAAAAAGGAAGTAAATTGAAGAAACCAAGTAAGTTGAAACGAAGCAAGAAGAGGAAGAGGTCCGAGAATTGGTAATACTGGTTATGAAGGCCGCTTGCTTTAGCCATCTGCAACTGGAAATCAAGATTCATTTGCTGCTCCTGCAACTTCACCGATTCAATCTAAATTAGGGTTTATGATGATGACGATGACAGGGGAGGGATTTGAATTAGGGTTTATTTATGACAGCACAGTGGAGATGGAGATCGAAATCACAGAGAGGAAAGAAGAAGATGGATGAATGATCATGTCACGTGCGTGGCAGGCAGGGTGTACAAAGTCAAACTAAAGTATGTTTAATGTGGTCATGCCCCTTATGTTTATTGCATTTATTTGTTTAAATATGCTACCAAATTTTGCACAAACTTGGTTTATTTCACACTAATGTGAGAATAATCTTTAGGAATGTATAACATGTTTTTAAATTTATATTTACTATATTATACTCCATCCGTCACAATATGCATGACATAAAATTTTTTAGTACGATTATTAAGGAGAATGTATAAAGTAATGTAAGAGTGATAAAGATTGAAGGATCCATAATTTTTAAAAAGATAACTTTTACTATTTTAAAAACGTGTTAAGCTCGGTGGGAAGGAGGAGTGCATATGTATGTATATATATATAGGTGTGTGTATTAATTAAGGACGTATTGACTATCGAATTTAATACTCTATTGGATTATGGTATCCTAAATTCCTAATATCCGAATTTAAGAGTTTGTAAGATTTTCGATTTGGGTAGTTAACGATATTTGATAAGATATTGTTTGTATTTTACAAAATTTATTATTATATAATAATATTCTATCTGTCGGTTTATGTTTTATTTTGACTTAGTTTGATAAAAAAAAAATATTTACACTTTTGATCAAAACAATTTAGAAATAATGAGATATATGAAATATTATGATTAGGATACACAAAAATCGGTATTTGAAGAAATACATGCACATTACGTATACATTAAATAATTTCAATCGCTCGTGTAATTTTGAGTCCAAAGAATATTCAAATAAAGTTTGAGCACCTAAATTTTTTATTCCTAATTAGAATTGGGTATTTGAAATATAAAATTTATGAACTTTCAATTATCTGATTCAACCATTTGAATACATACATTTGAATTTGAATGCAGTGTGGAAATTTAATTTTGCAATATAGGGTAAAAAATTAATGATGATAGTGGGAATTTAATTTTGTTCCAAATTCAAACATAAAGAATTTATTTATTACAAGTAAAGGAAAAGTGTGAGTAGTCAAATTTGGTTAGTGGTTGGGGTTCATCTTTTCGTACACGTGGCAGACATGCACGTGACAGCGACCACCCAACTTTTATAACACTTCTTCACTGTAATAATTTTATACTCCAATATGTAAATCTCAATCATGGAAAATAGGGCCTTTGATTAATTTCAAATCATAATTAATTAAGCTCTCAGTAATAATATTATGATATTTAGGTGAATTGATTATTAGAAAATCATTGTGTTGAGTCACATTTGTGGTGAAAAGAAATTCGGTATTATGAGTTAATTAAATAATTATGTAATAAATGATATCATTAAGTTTTAGTTCCAAAAAATAATATAGTTATGGATCATTACTTCAATTGCATCCTCTTTTTTAGTATGTCTACAATTAACATAGTAAAATAAATGTTTCAAATAAATTGTCTAAAATTTATCGACATGTTTGAATTCGTATATAATTAACCATGTCCTAGAGCATTTTATGTGAACCTTGTTATTGTAAAAAAAATAAATAAAAAGTTTCCTGTTTACAAAAAGTTTAATTAGCATCTCTTTTTAACCGATCAAGCTTGAATTCGAGCTCAACTATCATAAATTATTCATACATAAATTTGCTATTAAATTTGACCCAACATGTGCCTTAAAAAATTAATTTGACTTAAAATGTATCGTGTATTTGTAGTGTTTGGATCTCGATTAATTTATTATATTTAATAGAATTGTAAGTCCACTTGCAAAAAAAGAAAAAGTGAATTAGTAAAAAAATTGAGAGCAAACTCAAATAACAAAATAAGTCACAATTTAATGTCGGCAAGAGTATAATATAATATAGCAGTACAATCTAACTTACAAAGATTAATACTCCATTCTTTCATTATTTATAGCTCTGTTGTACTAAAATTGTGAATATTATTATACTCACTTCGTTCCGCTAAATGTGACAATGTTTACTTATTGAGTTGTCTCATTAAAAGTAATCACTTTCTTAAAAATGAAAAAGTTTACTTTTAAAATCTTCACTCCAACTTTTCTAAAACATTATACTACCTTCATTCCCGTTAAAAATGACCACGTTTCCTTTTTGGTTGTTCCATTAAAAGTGATCACTTTTTAAAAAAGAAAATAACTTTACCTTTAAAACACAACATTTTACTTTCTTAATTTTTGTGCCGCTCACTTGTGACCGCTTTTAGTAGGAAGTACTTTATTTTCTTAAATTACGTGTCGCTTATCTTGTGACCAGAGGAGAGAATATTTAATTTTAGTTATGAATAATAGGACAAACCGAATACTCCCTCCGTCCCCCAATAAGTGTTCTCAAATACCAAAATTCAATTATCAAGAAACAAGCTAAATTACACTCTTTATCCCTAATCATTGTATTGAAAATATAAATTTTTTCCCTTTATGGGACACTTATTAGGGGACGGAGGGAGTATATAATAAAATATATAATAAGTGTGATTATGTATAATTGTAAAGCGGTAGAAAAGGGGAAATAGGCAATAGGGTCCCCCAAAATCTTGAAAGAGGGACATGTCTCATAAAAATCCATCTTTTCTCAACATTATTACATTACTAAGTATTCTTTTAATCTAATTACTTAAAAAAAAATATCCCCAAAAAAGAAAACCTTAAAAAGGCGTCGATATATATATATATATATATATTCATATTTGTTTGTTTCTTTTAATAAATAAATAACATAAGAATGGCTCAACCTTTTTTAAGATATTGTTTTTTTTAAGATAAAGATAGTAATAGAGATATAAAAGATAGTAATAAAGATATTTGTTTATTTTTATGAGTATTTTTTCATGAAAACAAATCAATTTTAATTTACATATTATGTTATTTTAATTTTTGTATGATTGTGTAATTTTTGCATTTAATGGAAATTAGTCAAATTAAAATAATAAACAATTTGTTGACAAGGACAGGGTTGAATTGAATTATTTATAAGGACTAATTTTCTTCTGGTTTCCAAATTAAACTCTTTCTTTCTTTCTTTTCTTTTCTTCACACCCGAAATGGAGCTCGGCTTGAGCTTGGGAGATGCTTCCAAATCTCTAGGGTTTTCCGGAGAGAAGAATTCCCCCAATCTGCAGCACCGCAACCCTTCCGTGGATTTCTGCATCTCTCTCGGCCTCGCCTCCAACAATCACCAGCAAATTAGGGGGAAACGCCAGAAATCTACTGAGAGCGGCGGCGAAGAAGACGATGACGATGGTTTGTCGGCGAGCGACGATGATAATCAAGGGGGAAGTGGAATTGGAGCTCCGCTGCAACTGAATCTTCTTCCTCTTGCTCCTGTTCCTCGCCAGATTCACTCTCGCCTCTGGTCTTCCGATAATGGTAGCTCCGAAATTGCTCTCGATTTTTCTGTCCGTACATCTCCTTGTCACATGGTGTTCGCGTGTGTGTTTGTCGTTTTTGGATGTGGATTCATTATTATGAGCCATGATTTACGGTAATTTGTTTTTTTATATATTTTTTATTTTATTGAAGGGAGCTCGGAGAATGGGTCATCGGGAAACACAGCGGCAGCGAAGGGGTTGGACGTGAACCGGTTGCCGGCGGCGGAGGAAGTGTCTTCAGCGAATAGTGTGGGCTACAGGAAACAGCAGCTCGGCGGAGCCAAGCGAGATTTCGATGCCGCGGCGGCGGAGGCGGAGAGGGGCAGCGACGACGACGAGAACGGCCTCAACACTAGGAAGAAGCTCAGGCTATCCAAAGAACAGTCCGCCTTCCTCGAAGAGAGCTTCAAAGAACACAACACTCTCAACCCCGTCCGTATCATCACCAATTCGACTTCTCCATTACTGAATAAAATTGAATTCTTAAATAGTTTCTGATGAAAATTTAGTTGCAGAAACAAAAACTCGCTCTCGCGAAGCAGCTGAACCTCAGAGCTAGGCAAGTGGAAGTCTGGTTTCAGAACAGAAGAGCAAGGTATGTACACATAGATGCAGATACAGATATAGATATAGTCATAGATACAGATATAGGTTGATGTGTGCAATGAAATGGCAGAACGAAGCTGAAGCAGACAGAGGTGGACTGCGAGTACTTGAAGAGGTGCTGCGAAACGCTAACACAAGAGAACACAAGGCTACACAAAGAAGTGCAAGAATTGAGGACGCTCAAAACCTCAAACCCCTTCTACATGCAGCTCCCTGCCACCACCCTCACCATGTGCCCCTCGTGCGCCGTCGCGCCACCCGCCGCCGCGGTGGTGGACTCCTCGCCAGCCAACCCATTCCCACTTGCAAGGCCAAGATTATACCCCTTCTCCCAAACCCCCACTCATCCCAATCAGCCTGCACCATCATGATCATTTCTTTAATTAAGTACCAGTTTCAATTTCTTCATGTATATAATTGCTTGGTTCTCTCCCCTGCAGATTACTTGTAAATATAGAAGAACAAGATGATGATCATAAAGGGAAAGAGAAAAGAAAAAAAGTTCGTTCCTTTTTTATATAGATTTTGGTTCTTGAATTTTGGTTGTGAATCTTGTGATGTGTTTGGAATGCATGTTGAGCAAATTTTTGAGCTCAACCTATGTTGATATTGTGGGAGATTAGTTAATACAGAAATTAGTTTGGAAGAAGGTTCATAGTTTGCATACTAATGTAAATATTCATTTAGTTTTTTATTTTTAATTTTTTATTTAGCATTGATTTCTGAATAGAAAAATGGTCTCCATCTGCTTTTCTCATGTCCCTTTGACCATGATTGTGGGATTTTGTGTGTTTCTTTTTTATTATTTTAAAGTGGATTCTTCTAGCACTAGTTAGTACGTGTACATATTAATTCATTTAATAAAATGAGAAATCAAATAAAGTATTTTATGTAGGATACTATGGAGTTTAGTTATGTTTCTTGAAATTGAATTAGGATACACATACTAAAATTAAAATTATTAAAACAATATTAGATGTTACTACATAATTAGATAAATAGAAAAAAGGATTTGGGTTAGTTTGATCATGAAGTGAGATTCTAATTACAGAAAGTCAAATTAAACTTGTTTTTCATGGTATAGTTAAGTCTTTCAACTCACATGCAAACATACGTGTAGCATAGATTGAGTCAATCATATATACTTTAATGTTATTTGGTTAACTTTATTTTTACATCAATATATATATGGCTCCAAAACGCACACGTTGAATTGAATATAAAATAATCATGATATTCATGTTAATCTAATTTATTCTTGCATGTATTAATCTATAGATGATGAATTATTAAAAATATTTTATTATATTCACTAATCTTGGTTAAGCATAAATGTAATAAAAAGTGAAATAATTATAAAAAAGTGTACAATATTAATAAAAAGGGTGATGGATATGCATGATAAGACTGTCTATTGATTGATTATTAAAAGGTTAATTTACTCATAACACTGATTTGAAAAATGTTTCCTCAAATTTGACTCCATATTAGATAAGCAAGATCATATTAGATAAGCAAGATCGAAGTTTAAAGGAAGATTGATAATTTTATGGAGTCGAGTTCGAACATGTTAATTTCTATAAGGAATCAAATGAAAAAGAGTGACATTAAAAGTGAAAATTTGAATGTGATGATGAGGGGACAAAGTTGGCATATTATTGATTGTGTCCACTAAAGTAATGTACCCTTTATTATCACTACAAAGTACATTCCCTCATTATTCCTTCATAATCCATTAATGTTTTTAGCATTACAAGATGAAAATACGATTCTACCCTTGCATGCACTGCACTTGAATGACACAAACCCTTAATTTAATTCACCTAAATTACTTAAATTCAATTCATTCATTATTACTAATATAATCATCGTATGAGATTAAATAAGTTATAATAAAAATTTATTACATTTTATTTTTCTGACTATAATTTATTAATTAAGTATATAAATTATAATTATATCACAACATATTAATGAAACTAAATTTATTTATAACAATGTCATTGTATGGTCAGTTATAATGTGACTATTTAAAATCACTCTATTACTAACAGAAATAATAATTAATAATAAAAGTTCAATTTAATTTAGTCTTCTTTTTGTACCTGAATTTTATGTCTCTAATTAAATGTTGTCACCAAAATTTATAAATCATAAGTGCTCCTCCTCGATGGAAGAAATATACTTATTTTAATATTTATTTATCGAAAAAATACCAATATAAAAGGAAAATCTAATTTTAATTTGTAAATTGATAAAAAAAAACCAATTATTGATCAAGTGAGTCATTTATGAATATATCAATTAAAAAACAAAAAGATATTTGTAAAGTTAAAAATGAAAATATAAAAAGTTATCCATAAAAATAGTTTGGTGATTTATTTAAATAAGTAACCGACCATGGGTCCCATTTTCATAATCTTGAATGATAAATCTTGTTGAATAGTTATTAATAGTATAAGTAATTAGCAATGACCCAATCTAACTAGAAAGTTCAATTCCTAATATTGTATGTCACCCAATGATTAATTTGTGCTACTCTTTCTTGTTTTAAAGTAATTAATTAAGAAAAAACAAAACTATAAAAGTAACCCCCTTTTCCTAGTTTTAAAGTTATTAAAGTTAAAAACTATTTGAATTTAGGACCACTTTTTCTCAATATTTGACGTTTGTGATAAACTTTAGTAATTAAGTATATACCTTAGCCATTAAGTGTCAAATAAAGTGTAATCAAAACTAAGATTTTGTCCATTCAGTGGTAAAAGATTAACATTCGATATGTTTTGAATTCGAGTTTTTTACGACATGTTCTTTTAAGGCAGAGGAGTTCCAGTTCACGGTTATATCATTTCTGAACCGTAATTGGATCATGATTACTATGGGTCACACTGAAATTGGACAAGGCGCATCTAATTTTAAAGTCGTGGTTCTAATTTTGAACTATCGATTTTTTTATAACTGCCTTTAAAATGTATATTTTTAACCATTTCTTAAACAATTATTTTTTATAACTTAATTAACCATCAAGAACGGTTGCACTTCCCGTAAATCATCGATTTTGATTCAATTATGATTTCTGATTAAGAAAACACATGTTCAAATTTTATGTTATAAGCTAAAAAGGTCCATTGAAATCAGGTTAAGTGTTGGTCCCGAAACAAGTAAATAAAGATTTTGAAATGCGGAATTTGGTGGTAAACTCGTTTTTATAAAACTCAATCAAAATCAAACTTTCAGTGAATGATAGAAAATGAAGAAATAAATACTGAAAGCAAATGAAATAACACAGAGTTTGGTTTGCATGGTTCGGAGATAAAAACTCCTACGTCCACGAGTACTCGATGTTAGTCAATGGTTTCCAAATTAATGGAGATGTAATAGTCTTACAGTTATCAACCACGGTGGGTTAGATATACAAATATTATCTGATCACAACTAGCTTCGAACTTAATCTAATGCTAAGACTATTCCTCGGTTACAGATGTATCGCTAATATGAACACTTTAGAAAATAAGAACCGAAAGCTAAGTGTTCTAAGAATTTGAGAGTTGAGAGCGATAATAGCATGTGTAGATTGGGTAACCGGTTGTGAAGCCTTTTGAATTAGCGGGGTATTTATAGTGCTCTCTCAAAAATATAGCCGTTGTGAGATAGAGCTTCTTTTGAATTCTTCCCTTTGGAATAGTCGTCCTTTTTGTCGTTTCTGGTGTGTTGATATGATTATATCTATAGCGTAGGTTGAACACTCAGTGGAGACTTCAGTTTGGCCTTAAGTGAATTGGCCCTTCAGTGAATACCTTCAGTGGCTCTAAATTCCTTCAGTGGCCTTAAATTCCTTCAATGGCCAAGGCTTCAGTTGCTTAAATTCCTTTAGTGGCCAAGGCTTCAATTGCCTAAATTCCTTCAGTGGCCACACTTAAGTGCTTTCAGTAGCACTCTTTCAGTAGCACACTTAAGTGCTTTCAGTAGCACTCTTTCAGTACTTTCAGTAGGGGAGGCTTTCAGTTGTCTGCACTACACAATTAAGTTTTGGAACCTAATTAAAACATTATAAGATATCTCAACATTAAGTACTAAATAAAAATTTTCACAAAAATATAAATTACTTTATTGTGTTAAGCACCTTTACTAATAGACACACTTTGTATGGTCTCATTGGATGCTTTCATTTTCTTTTAATTATTAATTATGTACTATGCATGATTAGGTTCGTATCTTTTATGACCACTTGAAATGATATGCATCAAATAAATTATGACATGACTCAATGTAAAGTGAAGAATCAAATCAATAATTCAAAATATTTGTGATCCCATTTCAATGATTTTGAACTTTCTCTATATTAATAATTTATATGGGCAACTTGTGCTTTTAGACCAAAAAAAGAGTATGTGCCCACTTATTTTTAGCTATTATTTTCCTCGTAATTTGTCATGACAATCTACAATCGTAGAAGGTGATGTTTTATTTGACAATATTAAATTATTTATATGTCCATAAATTAATTTAATTTAATTTTTTGTATTCCTATATATAAGTGAAAAAGTGATTTTTTTTTAATTTATGGGAATATGCTATAACTCAAAGGTAAACCAATGATCAAAGAGAGGATTGTATTATACATCTTTAAATAACTTTATATATATATATGTATAGTTAAAGATAAAAAATATCTTTATCGTCACTTTTTGGAGAATTGAAAAGTCGATGAAAACCCTAATTAATGAAGATAAGGTTGAGTTACATCACTTGATTATACATGAAACTTAAGACTTAAGATAGTTGACTATATATGAATTAATTTGTTTTTATTAAAGTATAATATTATTATTTTTAAACTATCTTTTCACTATTGATAGGGTCATCGTAGGATTGTATGAGAATTAGGGTACACACAAAAATACACTAATTATATATTAAAAAATAGTAGTGTTGATTATTTTGAGTTTGGACAAAAAGTCATATGATATAGTGTACTATGATAAGAAAATAGTTAATTACTTTGATTTAACACTCTATCATAATTAATCATTTTGTCGTGATTAAAAAGAGTCAAAAATAGATATGATAATATTAGGTGGTGATTATTGCTTTAATTTAAATAGATTTTCCCCCACATAGACCAATATTTTCTTGCAATAAATCTCCAAGAAAACTAGCGAGCTACCATTTTCAACACGCAATTATATTTATAATGATTTAAATTTAGAAAAAAGTAAGACCATATAATTTATTTTATTTTTGTTTTGGCGTTGAAAACAAATAAAATCAAATATGTATTTGACTATAAAACCAATCCCGATGTTATCTTCGTGTTGCGTTATTACAAGAGTCACACGTATTGTAATTGATTATTTAAAATTTAATATACATATTTTTTTATATATACCCTACGTATTGAATCCTAATAATGTAACGTGTCAGTCTCGTATTGATATAATACGAAATATGATACGGTGAGACAATAGGAAATCTTATTTATTATGGAACACAATTTCATAATTCATTCATTCTGATAAGTTGAAAAAAAGGAAAATTGATTCATTCTTCAATATACTAACCAGTAACCACACACAAATAATCAAATGAAGACTTTAGTGTGGAAATTAAGTGCACTCATTTTGGCAAAGGATTAGAATATTCATGAATCAAGTTCATTTTATATGATAAAATGGGCCAATTTGTAAAGCCCATTTATCTGATAAAATGGCCCAATAAGGAAAGCCCATTTATCTGATAAAAAATAGACGGGCTTGAGAGCTTCGCTCTTAACTGAATTTGAACTTTAATTTCAGTTCCGTAAACTAAAACCACCGTCTCTTCACATTCTTCGCCCCCAAATCCTAGGGTTTTGCTGCTATGCAATTTTTGTTTTCAGAAAGGAACAACTCCGTTGATTAACGCATAATCTCATACCTACTGATTAATATTCATCATTCTTTATATTTTCCCGTTTGTTTGTTTTTTTTCTTTTGAATTGTTAGCGTATAATAGATCTAGTTGTGTTAATGGATTTTGGGCGCAAAAGAGGTATGCCAGACGCCGATTTCTCTCGGAATGGAGGCTTCAAAAGGTCGAGGGGAGGTTAGAAATTTAGCTTCATAGCTTTCTTTCTTTTTTTGTAAATTAGTTAGTTGTTCGTTTTATCATTACACATTTCATTGTTTTAATTTATTCTTTTTGTACGATTGATTGATTGTACTTGTGTTCGTGGGATTTGGTTCGATGCTTTACGTCATGTGTTGATGTTTGATGAAAGCTTCTTATTCGTGTTTGTTAAAGTCGGATCTTTTTTAGCCGTATTGTGGTGTACGTTATCCGTGTAAAAAATTAAAATTATGAAGAATTCAGTACCAAAGAGTGTTCAAATATGGATATGTGAGTTTTTAAATAATTTTGTAGGAAATGAGTATTCTGCTACATTAGATAAATTTATATGTTAATATTGTCGGAAGGAAATCAACATCTAAATTAAGTTTATGTGTGTAGAATTTTCATGAAAGTAATGATCCAATTTGCTGTTGAATGTTCTTCATGTTGTGCTTCCCTTGTCGTGTAAACTTTTTATATGGTGTTTGTGGTTGAGGAGTTGAAGAAGTGATCCTAAATATATTAGGAAAGAATTGTGCTGGTAAAATTTAGATATCTCCCATTTGTGCGGGAAACGTTGTCACTGGTTTTCGAATTTGGATGTTCTTTAAGGATGGATGTAAAAAGTCACTGAAATATTAACTGAAGATAGAAATCAACTTTCTGGTACAGAAATGGACTCATTTACAACTGGTGTAGGAAGCAAATCAAAGCCATGCACGAAGTTTTACAGGTTATAATCTTAATCTACATAATAATAAGTTTCTATTGTTGAAATACATTTCTGCATAAAATCGGCGATGAAAACTAGCAAGTTAGCAATCTAAGCGTGTTGTAGTTATAAGTTCGTAAGAAGTTTCCTTGACAAGTTGAAGCCTTAAATCATTATTTCCAACTTCACAATGTGTCGTGTAATCGAAAAGCAGAATAAAGAATGCCAAATACGCCGCTTTTTATCCATTTGTTTGTGGGTGTTGCGCATGAATGGAGACAAGAAAGAAGTTTACAGAAAAAAGTACTGGAAATCATTTTGCATATAAACACTTTTCATTTCTAGCCTACAAAAGGTAAAGACTTGTCTTGGTTATGAGGCTCTTTTGCACCTTCCTTCTCATTTCGAATTTTTGCTTTGTAATTGCAGCACATCAGGTTGTTCTTTTGGCGATGCATGCCATTTTCAACATTATGTTCCTGGGTACAGTGCATATACCCAGCTAGCAAACATGGGGGTGAACATTTCTGCTCCTGCTTCAAGGAATACGTCGTTTTCTGATCCGCCATCTCCAAACTTGAAAACAAAGATGTGCAAGAGGATGAACACTCCTGAAGGATGCAGATATGGCAACAAATGCAACTTTGCCCATAGCGAGATGGAGCTCGGAAAGCCAGCCACTCCAGGGTACGAAGATCAACAAACGATGAGAGGTGGGTATTCCCAACGCCATGAGCCATCCTTTGGTGCATCCGCAACTGCCAAGATTAGCATCGGTGCCTCCTTTGCTGGGCCCATCATCGGGAAAAACGGTGCCAACTCGAGGCATATCTGTCGGCAGACTGGCGTGAAGCTTTCTATAAAAGACCACGAGACAGACCCCAGTCAGCGGAACATTGAGCTGGAAGGGACGTTTGATCAAATCAAGGAGGCTAGTTCAATGGTACGCCAACTGATTGAGAATATCGGTGCATCGTCCGCTCATCAAGATAATCATCATCGACAACACCACCCGGGGGGTTCACTTAATCATGGCGCTCCGTCGAGTTACTTTAAGAAGAAGATGTGCGAGAAATTCCCGAAGGGATTGTGCAATTTTGGGGAGAGATGCCATTTTGCTCATTCTGCATCTGAACTACGGAACTCATTTGATTGAGCAGTTTAGTTTCTGTGACGTGAATGTTTTTTTTTTTCTTTTTTTGTTTCCTTTTCTTTTTGTAGGAGAAAAGAGCAAATATTGACGCTTATGACTTGTGATTCTATCATTAGGCATAAAATGCATATAACAATTTCGTTTAGATGTATTTCTGTTGTCATGATATGTGCAATTGTGGGGTGATACATTACTTAAAAAGACATCGGCAAACACTTCCCACTTCATTAGTCCTACTTCGATCAAAAAGATCTCAAAATTCTCACATATTTGGTTAAAATTTTCACATATTTGGATTTCAAAATTCTCACATATTTGGTTAAAATTTTCACATATTTGGATTTCAAAATTCTCACGGTCAAAGTGGGACAAATGAAATAGTATATTGTATTTTATCGTTATATAGCAAACAGAATGAAAATACTCCAAATGGGATTTTTAGCTTTTATGGAAGCTTTAACAATTTAAGTTGTAGTTATTATTTCACCTACAAGATATAGGATGTTTAAAAATGAAAAATATAGAAGTGGATGGAGGTTGAAACTCTTCAAGATTACAATATATTGGTACAAAGATATCTAATAGTACTCTCCTTTTTTGGAAATAACTTAAAAAAATACCCACTTTGATTAAGAAAAATAAATATAAATATAAATTATACCTATTTTTCCATCATTATGCATTTATTCACTAAAATTAGTTAGAAAATTTCTCATAAAAACATAAATATTTTTTTATCTTCTATTTTAAAGTGTGAATTTTTATTTTAAAGTAGCCTCTATTTGTGCTTTTTCATCAAAAGTAAAGAGAAATTTTAATATTTATATGTGGTGTTTATTTTGTTGAGCTGAGTAAGCTCGTTCATTTGAATTCCAAACCTTTGCTCACAAGAATATATATATATATATATATATAATATAGTCCAAAAAAATTACAAAAGAATAGGATAATATTCGAATCAACAGATTATTAGAAAATAATTTCAAAAAAGCGAACTCCAAAAATACTCCAACAGAATGTGGAAGGAAGTGTTATCACATTCAACATAAATCAATCTATGTAATTAAAAAGGAGGTTAAAATCGATATAAACACTATTGCCTGTGGCTATTATTTAATAACGACAAGGCATTCATTGTGAGTGCCAATAATCAAATAGTAAGAGAAAAGCTAAGCCTCGACATGATGACAATTTTTTACATCACTACACCTTACTGCAACTGTTAATGAACATATACGCATGCTTGGACTATCCGGTTATAAACGAAGGGCAACCCGCCTGCTATGGCTTTCGACTAAACTACAACGAACTGAATGTTAGGAAGCTAATAGATGATTACGGCATTGTACAACAAAACCCTAACGTCGAGGTCGAACTTTACCATATTTGATGCATGACAGTTAGAAACAGACCTTTGTCACCAGCAGTAATTTGACTAATTCTCTATATCTTTTCCATCCATGTCTGCCAATAATTTCAATGATGTTTTTCATTTCCTATCCATCGCTTGTGCATGTAAAAAGCGGCCACCCTCGTCTGTCAGGACAGATTCACGAAGAAATAAGTAAAGGGAAACAAAGGTAAGCAAAAGAAGCCACAGAAACACAATACTGAGAAAATGAATGAAGCTTTGATAGGAAAAACAAATACAAAATGCAGCTTTTCATTACCGAAAAAGAAAATAAATTCACGTACCACTCTCACCATCAGATAAATCACCAAGCCTCGCAATTGCATCAGTCAGAGCTTGCTCGTGCTCCTGTTTTACCACAACGTTAAGGTTGAACTTGTGTAGTACGGAAATTTATAGAAAATCAAAAGATGTTGAATCACTCTCTAACCTTTAGCAATTTCTTTGCCTTTTCTATCTCTACAGGATCTGCGTGATTAGAACTAAAAACCCTCTCTACCTGCCAAAGTTTGACAATCAATAAACACAAACCAAACCACCATAACAGTGTCTGTTAGCAGACCCTCCTCATTCCATACCTCCTTAATTAGAGTATCAGTATGAAGCAATTGAATGTCATCTGGTCCCTTCTTCCCAATGCCATTTTGTGACGGTTGGAAATCCTTTCTGGATTGACCTTTCACCATTCCCCGTCCTCTTCCACCACCTGGAGCACTATCTCGCCCAAGAGGTCTATTCAATCCATGACCCGGTCCACCATAACCTCCATGATGAAAAATTCCAGGGTCTTCACCTTCCCATTGTATATCATCGGGAGAAATCTGCAGAGAGAAAATAGATCATAAGAGGCTTTCCCAGTACAAAGTATTACTCATTATTTACTCAACTATCCTTTTGTAATCATTTAATTTTGTCACTGTGAAACCAATGTTTTTCATTTTTTTCTTTATCCTTCTTCCTGTGTGTCCCATTTTCATGTTTAGGTGTACTTCTATGGACCTCAGGTCGCATTGAAAGAAGCACCTAAAAATTAATGTAGTGCGGGATCACATGTATATCAAAAAAACGTAGTAAACAGTGAGTGCTTAATAAAGATGCTCAAAGAGGTCACTCATTATCATGAGAGCACCGAGTAGTTCCGACATGCATGGCAAGATCATCAAAGTTATATTGCACATGCTATGCGTTTGAACTTGGCATTATCTTGGTATTGAATGTCTAAAATTATCATACAAGTTTGTTTAAATCACCAAACATGCTTTAAGCATATCATGCAGTGACTAATATAATATCTTATCTCTATTTATTATGTTTCCATCTAACAAATTAAAATAAATAACGTCAAAGATATGATATAAAGAAAATGCATCTATTAACCAAATAGTCATCGACATTATATAAAAGAATATGATGCATGAATGATATATTTACCTCAGTAAGGTCAACCCATTCTATTGTCTCATTATTTGTATTTAGATCATAAACAAGACAATGCCGGCCCTGAAAAAAAAGCAAATTGAGACACTTTTAAGTACAGTATAGTTGTGAAAGAAGACTATGAATCATCACAAGTAAGATATACCTCAATAGGATTATAATGAGTTATGACAGCTTCATAAAAGTTATTATCATCAGGCCACCTAGTCCTGACTTTCCTTCCAATCAAAGAATCAAATGATGCTCCTTCTGCAGGTTCAGTTGTAAGGCCACCAGAAAGACGGTTACTAAATTGACCTCTTCCAGCTGGACCAGAAGGATACTGCATTTTCATTGAAGATGCACCAGGAGGCATCTGAATAGCAAGACATGTTATAAACTAAATTTGGAAACTGTATATGCCTAGCATTACTAGTTCATACATGAATTTTCTAACTCACTGATTTATTTTTTTTGCCTTTCGATCCCATCATGGAACCACGCTTTGCAGCTGATGACGACGGCTGGTTAGCTGCAGCCATTGACTGCGGATGGAAAGGAGTTGGCCCACCAAAGGACTGAGAAGGTAACGAGGAAGCTATCTTCTGTTTTTTCCGAGAAGCTGAGATGGAAGGACTGGGCACGGGTTCACGGATTGCTTGATTTGCACTATGCATTACTGGTTGAAGACCACCTGACTGTCTCCATTCCCTGATGGTATTTTCCCCAGATTTTTGGTTAAATAAGTACAAAACATTTCATCAGGTTAACTAACTCGTGTTAAATTCAAGGAATTAAACTAAACTTTTTTCTTTTATATAAACCTTATCCTTCGAATTGTGTCATCCGCATCAACCCTGTTTAGAAGATCCCTGTGCTCTTCATTTGACAATCTTAACTCTTTCCTAAGCTCAGTAATTAAACCTTCCTTCTCCTGAAACACAGATTCAATGTCTTTTAAACTGATCAAGAGAATGTTCCATATTATACACAGGCCAAATTTACAGCAAAAAATTACCCATGAAATGGCATCAGCTTGAGCTTTAAAGGCTCTTAATATTGAGCTGTATGCTTCTTGCTCAAGCTGGTGAATTTTAGCTTCCATATCAGTAACAGTCTCTTCATACATCCTGGGATACGGCATGGAACCCACAGCAGCAGGCCTTCCATTACCAGAAATCCGGCCTCCTCTTGACATTCTATTTTGATGTGGCGGGGGGAAATCATCATCAGTTCCTGAAGCAACACGGAAGAAAATAAGAGGAGACTCAGATCCCTCAAAGCTCATAAAGATGCTGTCTTGAAGCTCACCGGCTATCTACAACAATGATAAATCATTCGACCTAGCGAGCTACAAAACCAAACAATACATTCCGCAAAATCCATTCTTTAATGTAAAATTCAACGAGAATCATTGCCAATGGGCAATTGTACGGAGTAATGAAGGAACAAACCCAGACAGCTCAGAAAACATGTCTATCACCACAATGCATGTAGCTTCGCAAACCCTAACTCCGACATTGTATACAAACCCCAATCAAACCAAAACTAATACCCAATAAACGCGAATTACAACGGAATGATGAGATGTTCTGCTCAATTACTCACCGCTACTGTCGTAAGGCTCATAGTCCATAGCCAGCTTCCGGAGATCGAGAAATCCCAATTCGTCGTACCTCTGAGCAATGAAACCCTAGCAGTAACTCCGAGGATTGCAACCGCGGCGCAGAAAATCCCTACAACGATGCTAATTCGACGAGTTTAACACAAGGCAATAGGGCGTGGATGATTGAATGATTGAAGAATCGAATTTGATTGAAGAATTAACGAGCTTGAGAGTGTGTTCTTAGGAGTACGCGGACGTGAAATAGGTGTTTATTTTATTGAAATTAAGTGAAAGGGTTTTGAATTCCGCCTCTGGTTTGAACCTTTTTGGGTGAAGAAGGATTTTTCTATTTTTTCGCTTCATTCTTCTTTTTTTAAAAACTATTTAGAGAATAAAAAAGGAAATTAGTTAGATAAATACAAGAAAGTGAGAGAGATATAGGGAAATTAGGTTATAATCAAATCTAATTGAATCAAATATTATTACATTTTAATTTAGTTCGTTTGAAAGTTTGGATGATTTGAGTTCAATTCATATTTTGTAAACTAGACTCAAGTTTGAATTAATAATAAAATCGAGCTCTGACTTCAATTCATTTATTGATCTATTTAATAGTGTATTAGAATTCAAACTCGAATTAAGTTCGTTTTATTAAACTTAAGCATACATAGTAATTCTACATCAATAATGGGTCATCTTTATACGTGTTGGAAACAAACGGACAAAATATTGGATCGACATTTTTTTATTATTTTAACAAGATCGTGAACTAATTCATATATAAAATTCGTAAATTATTAAAAAATCGACCCATTTATTAAGTTTGTACCTACTCGTTAACAAAATTCGTTGACGGATCAAAACTCCACTCAATGTTAAGCTTGTAATAAAACAACAATGAGGGTTTTTTTTTATATTGAAAGAAAACAATAACAAGGATTTGATTGCATTATGGTACCACATTTACTACTAATCAATCAATATATAATCAAACTAGACTAACTTACTATAAAGTTATGTATATTATGTTCCATTATTATTTCCCAATCTAGACTAAATTCTTCTCAATAATAATAGTAGTACTCCAATATTTAAACACTTGAGAAGCAAAGAATTCCACTATATTATTTTCTGCTATAATAAATTTGTCATCGGCTCAGAAGAACTCTCTCTCTGTGGATGGTGATGAAATGAGAGGAATCTTGAAAGCCATTAATGGAGGTGAAGGAAGTTAAGAACACAGAATTTAAGTTGAACAAGATGATTCAATAACTAACACTGCAGTTCTGTTGAAAAGATATCAAGTTACAGAAAGAGTATGCCTACATGCAAGTGTATTATAATGAGTCCATGAGTGAAGATGCAATTGAAGGCATGGAAGATGCATACATTCATTAAACTTTGTTGCAATTCATATATTACAAAATAAATTAATCACCAGAAAACAACCACAACTAAAAGATGGAGGGAAACATCTCCTGCTCTTTTTAAAAGTCTAACATATCAGTTCCACTTGTGATTTATCATATATTTAACTAGAAACCAGCCCACCCAGCAGGCTGGGTTTCAAACTTACTCTCTTTGCTCTTCGATTCGGTGAATCGCTGAGAATTATTCAACTCACCAGTAGGTACGTTAATTTTAGAGTTAGCAGCACCACCACCACTAACCTTGAAGCTATCAGTTTCAAACTCCCAAGAACTGGCACCTGAAGTTTGTTCGCCGCCCTGCTTGTTCTGCTGACCGTTTCTTGTCCTAACAGATTTCGAAGTATTGAATGTTGCTGCGGCCTGTGGCTTGGGATCCTCTGCAAAGGCCTGCCACTGCTTAGAATCTTGGTTTGGGGAACTTTGATCATAGAAACTCTGTTGAAGTTCCCAGATTTTTCCTTCAACCTTCTCATTCTGCTCAAATAGCCAACGCCAGCGAGAGTAAGACACAAAGTAAAACATAAAGATCATTTAAGTGGGACAGAAAAATACCGGTGGAATGGTAGATGATTGGTTTCCAGGAGGAGCTACGCCTTTCGTGGAATCCCCACCATGGGATGAAGTTTTTGTAGCTAGAGCACGCTTAAGGTCTTGTATCTCTTGTCGCTGTGACTTGCAAATTGCTGAGAGTTTTTCATATTTAGAGGTAACTTCTGCCTTCTCTGCACTGACATTTGCAAGCTGCTCCTTCAGCTTTTTGACCTCAGCCTCTAACATGTCTTCCTTATCCGGTTTCTGATGGCTAACATTGAATTCAGCCACAAAAGCATTAAAAGAATCGTTTTGAAAGAAAGGTGCAACATCAGCTTTGGGTGGCTTAAATCTTTCAGAACTATGGTTAAAATTATCAGGAATCAGATTAAGGTCCTTAGCCGGGTAATCACTCGACCTACTGACTGATTTATCCTGCATATTCTTCTGGAAAATTGGCTCTTTCTGGGGAGTTACATGAGAGCCAGGATGCCCATTAGGGCGAACCTTCTCCTTTCCAGATGATCTACAATCAGTTGAGTCTTCATCATATTTTGGCATGGTTTTTTCCTCTGAGCCTCCTGAATCTTTTGCATGCAGAGTGGCCCAGAAAGAACCCAAAGGTCCATCAGTTTCACCTGTTCTTGGATTGGTTGAGATTGATGACACACTTCGGGGTGCTTCAGATGAGGGGGGAGGAGGAGGACTCCTTCGTGGTGTTGGGCTGGACTTGTTTACAGGCTTTTGTGTGCCTGAGGATGTACAATAATCAAAACTAACCATCAAAAGCAATGGCAAGAAATAAAATAAATTTGAAGGAGTCAGAATTGTACTTGTATTTTTTCATCAGATTCACTAGAAACAACTAACAGTTTGACAGGTTGTACCATCAGAATTCTTATATCACTACATTCTCAAGTAATAATTTCAAACCTTTACCTGTAATGGCATCAACACTGTTCTGTAGCATTTCCGGTGGCCTATCAGGTAATGATTTCTGCAGTCCATCTGGTAAAAGATCGTTAACACGAAACCACACCTGCAAAAATAGCAGTGAAAGAAAGGAATCAGTAATAACACATGCAACTGTAGCCCTCATGATTTCCACGGGCAAAAAAATCTACAACTAACCTAGGTTCATGGGGATGAATGGCCAATCAAGCAAAATGCTTGCCTGCGTGATATCTGGTCTGTTGTCAGGGGAAGATTGAAGCATGTCTCTGATAAGGTCCATCAGCAATGTATTGTACTTGGGTTGATCTGGGATGCGATAATTCCCATTCAGAATTTGGAGCTTTGATTCACCATCAAATGCTAGCTTCAAGTAACATATGCGGAAAAGGAGACACCCAAGTGCCTGAAGAAAATAAAGCTCCATATCAATTACTTATTGAGTTCATAGAAGACACATCCCAGACTGAATGTTATTGCTAATCCTGTAGTTTAGACTCTAGGAACACATGTACTTACCCATATATCTACCTTCTCGTTTATAAGCTCTCTTCGGAACAGATCCCACATCTGAGCCATTCAATAAGGGAGAAGAAGAATCAATAATTATATCATAAGAAATGCAACAGAAAGATCTGGATAGAAGGTCCTTCATCTACCTCTGGGGCTCTATATGCAGGCGTTGTGTGCTTCCTAATGTTGTCTTCCTCAATTCCCATTTCTTCAGGTTTCTCAAAGCGTTTATGGTTGGTCGAAGTGCTACCAAAATCACACAACTTCCATAGGCCATCAGGCCCCAGCAAAAGATTTTCAGCCTTCAAATCTCTATGTGATACAACTCAGAATGATTAGCAATTAAAATGAATGTTACATTCTCAAAACAAACAATTATATGCTTCAGTCAACTAAAACGAAAGAATTATAGGAATGAAACGTCATGACAAAGTCAAAAATAAGATCTAATTACCAAAGAACGTATAATACATGCTATAAATGTATCTCTTCATAAGTATTTCTGAATTCCAACACCAAATCAATGGTTATAATAACTTTGTTTGATGCTTTATAACTTAATGGGTCTCCGGGCACAAACCCACAAAATAAAATGTGAAGAAAGTCTAGAAGAGCATACCGGTGAGCAATAGGTGGCAACTGGCAATGCATTGCAAAGACAGCACTGCATATATCCCTGAAAATTGTTAGGACCTGCTTCTCGAAGAACCCTGTTCCTCTGCTCTCGAGCACATTAACCAGGGACTTCTCACAGTATTCCATGAGGAGGAGAGCTTCTTTAGTACGACCCATATCCAAAATAACATGGGCGTGAAGATTAACAACATTGGGGTGACCTTTGAGTGTTTTCATAACTGAAATCTCCTTTGCCACCAAGTCCTGGGACTCTTCATCATTACATATGATGTGCTTCAATGCATACTGCTTGGAGCCCTGCACTGCATCTCGAGCTAAGTAAACACAGGAGAATCCACCCTCTGCAATTACATTCCGCACCTGAACTTTGTAATTGCCAATGTCGATCACGCGTCCTTCCAACCCAGTTTGTTCTTTGTGCGCAAAGGGTATGAATCTCCACATGGCTTGTTGAGATTATTTACAGCTATAACAACTGAAAGAGGTGATATCATTGTTAAAAAGTAAAAGTATACAATGGCATTCTATAGGGGACAAAATAAAGCATGTGCATGAACATACAGAAGTGAGTAAACGCAACCACAACATCAGCTCGATTAAATGACCAATTATAATTAATTTTTGTATAGGCACTTATTTAAGGGAATCGTTAGTAATTTCGAGATGCTTATAATTTCCACTCAAAGCTCCTTTAGATACCTACCATCTGAAGTACAAAATCAAACAGCAGTTGGTAAGTTTTTTCGTTCCTAATCCTGTACCAGACGGGAACCATTTCTAGAGTGGAAAGAAAATGTTTGAATAGGGAACTTCATGAAAGTTAAGACACCACATAGAGTGGACGGGAAATATATTAAGTGCATTTTACAAGAGTTCAAAACAATATCTAAATTTTAATGTAAATCTTCTTTTTCTATTATCCAATCAGCAAATTCACATTTAAGAGTTTCTCAATCACAAATTAATGTAAAACCATAAACGAACGCCCACCAGCTACTGTCATTACATTCAAAACATAATAGGCATAACCACAGATAGTAATGGCTCTTCATGCTGACAGTATAGCAAACAGTACACACACACCATTACATTTACACATCCTGAACAGCGCAAAAACCCATCATATTCTATATACACATACATGCCATTACATTTACTCTCGCGGATCCAATCATATACCCAATAAATAAAACGTCATATACGTATCTACATATAATCTACACCAAAACTAAAACCCTACATTCCATAATAGCGCAAAAAGTGAAAGACACGGATAACTTCAATCCCATAATTGACAATCGACTCCGATGATTAAGCTATAATATCAGTTAAGCTCAATGCGCAAATGGAAACATGGGGCGAGACTTCAGCTGCATTAAGCTGCTGATAACTGAAGTCCCACGTCGAAATTGCATTAAAGAAAACCAAATCGACAAGATCTAAAACGGATAACAGCTGATCAGGTATACCTGCACTGCACACCATCAATCGAAATAATGATGTACCTTAGCAGATAGAAATGATCTGGATTCGAGCTCAATTGATTTGATGCGATCTATGGAATGGGAATGGCATTTGGGATTTGATGATTCTTCTCAATCAATGGATTGAGAGAGATACTAATTCTTGTGGAGAAGTAAAAAAAAAAAGGGAATGGGACGAGGATACATACAATTTTCGTATATATATATATATAAGGTAGATGTAAAAGTAAAAAAGTTAGTTATGCAATTTTTATTTCTTTTATGTTACTACTCCATTTGCTTTCGGCTGCTTCCTTTAAGCACAATTTTCTTAGGCTTTTTTGGTTTTTATATGCGAATGGAATCTAGAAGTGAGAATCAGGACGGGTGATGAGTTCTAGTCCCCGTCATAAAGTCTCGATTTTGAAAAAAATTAGAAAAAAAATTTCGATTTTAGTTTCCATCGGAATTTTAGAACTCTCGAGTTACGACATTAAAAAATACACAAACTAATTCTGATATATTTTTTTGAAGAATCCTTAACTATCAAATAAAATAAGGAAAAACAAAAACAACAAGAAATGGATTCTTATTTTGGAACAGACAGTACCTATAAAAGAGCAACCTTTACCAGACAAAATGCATTTAAATTTAAACAAAAAAGTTAATAGTTTTTCCAAGCAAGAAGATGGAAACTTTGAGAAATATAATATTGAAACATCGTTATCAGAGTTGAAAATTTTCGATTTTATCACAATTAATTAGTGCAAAGCTTCTATTTTAGCTTTTGTTAGTTATGATTGAATGATTGATGAATGCTGTGGAAGCGCCGGTGACGCAACACAGTGAGCTCTCATCAAAAATCAATACAAATAACTTCGAATCAAGATTAAGCAGAGTGTTCTTTTCTTGTTTCCTTTTATTTCTGTAGTGAAAGTGAGAAGAGGGTTAGTTACTTTGTGTGTATACTCAGGTAAGGTAACTGTAATTTCCCTTTGTTGTCATAAAATTTATCTCCTTTTCTTTGTGCCCAGTTGGGATTTTGGATGCCCAATCGATTGAGTTCTTGTTTGTGTAAAAAAATATGTTCTTTGATCTGGGATTTCATTGTTTTCTCATAAAGTTGTGGCTTTGTTGCATTTCTTGATATTCTTACATTGAATGCGCTCTGAAATTTGCCTTACAAACTGATGTTTGTTTGTTTTTTGCTTTCATTTGCTTTTGTTGAAGATTGGTTGCAGAATTGAGATTGAGTTGTTGGCGGCTAAAGTTGGATTATATGTATATGATGAGGTTATTTGAAAGAGTGTTTTGAGTTTGTTTGTGAAGCATTTGATCAGTCATCTTCCTTTTTCTCCTCAAAATAATGAGTTGTGTATGGATTATGGTTATGTCCTTATTTAGGTGTTTTTGGTCTCATTTTCTTGCATCTGTTCAGATCTTAGTTGTTAAGAAGATGGGGTATGCTACATTTTGATTTTGTGGTAGAGAAGTCGAAACAAAACAGGTTGATGCTGGCTGTTTGGGCTTGCAGAGTCCGAAGAAAGCATTGTCATGGGAGCTAGGTTGAGTTCTAGTGCTCAAAAAGTGAGCTGCAGTCAAGAAATCGAGGCGCCTCAGTGTAAGAGACGAAGGGCGTGTTCGTCGGGCTTTTGGGACGAAAAGCCCCGGTTGATTCCTACCCTTCCTGATGAGATATCCGTCCAGATCCTTGCAAGAATCCCAAGAATCTTGCATTTTAACGCAAAGCTCGTCTCGAGAAGCTGGGAATCCGCCCTCACGAGTCGGGAGTATTATGAAGTAAGAAGGGAGCTTGGCACGACAGAAGAGTGGCTTTACGTTTTGACCAAGATCGATGGTGGTGAAAAGCTCGTTTGGCACGCGTTGGATCCAGTTTCCGGCATGTGGCAACGGCTGCCTTTGATGCCGAATGCTGCTGCAGAGGGTGGAACGAGAACGAGAACGAGAAGGGGCTTCTCTGGCCTCGGGTTATGGCACGTTGTTAGCTCTAGCACCGTTGCAGACGCCATTAGAAGTTGGCTCGGGAAAGGGGACGCCTTAGAGGATGGCCCCCTTTGTGGTTGTGCTGTAGGAGCCGTTCACGGCTGCCTCTACGTGATGGGCGGATTCTGCAGGGCTTCGGCCACGGCCTCAAAATCCGTGTGGAGGTACGATCCAGTCGTCAACGCTTGGGCTGAAACAACCTCCATGTCCACCGCCAGGGCTTATTCCAAAACGGCCGTGTTAAACGACAAGCTCTACGTTGTCGGGGGCGTTAATCCCGCCCAAGGCGGGATGGCTCCTCTCCAATCAGCAGAGGTCTTCGACCCTCGTTCCACCACGTGGTCCGAGCTGCCCAGCATGCCATTTTCGAAAGCTCAGGTGCTGCCAACCGCCTTCCTCGCCGGGATGCTCAAGCCTATAGCCACCGGAATGGCATCTTACAAGGGGAAGCTATACGTTCCTCAAAGCCTATACTGCTGGCCGTTCTTCGTAGACGTCGGAGGGGAGGTCTACGACCCCGAGACAGACTCGTGGGTCGACATGCCAGCCGGCATGGGGGACGGCTGGCCAGCTAAACAAGCAGGGACCAAGCTAAGCGTGATCGTCGACGGGGACTTGTACGCTCTCGATCCATCCACCCCTCTCGATGGCACTGCCAACATCAAGGTGTACGACGAGCAAGCCGACTCTTGGAGAAGGATCGACGGGGACGTACCGATCCGTGAACTTGCCGACTCCAATGAGTCTCCATATCTGCTCGCTAGTCTCCTCGGAAAGCTACACGTGATCACTAAAGACACGAACCACAATCTATCGGTCGTGCAAGCCGACTGCAGAAACCGGGCCGATCCTGCCCCTCCTCCGGCTACCTCATCCGAAGCCTCGCACGGGACGGCTTCGTCGAGGAGTATATGGAAAGTCGTCGCGACGAGAAACGCAGGATCTGCTGAGCTAGTGAGCTCTGTGATTCTTGATATATAGCTTAAAGAAGGAACATAGGCTTGTTTTTGGTCTACCTTTTCTCTTGATTTTTCAAGTTATCTGTGACTCGTGCTTCTTCGTGTAAATATGCTGTATTTTATTTCTTGTAGTATTCCTTATAGGCTATTGATATATGCACATTACAATAGTATTTAGGAAACTTTGCTAAATTAATTTTGAATTGTTTTTGATGTGTGCAATTACAAAACAAACTTTAGGGGCCAATTAAATATGTGAGTTATGATTTTCTTTTTCTTCTTTAAACTTGCACCCTATTTATTGGGCTTTTTTTTTTCTTATTGACAAGCAAGAATTTGTGTTTTTAATATGAATTTAAGAAAGTATATACAATTTCACAAACCTAATTTATTGCATGTTTTATGATCTAAATTTATAAACTATTGACGTTGAACTCCGAATAAAAAAAATATTTTAAAAATATAATATGAAATACTCTATTTATCCTATTTTAATTGTCTCATTTAATTATTATAATACACTCATTTAAATATAAAATTAGATATTGAAATGGGACGGAATATTTAAAATAAAATTATATGATAAATTGAAATGACAAAAAAACATATTTTACTTGAAGAAATATATTTTAATTATCAACATTTTTTCATATAATTTATATAAAAAAAGTAAATATAAAGTTTTTATTTATTACAAAGAATTGTTAAGAAGAGTGTATAAAGTGAATGATAGGTGTCTAACAAGCAAAATATGTCATACTTAAAAAGGAAGTATAAAATAAAAATAACTTAATTTGAAGCAGAAGTTAGTCTTATTTTCTTTAGCTTTTATGAAACGCAGAGTTCTCTGATTTATATATATACCGCTCAGTTTTCTTTCAAATCTCAAACCCCTCTTTCAAGCTTGATTCCCCTATTCAAGAATTAGGGTTTAACAATATGGCTTCTTTCGGCGCTGCCGCGACTAATGTCAATCCCAATCGTTCCACCGAGGTAATTGGAGAGCCTTCCATTTTCATTTTTTGAAACAAATTGAGCAATTTTTTTTACTGAAATTAATGTGCTTAATCAACTGAGCTGTGTTTGGTTTGGGTTTTTTGAAGGTAGCGTCGCCTCCGACCGATTCAGTTTCGAGTATGTGTTTTAGTCCCGTGGCTAATCATTTGGTGGCTACATCTTGGGATAATCAGGTATGCTCACATTTTTTCTCGTGTGTATGGATTCCCGTTGCTCTCTGTGTACTTATCGTTTGTGAGGTTATATTCATGTGTTATTTGAGGCAGAATGGGTCAAGTAGACATGCTACATTAGGTTTCGGGAGTGCTAGTTTATTGAAAAATTTAGCATTTTTCACTAAAGTTTCTTCTTCTTTTGAATTTGTTTATTTGTGCTTGTTCAAAATGATGGCTTTTTTGGCTGAATTACGATTAAGTTATTTTGTCCCCAATTTTGTTGTGGGACAAGGGAATATGGTATATATCATGCGTATTTTTTCTTAGGTGCGATGTTGGGAGGTGACCAAAGCAGGAAACATTCTCAATACTGTTCCTAAAGCATCGATATCACATGATCAACCGGTATGTATCTAAAGGACTCTCATTATATTGTTGTCAGTGTGCTCTTATTCTCATTATTTACTTTGTAATTTTGGCAGGTTCTGTGCTCAGCGTGGAAGGATGATGGGACCACTGTATTTTCTGGTGGCTGTGACAAACAAGTCAAAATGTGGCCATTATTATCTGGTGGCCAACCTGTAACTGTGGCCATGCATGATGCTCCTATTAAAGAGCTTGCGTGGATTAAAGAAATGAATCTCTTAGTCACAGGAAGCTACGATAAGACACTGAGGTAGTTCATTCGTGCTTTTCATGTTTTTTATTTAAGTTTGAGTTACTCCTTCAAATGGATGTGTTTTGAGGAGGTGCAATTTATTTTCAGGTATTGGGATCTGAGACAGCAGAATCCAACTTGGGTGCAGCAGCTTCCTGAGCGTTGCTATGCGCTTACTGTCCAACATCCTCTCATGGTTGTTGGCACTGCTGATAGAAATATTATAATTTTCAACCTGCAGAACCCTCAGGTATTCTTCTCCCATATGTTACTTGCACATTATTTTAATCTTCTTTGGGAGATGGAGGTTTAAATCACTGAATTGCTATATATTAAAAATAGTGAATCATCACCTATCTAAATGTACATCTTCTTTGAAGACCAAGATTGAATTTTCTCTTATCCCTGTTCCATAGACTATTCACGTCGTTCACTAAGTGATTTAGTTGATGACCTCTCACATACATCTTTTATTTAAATTATTTTTATTATGTTGTCTATGCTGCTATCATGCTTCAGTTTACTTCTTAAGGGAGGCTTAGAATGGTTCTGTAGGTTTTTAGCTATCTTTCATTGAGAATATTATTAGTTTTTCTATAGATTTATGAGGCGACATGTTTTGCATATATGATGAACTGTTTCTGGGATACGGCAGACTGAGTTCAAAAGAGTTGTATCACCACTGAAGTACCAGACGAGGTGTTTAGCTGCTTTTCCAGATCAGCAAGGCTTCTTAGTAAGTTTCCATATCTTAATATTTTTATGCAGAATTCTTTTGTTTCTGGGATACGGTGAAATTAATTCTGTTGAGACTCGTTTCCCTTTTTATGTAATTCTTTGTCGATTGCTTCCAACTTTCATACAGCTTGAATAAAACCATACCCAAGAAATTATAGTGTTCTCTTGTAAAAAGAATTAGTTCAATGAAAGGTTCCATCCTTCACATTGGCATTTCAATCCTGACACTGCTGATCTGCAGTTTTACGATATTCAAGAGTATGTTTTCTTTATAATTTAGCCACAAATGCTTTGCAGGTTGGTTCTATTGAAGGCAGAGTTGGGGTACACCACCTTGATGATGCACAATCAAGTAAAAACTTTACTTTCAAATGCCACAGAGATGGCAACGACATTTACTCTGTCAACTCACTGAATTTTCATCCTGTAAGATATTTTACTTTGATCTCCACTGATGATGTTATTCCATTCTCCCTTTCTATTGTCTTCTTTTGCTTCTTCTTGAGTTCATATTCTGTCTTATGACTGCATGACTGAAGTATTTCTATATTGTTGATCGAGTGTTCATAAGACTTGAAGAATCTCTTCATTTTGATCAAATTAGTTTATTGGCCAAATGTTACCAATTAGATACACATTTGATTTTTTAGCTGTTAGGCACTCTATATCAGTGTAGTTAGAAAGATGTTATAGATGTCTCTAAGTTACCTCTTTTAAACAATTTTGCTTTTGGCCTCACTTCAGCAACACCAAACATTTGCCACTGCTGGATCTGATGGTGCATTTAACTTTTGGGACAAAGATAGCAAACAGAGGCTTAAGGTATTTTGCATATTTCTGCTTCAATTATCATTCTGTATATGGTTCAGCATTTAATTAAAGATCTATCTGTATAGGTATAGCAACTTATTTTGTTAATTATTTCAGGCTATGCTGAGGTGCAATCAGCCAATACCTTGCAGCACTTTCAACAATGATGGGTCGATATATGCATACTCGGTATGCCATGGTTGCTTGTTCAGTCACACTATTGAGTTTATTAACTACATTGTGACCGTCTGCTTTGTGAAATGAAGGTATGTTATGATTGGAGCAAAGGTGCTGAAAATCACAATCCATCAACTGCAAAGACCTATATTTACCTACATCAGCCCCAGGTAAAGTTCACAATTCTGAAATTATGTTGTGATTTTCGGTTTTCCGTTTTCTCCCATTTCATAAGCTGGGCGCTTGTAAACGGAACACCATGCATCTTTTGCTGCAGGAGGCCGAGGTCAAAGGCAAGCCACGGGCCGGAACAAGCAGCCGGAAGTGAAGTGGCGTTCCCCATTCAATTTCAGAATCTGTACATGGTACTGCCGCTACGATTTTCACTTTGATCACGAACTTTATCGAAGTCGGATCATAGTAACATACTGTAGTCATCTAGGTTGAGTCAAACTACTGCTTTCAACCATGAAGATAACAATGGTGATTTTGGAAAGACTTACTACTAATTACCATCCATTTATTTTCTCTGTATAAGAGTACCTTGCTTGTTGGGAGCGCCCCCAAACAGCCTACAGTTTTGAAGCATAGTAAGAGATTTATATAATATCTTGAATGTAAAAAGTGACAACTCTAATAGCCAGAAGAAAAAAAAGTTAATTAGCTTCGAATTTTTTGTTTTTCATGAATTTTCAATTTTATTAATAAATATATCTATTTATGATTTTTATTTTTCTCACAACTTTATTCGATTAAATGCCAAACAAATGGAGAGGATTTCCCTCCCTAAGTCTCCAATATACAGAGACCTGCCCCCGTCGACCGTCATCGAGGTCCGGACAGCTCGTCCGCTTTGATATTTGACATCGAATCCACAATCATCCAGTCAGCATTGGGGTGATGATGCATCATAGGGTTGAATTCTTGTCTGAACATTTCTTCCTTCTGCCACTCCTCCCACCTCTCGGCCAACCCGTCGCCTTCGAGCATTCGAACCACTTCCGACATCTTTGGCCTCTCCACCGGAGAGCTCTGCGTGCACAGCAGAGCTACTTGGATCAGCTGCTCCACCTCTTCATCAATATACTTCCCCTCAAGATCTCCATCAACTAAAGTTTCCAATTTCTTCTCCTTTAGGAGTCCCTTCACCTGCACAAGTTCTATGATTACCAACTGAAACCAGATTTTACATTATGATATACGAGTGCTTACCCAATCTAGTAACATAACATCGTCGTCGTTGGCCAGGCGAGCAAGATCGAATGCTCTCTGTCCTGTGATGAGCTCGAGAAGCATAACTCCGTAACCGAAAACATCTGTTTTCTCGGAAGATTTGCCGGTAGAGAGGTACTCAGGGAGCTATATGACCGATCGTTCCACGGACAGCAGTGGTGACGTGCGTGTCCTTGTAGTCCATTAGTTTGGCCAACCCGAAGTCACCAACAACTGCTTCAAAGTCCTCATCCAACAATATGTTTGCAGCTTTGACATCACGATGAATAATTTTCGGATCACAATGGTCATGCAGATAAGCAAGTCCCCTTGCAGAACCCAATGCTATGCATTTCCTAACCCCCCAATCAAGAGGCGGCTGTGAGTCGCCTCGTTCTACGGATAACACACCCAAAAGCTCGTCAGAAATAATACGAGCAAATCCCAACCATCACTGGACTGCAGAGATTGAGCCAATAGAGGCAATCCATACATAGTTTCTATAAGGTGTAGTGATAATGCTAACTAGGGACTCGGCTAGATAAGATTCATTTTGAGTGGTGAAAATATTGAATCTTAGGTTGAGCTGTTCTTCATGAAAATTATATTATTGCAGTATATAAGCATACCTCGTAAGCATGATGCTACACTTCCATTGGCCATATAAGGATAAACCAGTAGCCTCTCTGTTGGTGTCATGCAGAAGCCCCGTAGACGAAGTAAATTCCGATGGACAGCCATGCTGATCATTTCTACTTCTGTTTGGAACTGTAATTCTCCGCCTTGTGTGCACTCCTCTTTCAATCTCTTCACTGCCACCAAAGATCCATCTGCTAAGCGGCCTTTGTAGACCTTACCGAATCCTCCTCTACCGAGAATGTTTTTATTGCTGAAGTTATCTGTTGCAACTTGTAGCTCACGAAGGGAAAATCGTTTTAGCTGTCCTAAGTGAACTTCTGGATCCTCTTCAGCTGGTAAGAAAAATAAAATAACTGACAGTTAGAAAAATATGCAGTGTGGTAGAGATTTGCATACCATTTTTTAGTCACTAACCAGGAACATCAAAGAAATGATCCTGCGGCTTCCTTCTTCGGTACCATGCGAGCGCTATTGCAGGAGCAGCAAATAGAAGGGCAGCTCCAGCGGCAACACCTCCAGCAATAGCTCCAGTATCACTGTTTCCAACTGCAAATGAAAATTGTAATGAGTCCATACTGTTCTTCACAAAACATGTACATCTACAATGTCATTGTCAACTAATGACCCAAGAATCCTTTGAATCTATAGAATAGTCACTTCACATGCAGAAAATAAACTATCATTAGTTCATGTATACTCCTAGAAAGGGCAGTGAGGAACATAATGGATGATATAGCAGCGGGGCTGACAAACCTCGAGAAGAAGAAGGGGTCTGTGGAACTAGAGGAGGTGGTGATACAGGGAGCTCTTCCAAGAGATTGTTGGCAAAACTGAGAGATAGGAGGAAGTTAGTCATCAATGAAATCAAATCAATCACTACGTCCGTACGTCCACCTTGTTAATAAAAACATTAGTACAATAAACCTGATAGGTGTAAAAAGCTGAAAGGATCCATTGATTGGTATTTTCCCGGTGAGTTTGTTATTTGAAAGATCACTGCATATGTTACGAACGTGATATATAAATTTGCCAAAAGACAAAAGGGAACAAAAACAAAGCTACCGAATGTTATGCGCTTCGTACTTACAGGACTTGAAGTGTGAAGATGGTTGTCAGAGAATTGGGAATTTCTCCACTCAAAGTGTTGTTGTTCAGTCTCCTGTGCATTTGGAAGTATAAACGCACATTATCAAGTATTACAGATATAGTTCTTAAAGAAATTACATGAACTTATTACATTAGCAATGCATGCAGTTGTCTGCAAACTGAAAATCTCTACAGAAGGATAGGATAAGAAAATAGAAGCTCAGCAAAGAGAAAACCATACAAGAAACGCAGCGTCTGAAGCTTGCCCAATGTGTCGGGAATTGGACCACTTAGACTATTCAGATAAAGATCCAAGCTCACCAAGTTAGTTAAGTTTCCAAGCTCGCTTGGAATAGTTCCACTTATGTTGTTACTATAAAGTTCCCTGCCACAAGAGAAATAAAGAATGATAAACTTATTAACCTCATCCGTACAGATTGGGATAGATGAGAAGATAATAACCAGTGGTTTTGTGTTACAGATACACATAGATACTCTTACAGGCATTGATAGACGATAGTGCAAACTAATACATGGCTTTTTTCCAAAAAAAAAAGATAAAGATATCCGAATACAGAATCCCAGATGAATACATTCATTTTCTATAACACAATACCTAAGATTCTATTAAAAACAGGTTTCTACTCAAAAACTCAACAGCAGATATGGAATCATGAATCATGATGTTGCGACTGAAGATATCGATAATAAAAGTAGATCAATAAACATTATATGGTGGATTTGATGCAACTTATATCACTTACAAATATTGTAAATTTGAGAGCTGGCCCAGCTGTGGAACCAGTTGTCCCGACAAATTTGCATTGCCAAGATCGCTGTGCACACAGAACACAAAGAAATTCCATAATTCGATAGTCCCGAGTTAGCTGCTATTATAAAGCGACACGGAAGCAAGCGGGCTTACACACGAGTGACACTGTTGTCACTATTGCACGTGACGTGAAACCAAGTACACGGATTGACAAGTGTCGAATCCCAACTCTGGAGAACATCCGTAGGATCAACCAAACTGCTCTTCAGAGCACTCAAAGCATCACCTGCTTCGCCAAAAACAGCTCTAAAACACAGTTTGATTTAAGATTTCAATCAAGCTAAAATGCTGAATAGCACAACATCACCAAGCAAATAGGCAGCAATATAGCACAAATGCACAAGCTTTCAACAATTTAATAGTATACAATTCTATAGAACAGAGTAGGACTTCAACTCCATATCCCATAAAACATAATTTCCTTAACAAGTCTTTCTTCAACCCACTGATTTGGAATCTAAGTAGAAAAACAAAAAGGAATTACTTTTGGCCATTCATTTATGGTCTACGAAGTCAACGTGCATCACTCGCATCAAAATTCCGCAAAATCAACCAAAACAACAAAAACAAACCTTCCGCGTTGGAAGAAACTCGCGAAAACCATGTGAATGCAATAACAAAGCAGTACAAGATCGCTGCAATTAACCGATCCATCAATCACTACTCTGTTCCCCCATAAAATTGACGGCCTAAGCACCCAGAATCTTCATTAACCCCTACACTAAAATCCGAAAAGCACTTGCAGATCATAACTGCATACTTACCCACCCCACATACTCAACCAACCCAAAAGGTCAAGCCAGAGAATTTTTTTTATATATACACATTATACATAAATGTATACAAAAATAGCTACAAAATAGTTGCTCAACAAAACCACCGAGGAAAAGTAAGAACCAAGAACTGAAATCAGAAAAGGCAGCTCAGTAATTCGAAACTAAGAAGGCTGAATTCCGAAAATGCAGAAAAAAAAATGGAGGAATTTATTTTTTTTATCAACTATTTATTGATTTTGCTTCGCTTTTACTTTGTTAGTGGACTCTGATGTGATTTTGCAGTCGTTGAAGTTTCTGTAAAGAAGAGAAATGTAGTTGAAGTTTGAATCTTGATTCTTTATTCAAAGATGCAAAGCTTCTCTTTCATCACTGTCACCGTAAATATTATTCCCCAATATTCAAATTTTGTAAAAAATTATTTTTACATAATTAAATAAATACTACTCCCTCCGTCCCAATTAAGTGTCCCACATCTTCAAAACTCACATACCAATACAATAACTCAATTTTCACTTTTACCCCTAATTATTTAATGGGGAACATAAAAAGTAAAATTAATTCAATGATGGGAGAGGTAAAATTGGAACTTTGATATTATTTTTATATTGATTTTTGAAATAGGACACTCTTTGAGGGACAAAACTTTTTTGCTATGGGGACACTTATTGGGGGACGGAGGGAGTACGTCCTTCCACCAAGTTTTTTCTCACATTTCATTTTTAGTCTGTCTTCAAGTTTCTTCTCACTTTCTTTCTATTTTTGGCAACATTTACTTCACTCACAACTCAACATATCATCAATAACGTGGACTTTATTCTCCACTAACTACACACTACTCAATATATATCATCATTAATGTCGGCCACTTACTCCACTCACCACTCAATAAACTTTACACATCATCAATAAAGTGAATCTCATTCTCCACTAACTACACAACAGTCAATACAGTTTACACACTATCTACTAAATCAAACAATTTATTAAAATCGTGTCTGGTCAAAGTGGAAACATCTTTAGTGGACGGAGGTATTACTAATTAAGTGAATAAATCCTATAATTAAATAACAATCATTAGGTGTGGTTCGGTTTGATTCGATTCGCTTTTGAAATCGGAACTATATCGATAGTTTTTGGTTCTATAACATTGTTTTATTTTAAGACTATTTAATTAATATAAAATGAGTATTTTTTAATTTTTAATCTGCAACACGACTTGAGTATTTAATTTTCTAATTTGATTATACAATACGCATTTGTAATTAAGATGACATAAAAAATTAAATTAAAATAAACAAATTACATTATATAGTTAAAAAATCGAGTTTACCGTTAAAAGTTAACTATTAGATAGAACATTATCAAAACTGCATACTATAATTAAAAATAGTTAAATTCAAATGCATAATATAAACTCATACTATCAAATGCGTTTATTATTTACAAATTTGTAATTGTGATTAGATAGGATGTAGCCCACTAACAGGCCCAAACGAGACCAAGGCCCAAGAGCAGCTCGGCCCAGAGGCTCCATTACCTCGGCCCAAGAGTAGCTCGGCCCAGGAGCCCAATTACCTCGGCCCAGAAACCCAGAGGCGTGATCCAGCCCATGACCCCGGATTTAGCGCCCTATTATCTCGGATTCGTTGTAACTACCTCTGATTATCTATAAATACAGTCTCTAAAACTAGATTAGGGACGGATTCTGTACTTTTTACTCTCGAGAACTCAAATTAATATAAAGGCTCTCTTCTCTCCGTGGACGTAGATCTAATTAACGATCGAACCACGTAAATCTCGTGCCCATCTTACTCTTCATTTTATCATCGTAAACTCACTCTAAAAATCAAGATCGAACACTGGCGCCGTCTGTGGGAACGATATAAATTCTGTGAATTCGATTAACATTTCTGAGTGAAAATACGATGGTGAGATCTACCCGCTCTACCGCTATACCCGCTGCTGCTAAGGGAAAACAGAACCAGACCGAACTACCTGTCAACCCACCTCATATCAATGAAGGGGATGAACGCCATACCCGACCTGATAGGCAGCCCGTCATCCACCGAACTCCTGACGGTCACGTGGAAGACGTCCACTCAAACCGATCTAGTGACTCCATTAGTAGTGGGGGGCTAAATCAAGGTCGCCAACAGGGTAATGACGCGCTCCAACCTCAGCTCGGAGACGCGCTTAAAGCATACCTGGACCTCCACGAACAAGACTTCCTCAAGTTCGCCGAACAACATCGGCAACGAGGTCAAGACGAGGAAGAGAGAGCGGGACCATCACGACAACGACCTCGTCCCCCGAGCCTCCAGATTGTCGAAGGAAGAAATGACGAACTCCCCCAAAAATAGTATGATCGCCGAGGAAACACTGCTTCACCTCGGCAAAGTTCAACTTCACCTCGCCAAAACGTCGGCCCTACTCGACGTGGCGAGGAGGATCGCAGAGAAAGGATGTCACCTCGTCAAAACGCCGGTCCTTCCCGACGTGACGAAGATGACCACAGAGAGGGGAGATTCACTGTCTACAGCCGAATCGCTACCCTCTTCACCAACAAAATTCTCTACACTCCACTCCCGTCAACATATAGGGTCCCACCAATCAAACCTTATAATGGTTCTTGTGACCCCAGTAACTTTTTGTCACAATACCAGTACAATATGTTGAACCAAGGGCTAGCCGAAGACATCTACATGTGCAAAGTCTTTCCCGAACTGCTGGTAGACAACGCACGGAAATGGTTCGACAACCTCCCGCGCTGTAGCATAGGGTCATACACCGACCTGCTAGATGCCTTTGAACGACGCTTCTTCCAAAAAGCCGAAGCCAAGATCAGTTCGGCACAACTCCTCACTCTAAGACAGGGACGAGGAGAATCAATCAGCGACTTCTTGGCTAGATTCTACAATGAAAGCCTCAAGGTCGATCGCTTGTCAGACGATGTTCTTATCTCGGCATTCCAAAATGCCATTCACTCCGGCACTCTCTTCAGGGAGCTCGTGAAAGAACGCCCCCAAACCTCCAAACAGCTATGGAGGATTGCTGATACATTTGCCGAAGCGGATGAGGCCGATAGGAGAAAAAGGGCGGTAGACCGACCTGAAAGTCAAGATAAGAGAAGAAGAGAAGAACGTGCTGATCATGGGCAGAACCGACGAGGTGCCCTTGAGAGAATACAACGAGGTCCGCTAGCATCCCGCCTCGGACCTCGGCCCAATCAGGAACAAGGTCAACTCACTCCGCTGACCAAACCCCGGGTATTAATATACGAGCTTCACGCCAGCCTATTTCAGAAACCACCACCGCTGTCCCGAACTGGATCGAAGCGACGAACCAAGGACAAATACTGCCAGTTTCATGAGGACCACGGCCATGACACCGAGGAATGTCGAAATCTCGCCTCGGACATCGATTATCTAGTACGAGATGGCACCCTCGGGAAATACCGAGATCACGGCCAGCAAGACATCCGACCTCGAGGCAAAGGCAAACGAAGTAGAAATAGAAGGGGGGAAAGTTGTAAACCCCATCAAGACAAGAAGTTGAAGCACGATGACGAGGACGAGGACAAAGATCAGCCTCAATATGACGGAGTCATCGCCGCCATCACCGGGCTGCCTCAAGGCGCAACGAAGTCTTCGTTAAAAGCCGAAGCCCGAAGTCAGCCAAAAGAGGAACCTTCGCAAAAAAGGTTTAAAAAGGACGAAGTCATCACCTTTTCTAGCGACGATCCGGTCCCTCACGCTTTGCCTCATCAGGATGCCACCATCATCGAAGCCGTGGTGGCCAACAAACTGGTTCATCGAGTGTTCATCGACAGCGGAGCCTCGGTAAGCATGCTCTTCAAGAACTGCTTCGATAAGCTCGACATCGAAGAAGCACGCTTAAAACCAGCACCTGTTCCATTGAAGAACTTCACACAAGAAGAGACCTCGACTGAAGGCACTATCTCGCTCCCCGTGACAGTGGGAAGAAGTCCATTATCTTCCACGAAGATAATCCACTTCTTCGTCGTAAAGGCTAACTCTCCCTACAATATCATCTTGGGAAGAGACTGGCTAATAGCGACGAGGGCAATCTGCTCGGCCTACCACCTCACGATTAAGATCCCATCAAAGAACGAGATTATCACGCTTAGGGGAAACCAAACACAGGCTAAGGAGTGCATGCAGGTCGCACTCCGAGGTTCTGGTGTACAACATCCTCAAGCATAGCAACTACAGAACCCCGAGGTGACGAAGTCGACGTCATCCACTGCAGAGGCTCTTGAAGACGTCGTACTGTACGAAAACGACGTATCCAAGGTCGTCAAGGTCGGTTTCGTCGGAGGAACCGAACTCCGAGGTCGAGTTATTCAATTACTTCGGGAATTCAAGGATGTCTTCGCCTGGTCACCTTTAGATATGACCGGAGTGTCACCAAGCGTCATCACTCATCACCTCAACATCGATCCCGAGGTGAAACCAGTTCGGCAAAAACAATGAGCTTTTGCAGCCGAGAGAAACCAAGTGATCCACGACGAGGTGCGCCAACTACAACAAGCGGATATTCTGTTCGAGGTGAAGTATCCGACGTGGTTGGCCAACCCCGTAATGGTGAAGAAGCAAGGAGGAGGGTGGCGCATGTGTGTTGATTATACCGACCTCAACAAACACTGCCCCAAGGACTGTTACCCTCTCCCTAACATCGACAAAAAGGTAGAAGCCCTCGTTGGTCACGAGGTGTTCAGCTTCCTAGATTTATACAAGGGCTATCATCAAGTCCTCATGAGCACCGAAGATGCTCCGAAGACAGCCTTCGTCACGGACTTCGGCATCTTCGCGTATAAGAAAATGCCCTTCGGACTTAAAAATGCTGGAGCCACATACCAAAGGATGGTCGACAAAATATTTGAACTTCACATCGGTCAGATCGTCGAAGTGTACGTCGACGACATCGTCGTCAAAAGCAAGGAAGTCGATACCAGCCTAAACGACCTCCAGGTCGTCTTCAAACTACTCCGCGAAGTGAACCTAAAGTTAAACCCAGGAAAATGTACTTTCATGGTCCAGTCCGGAAAATTCCTAGGGTGTTGGATTTCTCGCGAAGGATTAAAAGTCAATCCAGCAAAGGTTAAGGTTGTCCAGGAAATGCAAGTGCCGAAGTCGGTCCACGACGTGCACAGACTGACGGGCTGCTTGGCCGCACTAAGCCGTTTCTTATCTAAAGCAGCCGAGAAGCAACTCCCGTTCTTCAAAATTCTAAAGAAGGCTCCGAACTTCGAATGGAACAACAAGCACAAGTTAGCCTTCGAGAATCTAAAGAAGTACCTCACAAATCTACCCACCCTGTCTGTCCCAAAGGAAGGCGAAGTACTTTCCCTATACCTCGCTGCCTCGGACGAGTCAATAAGCGCAGTCCTAGTACGAGAAGGACCTCGGCAGTTACCTGTGTACTTCATAAGCCGAGCTCTAAAAGGACCAGAGACGAGGTACCAACCTTTGGAGAAGTTCGCCCTAGCCCTAGTAAACGCCGCCAGAAGACTCCGACCATATTTTCATGCTCACCCAATACAGGTCTTGACCGACCTCCCACTTTGGCAAGTACTCACAAAGCTAGAAGCCTCAGGACGAATTGCCAAGTGGGCGGTAGAACTCGGCGAGCATACGATCTCCTTTGCACCTCGGCAGGCCATCAAGGGACAAGCACTAGCGGACTTCCTAATAGAAGTAGTATTTGACGAACCTCCGAAGCCCACCAAACCTGTCAAGGATAGCACCGAAGAGGAAAGGCCGAAGACACCTCCTGCAGATTGCTGGAAAATCTATGTGGATGGGGCGTCAGGCCATAAAGGAAGTGGAGCCGGAATTCTGTTCGTCAGTCCGGAAGGAAAGGAAATCCCTTATGCTTTACGGTTAAGCTTCCCGACAACGAACAACGAAGTGGAGTACGAGGCCTTAATAGCCGGACTTCGCCTCGCGCAAACCCTTCAACTACGAGCTGTCCAAATCCACAGTGACTCCCAAATTATAGTAAGTCACGTACTAGGCAGATATGAAGCGCGAGGCGAAAGGATGAAAAAATATCTCCACAAGGTCAAAACCTTACAAGAAGGCTTCTCGTACTTCGAGTTGATACGAATCCCAAGAGGTGACAATGACCGAACTGACGCACTAAGCAAGCTCGCATCGTCATCCACAGCCTCTCCTGTGGAAGAAGTAAAAACTCGAAGTATAGACGAAGCCGAAGTGAATACGGTGACCGATGACGAACCAAATTGGATGACGCCACTTCGCAATTACTTAGAAAGAGGCGAACTCCCTGTGGATAAGGCCGAAGCTCGGAAGCTCCAAAGAAAATCCGTAAAGTACATTCTAGATCGGGGAGTGCTGTACAGGAAGTCATACCTCCAACCTCTTCTAAGGTGTGCGGGACCCAACCAAGCGAACTATGTTCTACGCGAAGTACACGAAGGATCCTGTGGCAGTCACATCGGAGCTCGAGCCTTAACTAGAAAGGTCATGAGATGGGGATATTATTGGCCGACCATGCTTCAAGACGCAGTAGACCTCGTCAAGCATTGCCCGAAGTGCCAGCTCCACGCAACAGTAACAAGGATACCTCAAACCGAGCTAACCAGCATGCAAAGCCCTTGGCCATTCATGCAATGGGGGATAGACATTGTTGGTCCATTTGAGCAAGCCCCTGGCCAGCTGCGATTCCTTATAGTAGCCATCGACTACTTTACGAAGTGGGTAGAAGCCGAACCTCTAGCAAAAATTACGAGCAAAAAAGCCCTCAACTTCGTCTGGAAAAACATAGTCTGTCGCTTCGGTATACCCCACGTCCTCGTCTCGGATAACGGAACCCAATTTACGGACAAGACGTTTAAAGAATGGTGTGACGAACTCAACATCCAGCAAAAATTCACTTCGGTAGCACATCCTCAGGCAAATGGCCAAACCGAAGTGACGAACCGAACAATAGTCAAGGGATTAAAAACCCGTCTCGACAAAGCCAAGGGAGATTGGGCAGAAAATTTACCCCAAGTTCTATGGTCTTACCGAACTACTCCCCGAACATCCCATGGAGAAACGCCGTACAGCCTCGTCTACGGAACCGAGGCAGTAATTCCAGTAGAGATCAGCTTGCCGAGCCCCCGAACAATAAACTTCGCTGCCCATAACAACGAAGAAGGTCTCCGAACTAATTTAGACTTGCTGGAAGAAAAGCGAGAACAAGCTCATATACAAGAAGCTCGCTACAAACAACAAGTAGCTCGGTATTATAATAACCGAGTAAAGCATCGGCAGTTTCAAATAGACGACCTCGTACTTAGAAATAATGAAGTTAGTAAAGCAGAGAAGTTCGGAAAACTGGAAGCTACTTGGGAAGGACCCTACCGAATCCAGGAAGTCCTCAGCAAAGGGTCGTACAAGCTCGCCCGTCTATCTGGCGAGTCAGTACCCCGAACTTGGCATGTCTCCCATTTGAAGAAATATTATTTGTAATTAATTTCTATGTTATTTTATAAAGTATGTTTTTTATACATTATCTCGAGTCTAAATCAAGCTAAAACTCCAACTTTGGAGTAGCATCTAAACACGTGTAAAGGAGACCACTCCTATCGATAGATTCAACAAACAAGGAACTTGAAAGCCAAAACTTCGTCTTTAGACGAAGTGGCTACTTAAAAGCTCGAACTTCGTCCTTAGACGAAGTGGCTACTTAAAAGCCAAAACTTCGTCCTTAGACGAAGTGGCTACTCAAAAGCCCGAACTTCGCCCTTAAACGAAGTAGCTGCTTAAAAGCCAAAACTTCATCCTTAGACGAAGTGACTACCTGAAAGCCTTACCTTCGTTTCTAAACGAAGTGGCTACTTAAGGCTTCAACTTCATCATTAGACGAAGTAGCCATTTGCGAAACCTTAACTTTGCCTTTGGACGAAGTGGTTGCTTAAAATTGTAGCCTCGGCATTAGACGAAGTAACTACGACGTTCACACTTGACATCACAAATAATCTTGAAGCAAACTCGGTTATACAATTGAGAAAAGCTTTAAGAGAAGTAAGGATGCGATCAAAGTAGAACTTTATTTCAAAGTATCTATTACATTCAAGGTGGAGAGTCCGAGCCCGGAGGCCTACTACTAAAGCTAAGGTATTTCTCTACGAAGCCCGGACCCGAGCTCGAACTGGCACCTTGGCTAAGCACGGAGTCCAAAAAAGCCATCCCTCCACCGCGGCCAAAACCTCGTCCTTGGCCCCGACCTGGAGGAGCAGATCGACCTCGCCCTCTTACAGCACGTCGACCTCCTCCTCGGGCCATTATAGCCTGAGTCTGCTCCCTAGTTAAGGCCGCACTGGGAGGCTGTACACCCTCCAAGTTGCCCTCCAAAAAAGCTTGCGAGGTCGGGTCAAGTCGGACACTCTTGGATTCTATCCACCTCTTCAACTTCGGATTCCGCTTCAGCACGGTCTTATACATAGACCCCAACTTGAGAAGCGCCTCCTCCTGCTCACGAACTTGCCAGGACTCCGCACCGTACTTCTCAATGTACTTCTTCGTCCGAGCACGAACTTCCTTGATCTCTGTATGTACCTCGTATATAGTCAAGCGTCTGCTCTTATGGACGAGGTCCTCGTACTCCTCGTGCTCTTCGACCATGGCCTTGAATGTCTGGATGTCCTCCGAAGCCTGCTTGAACTTATCTTCAAGCTCCAGGAACTTCGCGTGCTCCTCCTCCAGCTTTTCCTGAGCTGACCGAAGCTTCGCCTCAGCCTCGATCTCGATGTTTGCAGCTCGGCTTTTCCAGCACGAAGCTTCGACTTTGGCAGTCTCGACAGCACGACGAAGTGCATTTATCTCTTGCTCAAAATGCGAAATGTCGGAGCAATCAAGAACAGGCTACAAAAACAAACAAGACAATTCAAAAAAGGAAATTTTATATACTTGGAGAAAGAGCGTCGCCCTAGCAGCGACGAGGTACAAGCTAAAAAAAAAAAAAAAAAAAACTACGAGCCGTCGTCACCGACCTCATCGGCCCCGTCCTCCCGGCCTCCTCCCGTAGCCCCGGCAGCAGCCTCCCTAGCCAGCTCGGAAATGACCCCCTCGAGCTTATCGTCTCGGTCGACGGGGCATTGCCGAACTGCTCTCTCGGAGAGCAGGGTCTTCTGCTGGTCCAGCATTTCGATCACTGGGATCGCCGCAGTTCACTCCACCAGCACTTCCGTGTACTCCCGCAGCATATCCTCTTCGGACACCACCTCGTACCCGTATTTGACCTTGTCAAGGTCCGGGTAGTCAGCCGCAACACGATCGATTGCTGCCGAAGTAATCGGCGTACTCATGGCGCCCACTAACTGCGCCACCGCGGTGCCAAAGTGCTTCGAGCGGAATATCCGCTCAGCCACAGCCCGAAGTACCCCTCCCTGCTCGGCTGCGGCCCGGCCCGTCTTCTCCTGCTCTTCGGCCAGTCCGGCCCTCAGTTCCGTCACCTCGACCTCCAGGCCGGCCGCCTTTCTCTCGGCGTCCTTTAGAGCCGAGAGAGCCTGGGCCTCCCGATCCGCTGCCCTCGCTGCCTCGGCCTTCGCCTCCTCGAGCTCGGCGGTCAAGCTCCGGAACTGCTCGACCTCGCCGACAACGAAGTTCGCGAGGGCCCTCAGCCCGCCCATCGCGATGTCCGCCTCCTGCACAAAACACATCAGCATACAATAACAGAAGAAAAGAAAGAAAAACAAGTCTACACCCACCTCGGGAAACGACGTCGCTTGAGCAACGTCCGAACCGAGGACCTCAGCCCTCGAGCTTCCCCCCACCTCCCTCCGAGGTGAATCCACATCAATAACGGGTGGAGGCAGGTCGGCAATAGTCCCCTCCGCCGGCGCGCGGCGTGGTGTCTCCTAAGCCGCCAAAGAGGTCCTCGCCCTCTTCTTCTTCCTCTTCAACGCTGCTTGGAGGACTTCGGGGTTCACTGCAGAAGAAAACGAACATCAGAATCCACCTCGGTTCAATACCATCACACAACAGGCAATAAGCCCTCACCCGGGTCCACGTCGGCGGAAGCGTCACATGGGCTTAGCCCGTGCCTCGACAGTTCAGCCTCGGCGTAATCCCTTTTTATTGTGCCGAGGTTCACCAGGCTCACCTCGACCTCCCCGACGGGCTCCTCGGTAAGCTGGGGCCCGAACTTGGCCTCCGACCAAGCATGCACGGGCACCCCCTCAGCTCGACAGAAGAACTTCTTCTGCCAGTTCGTCACCTTCGACGGGGTGGCCAACTTGAACTTATTGGCCGGAGAAAGATACACCCACCCCGTCGGCGCCCGCTTAACCCGAAAAAAATGAAGTAATGAATCTACGGTGGCCGAACCACCACGACTGCCAACCTCTATACAAAAACCGACGATCTGCTTGATCGACGTCGGTGTCAACTGCCCTAAAGGCAAACGGCATCTCTCCAAAAAATTAACAAAAATTGGACTCAAAGGAAAACGAAGACCGAACTGAAGATAGTCTTCGTAGACAGTAAAAAAACCTATGGGGGGTGAACTACCCCTATCCTTCACCCGAGGTAGAACCAGCTCCATCGACTCCGGAAATACAAATTTCCGGGCCAGATTCACCATGTGCGATTCGCTCATGGTCGAAGATGCCTCCAGCGAAGCATCCGATCCAACCAAGGGCAAGAACTCCACTTCCCGAAAAACAGGAGGAACAAAAGCCCGAGAAAAAACCCTCATTGTAACCCTCACCGAACCAATCCTAGACGATGAGGGAGAAACCCCCCCATTCCCCGAATCCACATCAGTCGGAGTACGAGACGAGGAAGAAGCCATAGATGAAAAAGGAAACTTACTTGTTACAAAAAGTTTCGAAGGTTGAATGATATGGAAATCGGTAACAGCAAACGCAAAAGGCAGCAAGCTTTTTGGAAGATTTTTCTGCGAAAAAGTAGAACTAGGGATTAAGGAAAAGTGGAAAGTGTTTTCGGGCGTGTAGGGGAAGCTTTTATAGACAATCACTTCCACCTCTTTCCAACCGTCCTTTTTCAAAATCCCGCCTCTTCGCCTGCAGCAATAGGAAGGTGACGCGTGTCACACGGGGCTCCCTACGACAGTTTCCCACCTCGACTTCGTCGACAACATTATCCCCACCTCGGCCTCGGTCGCCACGAGATCATCACCTCGTCCAGATTTTCACTTCAACTATAACACTTCGACCTCGTCCATAGAAATCAGCTCAGGTCCAGAGACAATAAGATCATCACCTCGTCCAGATCTTCACTTCGGCAACAACATCCACCTCGTCAAGCTCTCCACTTCGTCGATGATCTTCTTTCGGGGGGGGGGGATGTGATAGGATGTAGCCCACTAACAGGCCCAAACGAGACCAAGGCCCAAGAGTAGCTCGGCCCAGGAGCCCAATTACCTCGGCCCAGAAACCCAGAGGCGTGATCCAGCCCATGACCCCGGATTTAGCGCCCTATTATCTCGGATTCGTTGTAACTACCTCTGATTATCTATAAATACAGTCTCTAAAGCTAGATTAGGGACGGATTCTGTACTTTTTACTCTCGAGAACTCAAATTAATATAAAGGCTCTCTTCTCTCCGTGGACGTAGATCTAATTAACGATCGAACCACGTAAATCTCGTGTCCATCTTACTCTTCATTTTATCATCGTAAACTCACTCTAAAAATCAAGATCGAACACGATTTATTTTGTAATTCTCATAACAAAACATCAAATATAAGTAAATTTACTTCAGAATTAAGACTATTCATTTTCCTATTTTCTCTTTATTATATCTTTAATTAATTTATTAATTTCTACTATTTATAATTAATTTTAATAATAATTTATATTTATTTATATTATTTGATGATAATATATTTAGGAGACGATTATTTTATGATCAAATCGTCATGTGTTAAATATAAGCATTGATTAGGAAATTTTGAACGAGGGTGATTAAGTAGGCTGTTAGATTTGAACTTTTTTTTTTATTTCTCACACGTGTATTATATTTTCAGCCCATCTAATTATTATTTTTTTTACGAATTTTTTTTAATCAATCACATAATCATTTTATTTCTTACACAAGTAATTATAATTTTCATTTTATTTATTATTTTTAATTACATTAATATTAAACTATATTCTAATTAATAGTCACTCGAAAAAGTAAAAATTACTTTAATATATTAATTTATAAATATAAGCTCTAGTTGAAAAATTGAAAATTATCTTTAATATATTAATTTACGAGAATATATAGAATATATATATATATATATATATATATATGAGATTGTTATAATGAAAATAGATTTATTAGTGTTAACTAAATACACATATAAAATATTCATATTTTTCTTCCAATTGATATAATTAAACTATAAATCCTAGTTAGAAAGAATAACAAATTCTCTGTTGGTAGGGATAAAATATTTTAAATAAGATATATATCAAAATTATCTTTTAATCTGTATCATTAATATGAATAATTCAGCGGTTAAGATATATGGATTATTTTTATTTGATCTCTTGTAGATATAGATGAGTTCGGCCTATATCTTTTGCTATTAATCGGATTTTGAGGAACTGAAGGAAGTTGACTATTAATTCAAATACTAAACTAACTATATATATGTGTGTATATATGCTTCTTTAAAGGCGAAGCGAAAGCCATATTCATGATAAAAGCTCATAGCTTCGCTATAAATTCGGACTCCATCTTCCTTTCTCGGATTCTACCACTCATCGCGATCAAGGCCTTCTGCTTCGTTCCTACCAGTACCACTGCTACGAAGAAAAGCTCTCGCCTTCAGGTGCAGCCGTTTTTCATTACGTTTGCTCGTTTTCATTAATTCTGACTCGATTTTCATGTGATTCAATCCGATTTTCTCGACGATTTTGCGATTTCGTTTGTTCTACAGTTCTACTGTGTGATTTTAAAAATTCTGCCGCTTCACTTTTCTCTCTGATTTTTTCAAACCTAGAAATGGCGCGCTTTTGGATCGTTCGTCTTATACGAACTTCGTAGCTATCTCAGTTCTCAATTTGCTTGAATCGCAGTTCGTACGTAGATCAGTTCTCAAAGTAATCCTATTTTTTTGTTTTAATCACTGTAAAACTAAAAATTATGTGTTTGAGTTTTGATTACTTTGGTAGATATAAAAAATATGATGATCAAGTAACAGAATCGCGTGAAATACGGTAACACTAACAGAAAGTAAAAAAACAAATTCTATGAAGAAGGAATTCATGAAGACTGAACTTTTATTAAAATAATATATATACAATAACAAACTATGTTATATAAACGTACTTACATTTATGATTGCTTTTATTGATTTTGGTGTAGTTTTTTGATTGGATCATAAAATGCATAGAATGTTCTCGGAAAATAAGCGTGAAGCCAAGGGCTCGAAGTTCAAGTCATGTGGCTGCGTCGGCGTCGTGTCACCATTGATGAATGTGGCCAGTAGTCGCAGCTCTAGCTATGTTTTTGATCGCTATGCATCAGACAGTTCAAATTCCCCGTCTCCTTTGATGAAGTTCCTCCGCTCTGCCGATCCGATGACAGCAGGCCATTCCTCGCCGGCGTTCGTCACGCCGGTCAAGGTTGTGGAAGACGTGATTGTTATGGACGAAATTTCGGTGCCTAAGACCAACAAAGGAATTGGTGAAGAAGTCAGAATGAGGTCGCCATTGATGTCATTGAACTCAGTCAACCGCAGTTTTGGGAAATCCGATTCCACTGTTCCGTCTTCACCGTTGCCAACGGGAAATGATAGGTTGGCTGAAAATAGGATTTTCATTAAGAACGAGCTGTGCCGTTCCTGGGAGAATTCTGGTACATGCCAATGTGGTTCCCACTGCCAGGTCTTTCTCTCTCTCAACCTCTCTCTCTAATTGTCTTGCTATATATGAAGTAGGTCGACAACGCTAAAAGATCTTTATTCTGGGTTTCAATTGGAACAGTTTGCACATGGCAAAGAGGAGCTCCGCTACCTGCTTTCCTCGAGAAAGATGAATCTTGAGGTACAAAATTATGTAACCAATTCTTGTTCAATCCTTTCTTTCCATCAACGAATCATAAAGCAATCACGTGTGTGATAACTACTGAGTAGGGTCCGATTTTTATATTGCACATGTTTAATTTTCTTGTATGTATTGGTAAGTTTTTGCACTTTTCTTTGGCACAGATCTCCAAATTAACCAGCAGTTCCGGGGGATCAAGCCCACCACCTCGGCCATCGCCACTGTCACCGCCACCATATGGCCCTAAGTTTCACCGGAATTGCCAATTCAAGGCCGCAGAAGCAGCAGCAGCAGAAGAAGCCTTCCCTGCATCTCCAATCGCAGCCAAACAACTTTCTGGAATGAGTGCAATCCCAAATGCTACTACTCTTCCCTTGTCGGATTGGAGTCCTCTGGATGATGGGATTGATGTGACTCTGCCATTAAAGGAAGAGGAGAATGCTTACATTTGGAATTTTCTCTATGGGAATAGACCAAGAAAAAGATTGCCCGTGTTTGAGGACCTTGACATGATTCATGGAGATACCTGTCTTGAACCATTTGATGAAGGAGACACATTCATGGATTTACCGTATAATTAGTAGCTACTGATTCCCTCCATGTGAAATGAGATATTCTTTTACTGTAATTACTTTCTGGGTTTTTTGAAAACAAAAAAGTTACATACTTGTTGCTGTTTTTGAATCATGAAACTGGTGAGAGTTTACTCTTTTGTGCTATATTGAATCATGTTTGTTGAATTGAATCATTGAAAATATATAAATATATATATATATATGAAAATACTAAATCCCTTAATTTGATGATTTGATCGAAAAGATGTTACTTTTTCATGATCCTTAATTTGATGATTTGATCAAAGAAAGGTTATTAAAAAGTCACGAGCTTTAGCCTTTAGGCAATTATTAGTTCACACAAACTTTTTTATTTTCCCTGTAAATCTTTACCATTTAAATGCTTTGTTGAATTCTATATTCCATTATCTTGTTTATTACTTGTGATTTTGTAATACAACTATGGGAAATAAAAACCTAATTAAATAGAAGAAAGATAGGAACAAAAAATTCAAACGGTGTGTTTTCTATTCTCTCTATTACAAATACAAACACAGAATAAAGTGGGCAAAGCAATGGAATGTGCAACAAAGAAACCTAAACGTATTTGCCTCTATATTTAGGTTTAGAGCTAAACTTTTCACCTGTTCCATTAATGTTGGTATCAGCAGGGCTGAAAACTGCTGAATGTAAGTTGCCCTCTTCCAACCACTTGACGTGGTTCTCTTTGAAATCCAGATGCTTGGCCTTCGCAGCCAGCTCGATTTCTTCAGTGTATGTCGCGACTTTCACCATGGTTATCAAGACCCTGCTGTACCGGAAGCTGAGAATTTGTTCGCACGTGGCGATTGTTTCGAAACACGGGTGCTCGGGGAAAGTTGGTTCTGGTGAATCCTCTTCTCTTAGGACAGGGTAGAAGTAGACGAGACGCCCACCCATTACAAGCATCCGAGCAGCGATGTCGAGCAAGTCGTGCACGCACTCCACTAAGGTGTAAGGAGCTGTGGAGGGTATGTGGCCGGTCCTTTTATCGTCCGGAACGGTGTAAGGATCGACAGCACCTTTTAGAAGCTTGCGCCCACCGGATTTGCGCCCACCAGCACGAACCCCGTAGGGAGGATCACAGATTATGGCATCAAACACCTGAATCACCACAACTTCAAAACCAAAAAGGAACAATGGAAATCTAACATGTATAGTTATAAAGGTTCAGGAGATGAAATCATGAAAATATGAAAATATAGCAAAATTCAATAGCAGTTCATTTATATGAAGTAATACATGCAAAGCTAGCAGTTATTCCGTCGTACCCTTAATTTAGATATACTTTGACCAAAATTGTGACCATAAAGCTATCACACAGTTTTGGTATAAATTGATGGGACGAAGTGCGTATTAAACTAATGTTTTTCATAAAGCTTTCATAGATATCTTTTAGAAGTAAAAAGCAATAACTTTAGAAACTTAATCTGAAGTTGAGCAACTAAATCTAATGCAGATGCAAGTTGCAACCATCACATGAGAAACATATTAATCATAGGTATAAAAGTGTTACCTCTTTTAAACCAGCACGCCATGGGGGAAGATTATTATCAGCCCTTAATAAAGATACTGGCATTGGCAATCCATACTGTACAATGATGAAACATGTAGTCAGGTTCATACAACAATCAGTCATTATCTCAAGAAAGCATATAATTTGTTAATGCTTTCTGTCACTTTGTTATAATCTGGACCTGCACTTGTATTTCATCTACAATGTTAACCCATTAACTACTCTATGCAAATAGATGAAAGAAGTAGTTGTCAATGACAGAAGAAATGGGAAGAAGTAGTTGTTAATTCTGAGAAGCCAAAAATTAAAGGCGAAAACAAGCAAGACCTGCTTAAAATTGCTCCAGACATTGCAGTCGGGACCACGGCCATCTCGCACTACCCGAATGTCGATATCTGCACCCTGAAATTTTCACATCAATGAAGCGGAAACAAGAACAAACCGAATCTGATTAAGCGAACAATAACAATCATGGTACAATAAGGAGTTTGATCACAAAGAAGAAATTATAACCATTGTCATTGCTCCGAAATGAGCAGCTGCAACAAGAATGCTTCCAGTACCAACAAAAGGGTCATACACCAATTTTCCAGGTTTCACCTGTGCTTGATTTGCCATCAGGAAAGCTATTTCCGCATCCATGGCTGTTGGGCCAAGATATTTGCGACTTTTTAGCTGATAAGTTTGCAATATCTTCCTATCAGAAGCACCCACCTCCCGGCCGAAAAATATTCTCCTTTGGACTGCTGGAGGAAGCCCATTTTTATCATCATACTCATCGTTGTCAATAAGAGAGAATTTGTGCTCAGGATTCCGTAGATTCACCCGTCCCTGAAAGACACTAGCTTAGACATCGGCGAAAGGTCCATTCATATACAAACAAATATATAATAGTTCCAAAACCTCCTTAGTCCCCTCACTGGTGAAATAATTAACAAAGATGTAATCTTTGCGTTATCTCTAGGGCTGTAAACAATCCGAGTCAAGCCGAATACTGCTCGGCTTGGCTCATTTAGAATATTAGAGTGTTCGAGCTCATCTCGAGCTTTTGATATATTATTTAAGCTTGGTTTTAAATGTAATTATCGAGTTCGAGCCTGGCTTTGGAAAGCTCGATAAAATTATCGAGCCCAAAGTCAGGCTCGAGCTCGGCTCATTTACTAGCAGGTCGAGCTCCAAACGATTTACAGCCCTAGTAATCTGTACTGTCAAACAGAATGCTAAGTAGCTTATACTAGTATGTTATCCACTCAAATGCCTTAGGTAGTACTACTAGTTACATTTGTTTCTACTTTCTATGAATTGGACAAAAGCTAGTCAACATTCAACAAAAGCTCAACAACATATTGCTTGAAATGCAGTTTCCAGAGATCAAAATTTTCCATACAAATGCAATCACATTGAGTAACATAAATCAGACCTTAAAGGGAATGAATGCCAACTTGTGGATACGTTCGGTTTGCTCGTGAGAACTTATGGCTTTCCCGAAACTGTCGATGCTGATTTTGAAGCTGCTGCCATCACATATGTACGGCGTCTTCCGATCATCTGGATAATTCCCCACAGACTCCTCCAGTTCCTCAAAGTTCCGTCCTTCGCCCCAAACTTCATATATACCTTTCACAAGAATACCTGCAAACCGAAAACCCATGTTATTAATGAAGCAGCAATTGTAGCTTCAGCTTTCTGAAATTTCTAGATGCCAATTTCTGATTATTATTTTTTTCAAAATTACTTCGACTGGCAATGTAGCAGGCCATCTCTTCGGATGGGAGATCGACGAAATGAAACGGTGAATCAGGGTGGTGGTCCTCCGGCAGCCGCCATTTGAGAGGGGTGTCGCCGCTCCGACCGTCGAAAAGTCCGGCGAGGGATTCAAACTCGGCTTTTCTGTACTCCAATAACCTGTGGTAGAAAACGCACAGATACCACATGATTTTTATTGGAGGAGAAAGGATCGGATGGAGCTAGGTAAATGCTATGACTCCAGCAAAGAGTGAGAATCTGGAGTTGTTTGCGGCGGAGCGGAGACACGGCGGCGGAGCGGAGACACGGCGGCGGAGGAGTTGGGTGTTGGTGGTCCAATTCTTAGACGGGCTTTATTTTGAAGCCCAAACCCTCTCCTTTTAAATAGAATTCTTACATGGGCTTAATTAATGGGCTGGGCTGGGCCTATTTCAATTCATTCAAAATTGTCTTTATTGGGCTTGCTAATTAGGAAAGCTCGCCCCATACACACAATTTTACATAATAAATCAGACATTGACATTTCGTGTTACATTAATACTAGAGAAACATGTGGTATAATTATGATTCAAAATTTATAATATATATAAAGGAAACATAATTATTAAATTTTAAAATTTTAATTATGACACATGTCATTTTTGTATCAATACAACATGATACTCATTTTGTCTCATCATTTCATTTATTGGACATATATTTCTTGCTCTAAGACATTCATTGAAGCCATGGCCATCATGATGGATACAATCATACAACTTATATATAGTTGAAACTAAGGAAATTAAACTAGCTAGCAACTTCTTCTAGGCTAGGTTTTCATGTCCATGCATACTTTCTTGCTATTATTACAACACAAAACCTATCTTATTATTCTCACATATCACAACACACACACACATGCAGAATTACATATATATATATATATATATATATGAGGAAATAAAGAGATGCTATAATTAAATTCCAAGAGCAGTGGAACCAAGCAACTTAGTGAGACCAAAGGTGATGGCCATAGCCATCCAACCCCCCACCACCACCCTACCACAAGAGCTCCCCACCCTAGTCCCCCCCAGCACCGCCCCTACTCCTCCGAACCCCACCAGCCCCACGGTGGTCGCCGCCACCACCACCCCCATCCTCACCCTGTGCCTTGTTATGAACGCAGCCGCCAGCAACGGCACCATCGCTCCCAACGCGAAGGCCAGAGCCGACGCCATGGCTGCCTGCAACGGGTTCGGAAGCTTCTCCTCTTTCTCCTTCTCCTTCTCCTTCTCTGGTTCGTCGCTCCGGGGAGATCGTTCTCTGTCTCTCTTGATCTGGGCTTTCTCGATATCGAGCTGCGAGTAAACGGAGACGAACTCGCCGATGGCCATGCTGCAGGCGCCGGCGAAGAGGCCGGCGAAGGCCGTGAGGATCATGGCCTTGACGTCATGCTTTAGGGCTCCCACTCCCATCATGAGGGAAGCGATGGAGACCAGGCCGTCGGTGGCTCCCAGCACCGCCGCCCGGAGCCACTGCGACCTTTCCGAGTAGTCGGTTTCTTCTTCTTCTACTTCCATTTTGGGAACAGTGCAGCTTTCTTTAGGGATAACTATTTGGACCTGGTTTGAGGCAGCCATTGAAGTATGGGAGAGTAAGCTTGAGTTTTGTATTAGGGTTTGGATATATATTGTGATTACTAAGTAGAAGTAGAAATGGTTTGATGCTTGATACAACAAATAGTTACAAGAACGAGGTATTTATAGATGGAAAGACTACACTATGGTACTATAAATAAATGTAATATCAATTTAAATTAGAGAAAGAAAGAATGTATATGTGTGTGTGTGTGTGTGCAAGATTAAGTGGTGGAGAAAAAAATATTAGTGATAGCATAAGCCTCTATATCTACTATTGAATCATATCTTGATGTGATATTTTTATTGATTCAGTGAGATGTCACTAAATTTACATGTTTCATATATAATTATAATGATGTTTGAGACTTAGACAATAAGAGATTTCATGCGTATATGATTGGTAGGGGATTGAATCCGGTCGAATTTGGATCAATCTGATTATTAAGATTCAATTTGAACACGAGCTATTAAAAAAATGTCAAATCCAAATACGAAGATACGGAATGATCAAATTCGAATTCAACACTAGCTTGAGAATGACACTATTTTTCGAGCTAATGTAGACGATTATAAATTTACAAATGCAACATAATGATTACTTATAAAATAATAAAATAATCTTATTAATAATAATATTTTTATAGTTTTCGGATAACCAAGTCCCCAAACAAAGATTTGATATCCTTATTACGAACTCAATAGGACATTAATAAGACTTTATCCAATTAATTTTGTCTCAATTTGTATCAAATTATCGTATCGCTTCAAAAATCATCAACATTAGCTTTGAGATCCATATATGTAATTAGTGCCATGAGATTCATTATTTTAAATTCTTCAAATGAAGATGGATTATTGCAAAGCAATGCATGTTTAGAAAGGAGTTATAGTTATAAAATAGGAGGAGTGTGCTCTCCACATAAAAGTAAGGATTATATGATTAAATTAATAGAGGGAGTGTGCTCTACACACACACATATGTATACTTAATGAATTCTTGAGATGGTGCCTTAGTCTAATTGGCTTAACAATTGGATTCTTTCTTCCACTTCAACATTTAATTTGTTGTATAATTTAGGTCATCCAAAGAGGTTTGTCTTTAAATCGATTAGTTCGTGTAATAATATTAGAGCATTAACCCACTTAACATGTAGCTTCATTGGTGGAGTCATTATTTAATCTATAATAATAATCTCGATTTTTTTTTATTGAAATAGTGCACATTCATAATCATATCAATATATATATATATATATATTTTTTTTTTTTTTCAATCTCAATTTTAATATAATATTGTAGTTAATACTAATAATTTGTCCCAAGTATATAATTATTTTTAATATTTAATATTTTAGTTAATTTTTAAATTGATAAATTCAAAATTAGGATACACAATTTTTTAATTTATACTAGTAGAGTAATTATTGCATCAAAAACATCGAAATTTATGTTGAAACAATGCATATTCTTAATTTCATCATTATAATTCCCAACTTAAACCACAATTGATCATCTTAACTATAGTAATTGTCGTGTGACAATAAGATATGTGTTTCAAATGGTGATCAAATAAATTTCATCTCAAAATAGTTTTACAAATTAAGAATTTCTTAATTAACATTACTGTCAAATAACTCACGTGTTATGTATTCCCTTTGCAATGGGAGATATATTTGGTAACAAGCAAAACATAATAATACAATTTATTAATATTACATTCTCAAATAATATTAAAGTTCAGTTGCAGTTCATTTATTAATGCAAAGATTAACTCGCTCATGGGCATACTTAGTAGCATAGAGAGCAAAATAAAGAAGAGAACAACCGGCTCTTGGAAAGAATCGAGCGTAAGATGGTATAGTATAGTATACCAACGAGGCGTTCTTGACGCCGGTTATTTAAGATGCGAGAATAGCTTCGTAGCAACCTGCGCGAAGAAATCAGCAGATATTCAGTGTGGAGCTCTTAACTACAGGAAACAATGATGTGTAAAAAATGGAAAATGGTCCCTTACGCATTTGTCAACACAGTGGAAATAATCAAAGTACTGTCCGGTGCAGTGTTTGGTTCCAGATTCATCGCCTTCGATTCTTTTAGAACATGCCTACCACCAAGAAATACAGGGGAGATCAACACTTTCTCACCACAGATCTCACATTGTAATATACCACAAAAAGAGAATAGGGATAATTATTCAATGCTATTATATCATTGATAGGCTACAAAAAGAGTACTCTCAAGCCTCAAGTATTTTGGAGTTGAGGAGGGAACTATACTATCATGGATAGGCTACAAATCTAACAGAAACAGAATAGAGAATATCGCGAAGCAGAAAATAGATTGAATAGTTAGAGCAACGTACATAAATTCATTCATTTAAAATAAATCACCTGATATTCTCTGAGGGGTCTTGTGCAGGGTGCCTTGCAGCGGTCCTCAAGTTCCCTTTTTGGATCTACAGGCTCAACATCAGCCCTATAATACATCAAGTTTATGACAATCGTTTAAAAAGTAGCCAAGTATAGAGATATAATGCTCCTGTGTTAGTTACATTAGCACAAAGCATCCTATTAAAGAACTGTTTAATATTTCCCAATGATGAAAGGGAGACCAAGAGAATGTTTTAGAGGATTTTGGCTGGTTAGAAAAAGAATTGAAAATATATATTGCAATGTTTGATTGGAGAGCACGGATAGATCGGTCGTGCTTTCGGACAAGAAATAGGAAACTACATTTCTTATGAGAAACCCAATTAAACATTGGCATTGGGAAAAATCAGTTCCACATGAAATATGCATCCTGCAACAAGCTACGAACCAATCAAGAGAGATCCCTACAGCAGATTGAAAATAGCAAGAAAGGACTCCTTTTTCCAACATAGAAGACATTTCTAGGAATCCAAGGAGGTGAACCTCTTCAAGGATGCCCTATTACTGCCAGAAATTGCAGTACAGAAAACTAGAAACTGCAGCAATGGCTGAATATTAGTGCCAAATTAGGTCTCAACTCCACCACATTCATTAATTTCAGATTCACTGCTCAACTCCTATCAATTTGCAAAACTATTCAAACAAGCTAGGGTATATTGGCAAGCAATACCAATGAAATGCAGTAAAGAAGCAACTTTGCATAACAGATTCAATGATTCCTAAAGTTAAAAAATTGGAAAGGCAAGTGTACCAGAAAATCAAATACACAAAAAAAGTAGAATTGAGATAATACTCACATAGCTAAGAAATCCAACAATCAGCGGAAACAATCTGCAAAAAAAAAACCCTCAAAAGTCAATGCCGAAATCAGCAAAAACCATAAAGATAAGATGAAAGACCCTGAGATGTAAGATCGAAGACAATCTCCGATCTCGAAAAGCGGAGAGAAGAGAATAACCTGGTGGAGGAGTGGTGGCGGAGCTGCGTTAGGAAGCGCGACTAATCAATTTTGACTGTCGAGAAGAAAGGGGATTCAAATTGGAAGTGTACAGTTACAACAGCTAACATGCGCCAGGTGCGCATCCACACCTCCTTGCACTAAAATGCACGGGGTCGTTTTTTTCTTTTTAATGTATAAACGATTTTAATTCGAAAAATTCATATGATTTATATTTAAATGAATAAATTAAATTATGGTAATATTCTCAACTTGGTAAAAATACGAAAGGGACCCACAAAGTATTTTAAGAATATATCTATTTAATAAATCATTCCTTTGTACTAACATTTGCCTCACAATTATATTTAATCATTCTCTCTTAATTTATAAGTGTAATTTTGTGTGTGCTTTGTGTTTAAATTAATTAAAGTGATTATGGGTGCCTGCGCTAGCGTTCCAAAGTTCAAGAAGGCTGAAACCGCCAAAGTCCCCGCGCCGGAGCCACCTCAGCAGGAGACCTGCGCCGCCGACAAGGCGGAGGAAGGCGGCAACATTGTATGTCAAAATAAGGAGGTTCGTTCTATCTCACCGTTTATTCTTAATTTTATAGTGTCTATTAGGTTCGGTCAGATATTTTATTTTAAAATTTTAAGTACTCGAATAATATGAAAATTTTACATTAATTTGATTTGGATATTTTGAGTACTTAAAATTATTTGAATTAATTTAAATTATTCATGTTTTTGGATATTTTTGTGAATTTCAGGTATTTTGAGGCTTGAGTATTGAAATATTTTATATTATCAAATGAAATTATAATTTTATAAAGTTAATGAGGAAATCAAATTTCGAGTTATACCCGATCACATATTAGATATCGGGGTGGTGCTAGTTAAATCTGAAAACTCTAAAATATGCAAATTAACTTATGTTTTTGGGTATCCAATCTGATCACCTGATATTAATAAATGCTCCAACGTTATAATATGATTTTTTAAATATTTAAAAATACATTTTAATTTTTTGTAGTTGCAACATTATGAAATTTTTCGTTATGTAGTTTAAATTTGTTATGTTTTTGTTTTGGAAAAACATTAATCCCCAATCAATTCATGAATTAATTAAATTTGTATGGTATATATCAACTCTTTAGTTTCCTTTTAATCCCTTCATTTATATTTCAAGATCAAAATCATTATCACTTTTTAAATATGTATAAAAATCACGATTGAAAAATAAATATCAATTGCTTGACAAACATAGCAAATTGCACCTTTTGCTTACCTTTTACGTGTACATACATAATCAATTAAGATTGAAGTGATGTGGCAAATATAAATATATTCAATAATTTCCATATTAAGAATATTGATATCTCAATCAAAACTTAATTTAAATATTCTCTAAAAAATAGTTATTAATTAGAATTTTTTTGGCATATTGCAGGTTGAAGCACCAAAAGAAGCTGCAAAAGTAGTGAGCGATATTGATAAGGCGGAGATGGAAGCTCCGGCGGAACAGCCGGCGGCAGGGGTGGCGGTGGAGAAGAAAGCGGCGGCGGAGCAAAATAATTGATTTAAATATTATTCTACTATTTATTTACATGAGTGTTTGACTAATTAATTACAAAATCGGACTTTATTTCTTCCTTTATGAGTGTCTTAATTAATTGTTGCTTGAGTTAATTTTGATCTTCCTTTTATATATTGCAATCATATTTTTATATATCACAATCGTATATATAAATTATTTGATAAATATATCGTGGGCATTATTTATTCAACATGAGTATAAGGATAAATAGTGGTACTACAAATATATGAATTTGTATATCCCAATATTCACGTTATTTATAATATAAAGATCAGTTAATTATTTTATTTTTGAATAATATGACGTATTTAATGAAATTCCCAAAAAACAAATGAGTCATACTTTTTCGTTCTATTAAAATTAATTTATTTTGATAAAATATTCACATACTTGATCAAATTGAAAAGGCTAACTTTAATTAATAAGATGAATAGAGTATTTATTAAATGAAATTAATTAATAGTAACATATTTCGATTCAATCAACCATTATAAAATGTGCAATACAGACCCATTATTAGAAGAAAAATGAGGAACTAATTAAATCAAAATTATAGAACTAGATTTCCTCAAGTTTTAGTTTACATCATGAGAGTGTTTTACACATGCAAATTAATTGACTATCTTTCAAGATTCAAGCCAAAAGACTAGCTCTACAGTTAAAATAACAAACACACACATGTATAAATACAAATACATATATAATTCAATGTGAATGGTTAAAAGAAAACCCTCATTTGTTCCTGCATGAACTTCGGAATATATATATATTTATAGATTTGCCTCTTCCCCATTGTTCTCTTCCTCTCCTTCTCTTCTACTTACTGCTCACACACACAAACACACAGAAAGAAGAGAGAAGGAGAAAGAGACATCGATCGATATATAAATATATTAATGGCGAAATGTCTGAACTGGGAAGAGTTGAAGCCAGTTGTGCTAATGGTGTTGGTGCAGACTGTATATAGTTTGGTGAACATATGCTACAAGCTTGCTGCAAACGATGGCATGAACCTCTCGGTTTTGGTGGCCTACAGATTTTTGTTTGGTGCTGCTTTTATTCTTCCTCTTGCATTTTTTCTTGAAAGGTTTTTAATTCCTTCTTTTTATATAACTTTACTTTTTACTTCTTTTTTAGTTTGCAGTCAATAATTATGATTCTAATGTTTAGAAGAAGTTATGATACTTTTCATTTTATTTGATAATGCAGGAAAAAAAGGCCAAAGTTAACCCGGCGGGTTGTCTTATACGGTTTCTTTTGTGGTTTATTTGGGTATGTATTTTTCGATTTGGTCATTAAATATATTAATTTATGATTTTTTTAAGTCGTCTTCGATCAAGTTGAAGTTGATCTGATTAATGTGTTATTTTGAAGTATTTTAGTTAATGTGATGTTGACATGTTAGATCTTCCTTAAACTAAACGTAGCTAATCTGAATAAAGTGGTCATGAGAAAAATAATAATATTCGTAGATCAAATTAAAAAATGGTGAAAAAAATTGAAAGTATGGAACTTTTAATGTGCCCTAATCAATGAATATTAATCTTGAAACTATATATTCTTGAAAATTTTGCAGGGGTTCTTTAGGACAGAACCTGTATGTGAAAGGACTAGTCCTAACATCAGCCACATTTGCCTCAGCCATGACTAATCTCAACCCAGCCATTACATTCATAGTAGCCATGACTTTGAGGTAACAAACTAACCCTAATTATATATGTTTAACCTAAAACAAGAAATTACATTATCAAAAGATTGCAAGAATTGAGTTTTACATGCTTCAAGATTAGAGAGGCTGGAATGGCGTAGTGCAGCAGGTAAAGCAAAGGTTTTGGGCACCATAGCAGGAATAGGTGGAGCAATGATCCTCACATTCTACAAAGGGCTGGAGCTGGACCTTTGGAACACCAACATTAATCTCCTCGAAACGACGACGTCTCATCGACATCAGCCGGCCTTGATGAAGCCTCAGAGTGAACAGAAGTATGTGTTGGGATCCTTTCTGTCGTTGGCTAGCTGTGTTTGTTACTCACTGTGGTTGATTATTCAGGTGATTGTTGTGTGCTTACAAACTAGGGTTTTCTTTGCTTAATTGATGAAGAGTTTGATTGTGATCATTCAAATTGATTGGTTGCATGTTGTTTTGTGGTCAGGCGAAGGCCGCGGAGGTGTACCCGTGTCCGTACTCGATCACGGCTATGTCGGCGGTGGCATCATCCGCTCAGGGCGTCGTGTTCGCCCTGTGCGTCGAGACTGACTGGAGCCAGTGGAATATGGGGTTGGATATCAGGCTCTTCACAGTAGCTTTCAGTGTGAGTTATTTCCTCTGTCCCGTTAATTTAATTTTTCTTTTTATAAATACATATTGCACGAAAAGTTAAAATTTGTTGAAAGTTTGTGTATTTTCGTTAAATTAACTCAAACATTATTTATACGTGATAGGGAATTTTCGGGTCGGGGTTGATGTTTTCGTTGGTTGCGTTGTGCGTGCGGACGAAGGGGCCGTTGTTCGTGTCGGTTTTCCAACCTCTTATGCTCGTGATGGTGGCTTTGGCGGGATCTTTGTTCTTGGAGGAGAAACTTCATATTGGAATGTATGTGTTGCTTAAAGCTTGGTACCTTTTCTAAATATAAGTACCATGTTACCCGTGTTTAACACAATCTGACTATTATCTTTGTGTTATTAAATGTCGTCACGTTTTATTATTGGGTACTTTTCAAAAGTATAAAAAGTTACTTTCTTAATCTCTGTGTCGATCTACATGTTAGGCATGTTTAACACAATCTGACTACTATCTTCGTCCCATTAAATGTCGTCTTCGTCCCATTATGTATAACGAATAAAATGTATATTGATGTTTTTCTTTCTTTGTGTGGGTGTAGGGTGATCGGAGCAATCTTGATTGTGGCCGGACTATACATCGTGTTGTGGGGGAAACGCAATGAGATCAGATCGAATTCGGAGAACGAAGAACAACCAAACGTTGTGCCACCACCGCAAAATGGTAGCAGGCATAGTAGTAGGGCTGAGGAGGTAGAGACTCCGGAGGAGGGGGCGTATATAGACATTCGGCCAATACCGCCACCGCCACAAAATGACGGCAGCCGTCACCGGAGGGGACGCACAGTAGATAAGGAGGGGGCGGAGACACGAATAAACGTGCCATCTCACACTCACACGAAAAGTAGTAGCAGTCGTGGCGGTAGGAAGGGCACATCGGAGTCAGACGAGGATTATTCAAACCATTATTTGTATGGCACTCGCGATAATTGGGAGAAGTCAGAAATTAATGAAGAGGATGAGGAAGAAGACGAGGACTATTCAAATCATTATTTGTACGATAATAGTAAAGATCAGAAAACAGATAAAAAGAAGTACGAGGAGGAAGATGAAGAAGAATGTTCAAACCATTATTTGTATAGATAGATAAAATTGGCATCCTTTGATTATACCCTCATGAATTTTTTGACTTTTTACATGTATTGTATTTTAAATACTCCCATCCCTTAATTATCTTGAACTGTGAATATTTTTTTAATTGATTATCTTGCTATTCGTTGTTCGTTACTTTTGGTTTTGGACACAAAGATTACCAAAACAAATGGTGGATTCATTATTTTTTCAAGAAAAAAGTTTTCAATCACAAAGAAAAGTGAAGAAATCCCATGTTGGGGTGGAGTAGTGGCTTGCTGGTATTCAATCACAAAGAGATAGTGGACGAATAAAGAAAGCTCTCTTAATTCAAACACAAACAAGAAACTGATAAATTATTGATAAGACTTTGTAATCTTTAAATTAGTTTTATTCCACATTACAATAATTCCACTTTTGTTAATTCAAGGTCGTGTTATTCTACCTCCTCTTCCTCCGCTCTCTCTCTCTGTTCTCTTCTTCCAAACTAGATTCAAACAGCTTCCTCTCCACTTCCCCTCTCTCTTTAGATTACCATTGAGTGAAAAAAAAGGTGGAATCATATCTGTGCCTATTTCTGTCTCTGAAGGTGGTTTATGTAGGTATTTTGTTCTCTCTCTTTCTTGATCTGCTGCAGAAAAAAAGTAGGCTGCATTTGTGGGTTAGAAATCTTGGATGCATAGTGGACTTGGGATTCTGGGTTTTGTACAGATCTCCGATCTAATTTCTTTCAGCTTGAATTTTTAATGGTAAAGGTGGAAACTTTTTTGCTTCCCCCAAGTTAATGCCTTGTTCACATTTAAAAAAAGTTAGATTTTTGTATAATCCTTCTTCGAGCTTATTGGTGATTCTTTTAGCTTAGTGTGAGTGAAGGGGTTGCGATTTTAGCTCATACTTTGCTTTTCCTGTGGTTTTTATCAGTTTAGCTTCTTTTGTTTGTCATTCTTTTGAAGGGTTTATGCTATGTTCGACGCTTGATTCTGTTAATTCAAGGAGAGGTTAACTATAGCAAGTAATTTCATTTTGAAAATAAGAGAAGGAAGAAGAAGAAGAAGAGTTTGAATTGGTTGTACTAAATAATTCTTGAATTCTTGCAGATCTCTGAAGAAGCTATAGCATTTGACCTTCTTTGAAGCCCTTGTTCAAGGTCTGCTGCTTCTTTCTCTTTTAACTTTACTGTGTTGTTCTTGTTCTGCCTATGCTTCTTGAAGATATTTAGGGTTCATATTTGTTCATGAAAGCTTTAATTGGGGGTTTCTTCCCATTGGCCACTATTTGGGCTGATTTTGTTTCTGTTATGTGCCTTTGATGTTGATAATTAGAACTTATTTAGATGGCTATTAATGGGGGTGGCTTTGAAGAATTGCTTATTCTAAAAAGCTTTTGATGGAACTACTTTTGCTTGATAATTAGAAGTTAGAACTCATTTAGATGGCTCACTCTGTTTCGGTTAACGACAGCTGATTTCCTTATTCAAGCTGCCTACGAATCTACTCTTGGGAGTTATTCGTCACCTGTTCCGTGCTCTGAGGTTCAATGTCGTTCCGGAGTATAGCACGGGATATAAGAGATAGTATTGGGAGTTTATCACGTCGGAGTTTTGATGTGAGGCTTTCGGGACATCATAGAGGCAAATCACAGGGTTCTTTCCACGACTTGCATGACCAGCCCGTCGTAGTACAGAATTGTCGCTGGGCTAATCTTCCTCCCGAGCTACTGTACGATGTAATAATAAGGCTGGAGGAGAGCGAGAGTACATGGCCAGCCCGAAAACACGTGGTTGCATGCGCTGCTGTCTGCCGATCATGGAGGAGCATGTGCAAGGAAATCGTTAGAAACCCCGAATTGTCTGGGAAGCTTACGTTTCCAGTTTCGTTGAAGCAGGTAACTTTCACTATGAAGTGAATGGATTATCCATTTTTCACTAACGATAACCGAATAAAGGATCTTCTTTATCCTATGTGCAGCCGGGGTCTCGTGACGGGACCATCCAATGCTTCATCAAGAGGGACAAATCTAATCTGACTTACCACCTATTTCTGTGTCTAAGCCCCGGTGAGTGTTTCCGGACATCACGAATCCGACCATTTGCTGTTCAAGCCCTTAGATTTTGCTGATTTTTTCCGATATGCTATAAATCATTGTAAAGCTGGATAGACTTCGATTTGATATGAGAACAACGTGCTTTTGCTTTAAATGTAAACAACAAGCTTCATTTTGTTAAAATTCTTGAATCGTATCGTTGTATTAGCGAGCTCCTGATCATGGAAACATGCATGATTTCACAAACTGCCGTTCAGATTCACTCTCTTAGTGTTGCTATTCTCATCTGCAGCTTTGCTAGTCGAGAACGGGAAGTTCCTTCTCTCTGCCAAACGAACCCGTCGAACTACTTTTACAGAGTATGTTATCTCGATGGATGCAGACAACATTTCGAGATCAAGTAGCACATATATTGGAAAAGTCAGGTAGAATCAATTAAGTATCATTGTGTACTTCCATTTTCATCCTTGTGTGATTTGGATTCTGTCTTGTCTTTTTTCGATTAACATTGACGTCGCAAAACGCTTGCCGACCTTTGCAGATCGAATTTTCTTGGTACCAAGTTTATAATATTCGACACACAGCCTCCGCATAACTGCTCGCACATCGCACCGCCTGGGAGAAGTGGCCGCAGATTCTATTCCAAAAAAGTATCTCCGAAAGTACCGACCGGGAGTTACAACATATCCCAAATCTCGTACGAGCTAAACGTGCTGGGGACACGGGGTCCGCGGAGGATGAACTGCGTCATGCACTCGATACCGGCCTCATCCGTGGAGCCCGGTGGGGTGGTACCCGGACAGCCAGAACTCGTTCCTAGGCCCCTTGAGGACTCGTTCCGCAGCATCTCATTCTCCAAGTCTCTCGACCATTCGATCGAGTTCAGTAGCTCGAGGTTCTCCGACATCGCTGGGGTATCAAATTCAGAGAGCGACAACAGCAAAGCGAGGCCGTTGGTTCTGAAGAACAAGTCTCCTCGGTGGCACGAACAGCTGCAGTGCTGGTGCCTGAATTTCCGGGGACGGGTAACTGTCGCGTCTGTGAAGAACTTTCAATTGATCGCTGCCACGCCTAGCGGGCCTCCGGCTACGTCGCAGCCGGCGCAATCGGAGCAAGATAAAATAATTCTGCAGTTTGGTAAGGTTGGGAAAGACATATTCACCATGGACTATAGGTACCCATTGTCTGCTTTTCAAGCATTTGCAATTTGCTTAAGCAGCTTTGACACCAAATTGGCTTGTGAATGAATAGATTCTTACACTTTATTTTCTTGCTTCTTCTTAACTCTCAACTTCATATGCATGTAGTTCTACATTTGTATATTTCTCATCTTCTTTTTATTCATTGAGAAGGATATTGTTGTAATTTTACCTTTAGTTTGATGGTGCTTTGCAATTTCTAACATGAGCCTAACTTATAATACTCCATTCTCCCACTAAAATGCTTAATATTCATGTTTGAACTTGACTCGTTTAAAAGGTTGAAATTAGATTTAAAGGTCGATTCGAGCCTTTTAAGTCAAGTTCGAGTTTAACTCGATAAATAAAAATAAAGTTCGAGTTTAATTCGTTTATAATTTAATTATTGATATATTTAAATTCAAAATTGAACCCGGCTCGAATTTGTTAATTATTCAAATTCAACCATGTTGATTAAATTATTTGAATAAAATTAAGTTCGTTAACTGATTCGTATATAAGGTTTATAAATAACTCAATTTTTAAGTTTGAGAATAAGCTTGTTTACAATGTTTGCTAACTCATCAAAATTCGATTTGTGAAGATTATTATGTTGGAGTCCAACTCCAAAAAATTAAGGTCAATTTAGATATAGTCAATAAAATAAAATGATGATGTCCCCATGGGGCCCACACAGCTTCACCTTATATTGAACTTGTATTACTACTCTCGTTAAATGTGACCATATTTTTTTTTTACCGTTCTATTAAAAGTGGTTACTTTCCTAAAAAAAAATATTTTTACCTTTTAAAATACATCTCTCTTATTTTTTTAAAACACCACACTTTAATTTCTTAATCTTTAGAAATACATCTCTCTTATTTTTTTAAAACACCACACTTTAATTTCTTAATCTTCGGGTCGGACCTTGTGATGCATTTAATAGAGAGTATTATTTTAATATAAACATCTCTATTAATTTATATTTTATTGAGTGGATCATACTTCTTCTTCTACCCAAGCAGGCTAATGGTCTACACTGCAGTACACAAACAAATAAATAATTAATAAATAAATATTAATTGAAAATTCTTAAATATGAAAGGCGGTGATATCACGCTAAAACCCAGGTGTTCCCCAGCACATTAAATAACACACACACGTCAACCAAAATTACCCACTCACCCTTGCAGAAAACCTCATCAACCGAATAAAACAAGCAACCTCCGAGGGCAGTACAGTCACTTCATACAAACCACAGGAATAAATACCTTTTTCCCGTTACTCGCAAATTCCTGGTCTATTAAGCATCCACGCTTTCCCTATATATATATACGCATTACCTTCAACTGTTCCAGTACAAAGCTTAACGCAAGAGGACAAACCCCAAACCGGAAATCAATCGATGGAATCGGAATCCTCCTTCAGCCTATCGAAGCAGGAGATGGACGCCGTTTTGCACCTGATTGAGCTCAGCGGCGGCTCCCCCGACGATCTCCGCGTCTTGTGGCTGGATTTCGGAAGGGGAGCCACGGCGGCGGTGGAAACGTCGTCGGTGTCGAGCAGCAGCAGCAGCAGCTATGTGATTAATCAGGAGGAGATGATGTTGTCGGATGATGAGCCTCTGCCTCGGATGAATCCTCGGTTTGGATCGATCGTCGATATTTACGGTAAGACTCATGTGAAGAATCGGTCTAGGAAGAGGTCTAGGTTTTGAAAGATTTAATATGTGTTATGTGTGTTCATCTTTTTTGTTCTTTTTGAGTGGATTGGAGGAATTGTTCAGAAAGTTCTCGATCCATTTAATACTGTACATATTTGTATAAATTACTTCACATATGCTATATAGCCTTTTGGTTTGACTGTGAAATATATATATATACATATCTTTTTTTATTCTTTTCGGTATTGATCGGTAATGTTGCAGAGTAAATTATGAGAGTGCAAATTGAATTAAGCCATTGAAATATGTAGTGCTAAGTGCTAATTAAGCTTCACGGCCTTCACATAATTAAGCTAATATCTCATGAAATATTGATCATAAATGTGGTACGTGTTTAGGTTATATAAGTCATGCAGGAACGCCTTCACGTTTCATGCTATTAATTCCTTAATTTGCATATCAAGACGTACATCTTTCCTTTCCTTTCCTTTTTATGTTTGTATGTATGATATAAATATTTATTAGGGTTAATTGAGAATGTCTTATTTAATTTTTGTATAAAAGTTTTTCTAAGTATAACATTAACTACTATTGTCTTTCTAAATTTCACATAAAATTGGAATTTTCTCAAATCTTCATTTCGGAATAATAATGTTATCAAAATCACAATAACAGATTCATAGAATTCTATATATATTCATTGGTCTAATGTTTGCGACCATCCTCAAATTAAATTTGGTTAATTTTAACGAGCTAAATTTTGAATAGTTATTGAACTTTTTGTTAAGGAATGCATTCACGAATTTAAAGAGAATCGAATTGTTTAAAAACTTTATATATAAGCTAGTTCACAGAGTAATTCTATCCAATTATTTTAAAATAAGTATTAACTTAAATAATTTAATAAATGTACTTTTTAACGAATTCGAATTCGAATACTTGAGTTTAATTAAGCTCGAAGCCTTCAAACTCAATCATGAATAATCATCTTGAACCAAGCACAATCATGAATAACCCAACTAGAAACGAGCTCGAGTTTAAATTAAACAAGACATTATTCAATTCAATTTGATTACAGTCCTAATAAAAAAAAGTGATATTGCGCGCAAAGACAAAGAAAAGCTGAGTACACCGGTTTTTTTAACGAGAGCTATTCCATTTAGGGCGAGACAAAATGGGCCGGCTCGAGTGGTTTGGTGTCCGAGCTGATTGGTCGGTTCAATTCGTTTTGAGTGAAATCCCTTGGCACATGTACGATTTTTAGGGAGATCTGGTCGAAAAACTGGCCAACGCCTACCCCTGACCAATTGAACTTTTTCAAACTAGAACTTTTGTAGAACACTACGGTAAGACCAACTCCAGCCGAAATTCTTAAACAAAAAACATAGGAGCGAAGACATAAAAATAATTATCCTATTAATTTAATTGATCTTATTATATATCCAAACCGAGCTAGTTTATTCTCATATACATATGATATTATGATACTTTAAATATTTTCTGACAATCACATGAATCATGAAACATTTTGATAAAGAAATCCAAAGCAAAGAAACTACTATAAGATCTCAAAAATAATTTACATAATAATACATATCAAATCATTTTGATTTTTATGTTTTTTTTGCTTTATAGTTTATTTACGTTTGGTAAGCACTATATTATACTTGTAGAATAAAATATATATAATTAAAATATTAAGCCCTATTTCTAAATTCTAATTCTCTTTGCTCAATTTTCTGAACTTAAGAATGCGGTAGCTGAATCAGAAGATGTAGGGTTAACCACAGATTTCTTTCTCACTAGATTAGAAAAAATTAATTATGGGCCTAAATTAAAAGATTGAGCCCACAAATTATAAAGAAGTCGGTATTTTTATTTGGGTATTTACAATTAAATCATACTACTTATTAATTATTTTAATTAATTTTATAATTTTTCGAGCCAAACTTAAGTTAACATTATGCAATTAAAAAGACTGGTGAATGTTCAAATTAAATTTTCACGAGTTAATTTTAGTTAACATTATGCATTTAGAAAGACTGGTGAATGTTCAAATCAAATTTTCATGAGTTAATTTTTTTGTAAAGAGCATGTTCACAATTTTAAAAAGCAAAGCCAAATTTCGAGTTTTTGGCAAACTTATTCAATTAATATATATATATATATAATCAACACATTCCTCACAACTTGAAGAATAAAATATAAATTTGAACATTAAAGAAAGAGCAAAAGGGATAGTCATTGCACTCCTGTTTTTCTTTCCATTTCTGATAGATAAAAAAAAATAGTATTGTATTAATGGAAAAGAAGAAGGGTGAAGAAAACTGTCAACTCAAGACCCAAAGTCTTGATAAAAAAATATTTCTATTCTCTTCACTCAATTTTATGAGCTTAAAGAAGAGTTGAGAACCATTCAAGAGGAAGGAAACACCAAAACTGCCAAGAGTTATCTCTATCTGGCTGCTGCCTCTCAACCATTCAAAACAACATACCTCTCTTCAGGCAAAAATAGCACATTCATTCAGCATTATCAAGCTTCGAGTTTATCATCGGAAGGGATTTCATCGATATCCTCAGGTTGAGAATCAAAAGGAGTGGAGAATTTAGGCTGTACAAGCTGCATGATTCGAGGGGAAGATTTTGAGTTGATGTACTGCAGAAACACAAGAAGAAACTTATTAAAAAAGAAACGTGACAGGATAAAACAAAATATGAGCATGAACTCCAATATTACCTTTGTCAAGTCCTTGTAAAAAGCACTGATTTCTTCTTCAGTAAGACCTTCCTCGTCGTTATTTTCCTCCCAGCCCATAGAACGAAGGAAAGCAGCCTCTTCCTCTTCAGAAATGATAGGTTCGGAGCTAGAATGCTTCTTACCATTGCCCATACACTTTTGCACTTCATAAGCATTACCATTACAGGTAGAGAAAGCTTTTTCCTCGGATAGATGGCGCAATGGCATTTCCCCAAGCCCACTCGTAGCAGGTGTGTCCTCCATTTCAGCATGTTTATCTGAAAAAGATGGTGACAGAGAAGTGCGAGTATCCAAGTCTTCGGTAGCTGAATCACTAGAAGTAGGGTTAACCACAGATTTCTTTCTCACAAGATTAAAAAAATCATTTCGACTTTGAGCTTGAGATGTAGGTCGCTTCTCCAGCAAAGTTAATACAGGCTTACGGTCAGGTACTAAACTGTTAGGGGGTGCCTTGTTTGCTGCAGTGGCAGAAACAGGTGGAGAAGCAGAGAGAGAACTACCACTTGTTGGGCTCAAGTTGTCCTTTACAACAGGGATGACACCATTCTTTTCTCGTACGGGCTTAAGAACATGGAGCTTTCCTGCATTAGATGCTTTTGAAACATCACCCTTCACAGGTCCACCACGAGGAGAGTGGTTTACAGGATGTGATGAAGAGATGGAATGCGGCTGGCTACCCACTTTGCTCTTCTGTTTGTCAGAAGAATTCAACACCTAAAACCACATTGACATAAAAATGAACAACACATTAGCAACGGATGTGAAAGTGAAGGATACTAATTACCAAACCAGATCAATTAAAGTCACTGGGAATTACTAAATCTAATTCTTATATAACCATGAACAACATAGTATAGGCAGTTATCAGAAAACAACGTTGCAGATTGGATAAGATCCTTATGCTCTTGCAATCAATTTGATGTGTACCATGAGAATATGCTGAAGAATCAAATAGCTAAGAGCCTAAGCGTCGCAAACTACTCAGCCTTTGAGCCAACCCGAAATACCTCTCTCAAATGTGCTGGAGGGCTTGTCAGCAACCCTAGACTTACAATATTCATATAACAATCATTGATCTTATCCACTACAGATGGTTGAAGTAATCACAAAGCAAGTGCATCAGATAATTCACAACAGATGGTTGAAGACAAATGTAGAGCACAAGCCGAAGCCCTCCGAGGTCTTGGAAGACACAAGATTTCACTATGAAGTTTGTCTATGCTCTAAGGGGCCACAGAAGAGCAAATTGTAAGTTCCTTCGGAAATCTATGCAATGTATGATTTTTCACCTTAAAAAAGTACAGTTAATAGTAACCATCATCAAAGGTCATTTTCTGGTCATTTATTAACCAAAAGTAACAACCATGCTAGCAAACCCACACCTAATGCAATGACACTTTCATGACATTATATCCACCATTTCCAGGTTAAAAAATGGCACATGACATCAACTATTCATCTTAAGGCAAACTAGTATTTTCCTAATTCTTCCTCATGAACCAACATGTCAAAATACGCATGTGCATTAGCTATTTGAGCTAACTAGAGAGTAAACTAAATAAAGGTTTATGAAAGGAAGCTTGATGTGCCAAAGCATTGTATAATTAATTATGCTTAGATGATGGCATAAGTGCGTGTACGAAATAGTGTTGATCACAGGAGCTAGCAAGCCTTTTCAGCTCCTACATGTGTGCTTAGTGTGTGCAGCTATTAGTGCAGAAGGCCTTTTTCCAATATGTCATCAAAGTCTTCTTTAACAAGTACCTATCTTATGTGCCACAGTACTTGCACAAACAATCTTAAGAATAAACATACACATCTTCAAAATTTAACAAGTGATCAATAATGCAGAAAGGAGAGACAACAAAGTAAGCAAAAACTATATCACAAAGTGGAGGTAGGGGTAACAAAAGTCACAAACTACAACATACCAAGGCTTTTGGCATTGATGACATCACTGGAATTAGTTGCCTGGATTGTTTGATTGCCAATTCCTCGAGTCTCTGCGCTCCAACAGATAACTGGGACAAAACATTGTGTATTAGCACACATTGTTAAATGATATCTGACTTGATAGAGGATTAAATGATCTACCTGTGGGGTAGTCTGGGCACGACCAGGACCCTGAGCCACAGCTTCTGCCATGTTGAGACTGGTGGTTGAACCCAAAGCCACTGTTCCAGAACTTGATGAAGTGGCTTGGACAGCAGATGACATGGCAGTTCCATTACATCCAACTATCACAGGAACCTCAGCCAAAGCTGATGTCCATTTTTCACCACCTAAAGAAGCTGAACTACCAATAGGCAAGCTCTGAATAGCAGTACTTAAACCAGGAGACGGTACTCTTCCAATATCAGAAACGACTGCTCTTTCATCCATGCACAATGACGGAAAATCTCTTTCAAAAGCAGCTTTGCCCACACCAGCAACAGGACTTCCCTTGGTAAGCACACCATTCGAAATCTTTACAGTGACACAGCCCGAGTCATCAGCAACTTTTCTAGGCCATGCATCCACACGTTTACCAGAAATCATGGACTGAGAACGCCTTAAACCATCCCTCTCAAATTTACCTAATGAAGTATCTCCGATTGGATCAGAAATTTTCCTATGCCGCCAGCCACCCAAAATTAAATTGTCTTGATCCCGATCCCTGTCATGTTGGTTCCGCCCAAAACTTTTGTATGATCTAACATTACTAGAACTGTTACTACTAGAACTCCGTCGGAAAAGTGAGGAAGTAGTTCTTTCAGAACTAGAAGATCGTCCAAAATCATGACCATTACCATTCACAGAGGACTTAATCCTAGCAGCTCTTGATGCCAGATGATCATCTAAGACAGGAAAAAACAGAGTTAGAAAATGTCACAGTCATGAAATATGTGATACAACAAATCACTCATAAAATAAGAACCACCTGAATGAGATGTAAAGCTTCCAGCAGTCGAGGTTCCAGTCTTTTTCAACCATTCAGGTACTAACGTGGGTTCACTTTTTTCCATAACTAGCACTAAACATTATCATGTAAATAGAAAAAGTGGAAACAGACACAACTTTTATACTTAGAATCAATTGTCACAAATCCACTGTCCCGTGCCAAACACCCAATTATCCATGAGTCTTCAAGCTGAACCGAATTCAAGCGTAGCTTAATGAAAAAAGTATTTACTATCTCAAAGCATATATATACACTAGTCCCACCTGTCCTCGCATTACCAACCTCTATACAACTTCTTACCCTGGGTGCCAAAGCAAGCGAATTCCAAAAATCACCCAAAACTAGCTTTCCATGAAACACAGACAGACAGACAGATCAGACAATAGGAATGCTCCTGTACAAGAAGCACAAGTAGCGGTGTTTTATATTCGTATCACTCTATACAGTTATTTGATATATACTCCATCAACTCAATAAACAACATCACCTCCACTCACGCAATCCAAATAAACGAAAAGTCACCAAGTCAGTGAGCCATTCGGAGTTTCATTAACCTACGCTTCTCAAGGTCTCAATGTTCATGAAGAACAACGCGGGACCAACGTAGCACAACCATAATAAGCAAATCAAAATCACCCCACTCTAAAACAGAGCAATTCTTCAAACAGAACCCACGTATAAATCTCAGAATATAACCAAACCCCGCACGCTAAATTCCAACCAGCACAACGATAATTAAAAAAAACAACAAACTTAAATCCCTAATGCTCCATCAGTCTCAAACAAACAAAAAAATCCCCCAAAATAATCAAAACTCAGTCAGTAGGTGTCAATAACTAATTTAATAGAGTGCACCCAAATTTCTCGATTGAGATCAACGAATACGAACACCTTTCACACTCCCACGCACAAGTGGTATAAACCCTATTCCTCGGCACTCGCCGCCTCAGTAATTTCACCGCCGCCGTCGAATTTTGTAGATATACAAACCAAGTGGTGTTTGCAATTCTCAGTAATTTGCTGTGGGCTCTCTCAATGTGTGCTGTGTTTGGAGAGGAGAGGAGAGGGGAGGGGAGATTAGAGATACGAGAATTTGTATGCATATGCGACTGTAATTTGAGGAAGTTTTTGTATGTGTCTGCGTCTTTGCGTTCTTTAATGTGGTGCGACAGAAACTCTTTTTATAGCCAGCCCTATTTTGCTTCTTTTTCCTCTTTTATTTTCTATTAATTAATTTATAAATACATTTATATATATATATATATATTTTGTACATCTAATCTTATTTTTTTTTAGGAGTGTATATTTGAGAATAGGGTACTTCGTGTATTATATATTTATTGATTGTCGTCTAAAAATTTAAATACTATTTTAATTTTAACTGACATTATGATATTCAGTTCGAAAGAATTGCGAACGTATTTGAATGTCCTAACAAGTCAAACTTTAAAGAGTTTATATACTTTTTTAAAGAACATGCTCGCGAATTTAAAAAACGAGTCGAAATAAAATTAATTTGTGATGCATATACAAAATAATTCACATAAGTATCCACGTGTTACATTTTAGTTATGGTATATTTTTTTATTGTTATGGTCTTTTTAACACGTATATCGTAGGGCCACAAATAGTATTTAATATTCATTTTAATTTCAGCTACATGATCATGGTTATAGTCCGAGCTGTAATCGAACCGTTTGTTTACGACTATAGTTCGAATTGCAATCAAAGCGTTGATTCAAGATTATGTTGTTTGAAAACCATAAGTGAAACATGGTTATTATGGTTCATAATTCGAAATTGAAACCACTCAATACGCTTATGATTGTGAATTATTGATCTAAATTCCAAATCATTACTTTTTTAGAACCACCGTGATTACATAAATTGTCGGTCTCAATTATGAAATTGTCGATTACGGTTCAATTAGAGTGGTCACATTTTTCTTAATACATCTACATGCTCATATTTAGTATGATTCGGTATTAGCGATGGACAGACATGATCTTGGATTATATCAACTCAATTTTGTTGGATTATAAATTAATCCACAACAAATAACATCCTTTTTATATTATTTGTTGTGAATTAATTCATAATCCAACAAATTTGTTTCAAGATTACCCATTTCAGTCCAAAAAACATAAAATTGGCATGAGCCGATCTAATCACTTTTAGAGCTGCAAAAGAGTAAAACTATTCAAGACTCAATTTATAAAAAAAAATGTTCAACGTTCAATTCTACAATAAATGCGCCTAGTTTGGGTTCAATTTCGTACTCAATACTTTTATCAAGATGAACTAAAATCAAACAATACTCGGTTCAATACAAATTTATTTATTTATGAGTGTGTATACCAAACTTGTTTGTGGACATTCGATCAAGCATCAAGTTAAAAAAATATTTATTTTCAATAAAAAATTATACATGTTCGAACTAGAAAACAATTAATATAAATATCAAGCCAATTAAATTCAAACTCCATTTTAAATAATTTTATTTTTTTCCAACTAAAAGAGGATATAAAGCGACAAAGCCCATTAAAGATAAAGCCCATGAGCCCAACTATAAAAGCCCTTTACAAAACCAGAAAGAAAAGAAAAAATCCCCCTCACAAAAAATTCTTCTTCCCTCCAACTCTGCTTCCAAACCCTCCCCAAAATCAAATTGCACTTCCAAAAACCTCATTCGATATCTGCGTTCACCCAAACTCACTCTAGATCACATAACTAGCTGCTTCACCTCTCGCGAAATGGGGAAAGACGAGGACGAGATGCGGGGCGAAATCGAGGAGCGGCTGATTAACGAGGAGTACAAGATTTGGAAGAAGAACACCCCGTTTCTCTACGATCTGGTTATCACCCACGCGCTCGAGTGGCCGTCCCTCACTGTTGAGTGGCTCCCCGACCGACAGGAGCCGCCGGGTAAGGATTACTCGGTGCAGAAGATGATTCTCGGAACCCACACCTCCGAGAATGAGCCCAATTATCTGATGCTGGCGCAGGCGCAGCTGCCGCTTGAGGATGCCGAGAATGATGCTCGCCAGTATGATGACGAGCGCTCTGAATTCGGTGGTTTCGGATGCGCTAATGGCAAGGTAGCTACTTTTCTTCTTCTTTCTCCAGAAGGTTAGGTTAATTTTGTCGTGGAAGGGGCAGGCGGGCAGCTGTGTTGTACTCTGTGTTCCGGATGCTGGACTGTTGTAGTTAGTTCTTTATGACGTATAGGGGACGCTTTCGAAGTCCAATTGAAGAGTACCGTACTTTAGTTATTTATAACTTGTTTTTCTTTAGTCACCTCACTTCTCTGTTTATAAGTTGTTGCTAAGTGTAAAGATTTCAGCTTGATCGCTATTAGCAAATATTTCATATATGGATGGAGCTAGAGGTATTGGTGGTAGCCTGTAGGCGCTCCTTATGAAAAGCTTGTATATGGTACACATGAAGTTAAATAGTTAATACCCCACCCTGTGACTCTCATGGTGACGATAATGATTGGATGCTGAACTATTGTGTTGTTTGTTTAACGATTTTGTCCATGCTCTTCCGTTATGCCTATTTTAGTTGTGAAATTGCTAAAAGCTTCTTGTTGACTTTGGTGCACGACATGTAACTGCATTCAGGTGCAAATTATCCAGCAAATTAATCATGACGGGGAGGTGAATCGTGCTCGCTATATGCCTCAAAATCCATTTATTATTGCTACCAAGACTGTCAGTGCAGAAGTTTATGTTTTCGATTATAGCAAGCATCCATCTAAACCTCCACTGGATGGTGCATGCAACCCCGATTTGAGGCTTAGGGGACACACCACCGAAGGATATGGTTTATCATGGAGCCATTTCAAGCAGGGTCACTTGTTAAGTGGTTCAGATGATGCCCAAATATGTCTATGGGATATTAATGCGACTCCAAAGAATAAGGCTTTAGATGCCATGCAAATTTTTAAGGTAAATAATCTTATCAGGAAACTTCTGTGCCATTATTTTTTTGTTCAAAAGTTGTGCTTTCATCAAAGGCGTGACTTTGTTAACATGAAGCTGATAAATGCTTGAGTTCAGATTCATGAAGGTGTGGTCGAAGATGTAGCATGGCATCAGAGGCATGAATACTTATTTGGATCTGTTGGAGACGACCAGTATCTGCATATATGGGATCTCCGCTCTCCATCAATGAGCAAGCCTATACAATCTGTGGTTGCTCATCAGAGTGAGGTATGTGGAATGTTTGATACTACTGTTAAACTGAATAAAGAAATTACCACTATTTACATATATTACAATGTTGGTCTTTTGGATGCTTACTTTAACAGGCATCAAAGTCTATATTCCTCCAAACAGAGGCTTTCTGTGATTTTGGACTACTTTAGAAAGAAAATATCTCGCTTGTCAAGGTGTTTAGTTGAGAGAGAATCTTTTATCACAATTTGCAAGTCTCAAAGATTGTGATCAGTGACTGTGTGATTTAAGTTATTGATTTAAATACTGGAAAAGTTATCATTTCATTTTCTTTCCTGTCTGGATTATGAGTTTACATGGTTATGTTGATATAGTGTGGAATTTTCAATACACCATTTCTCACGCTTGCGTAATGAGTTAAATAGTGCGAATTCACCTTTCATGCAGTGCCCTTAATTTGTTTAATGATTATCCTGTAATCGTATACTTGAATATGTTTCTGATATGCACTATTCTAGGTAAACTGTTTGGCCTTCAATCCATTTAACGAGTGGGTTATAGCAACTGGGTCTACTGACAAGACTGTTAAGTTATTTGATATGCGAAAGCTTTCTACTGCCCTCCACACATTCGATTGCCACAAGTAAGCAGTTGTTCTTACTTTCTGTTCATAAGGAATAATTACACAGGCTCAGTGCTTGCAGCACCTAAGCTTTGAGAGACTTGATGGACCTATCTCATTTAATTGAATCTTCAACTGTAACAACAGGGAGGAGGTCTTCCAGGTTGGATGGAATCCAAAGAATGAAACCATCCTGGCTTCTTGTTGTCTTGGTAGGAGATTAATGGTCTGGGATCTTAGCAGGTAACTTTTCCAGCCTTCTGATCACTGCAACTCCACTTGTACTGATTACTGCTCTGCTGTCTATGCAATAGTTTATGAACCAAATTGAGAGATACAGTTAATCATACTTGGTGTGTATTTCTCTTCATTACTGCTTGATAGGATCGACGAAGAACAAACACCAGAAGATGCTGAGGATGGGCCACCAGAGCTCTTATTCATCCACGGTGGTCATACAAGCAAGATATCGGACTTCTCATGGAACCCATGTGAGGATTGGGTCGTTGCTAGTGTGGCTGAGGATAACATACTACAAATTTGGCAGATGGCGGAGAACATCTATCACGACGAAGACGATCTGCCTGGAGACGACGCCACAAAGGCTCCCTAATTCATATATGTTTAAATGTAGAGAAACCATGCATGATGTACTATGTTGTGGTAATGAATTCTCCCTTGTTTTCTTCTCTTCTCATTTCATGATGTAACATTAACCTGAGTATCTAGATTACAATTCAACTTTAAACTAAGGATGAAACTCATGAGTCATGACTCATACTTTAGTATATTTTGATTCTCTTCTTTGGCACAATGAGAAAAACTAATTAAATATTTGCAACATACAAATTTATACACTTTGATTCTTGGTTGTCTTATTAGCTTATGTCACTGAGTTGACATTTCTAATAATTGAAAACAAATGTTTAATTTTCAATGCGTCTAATCTTTTTTCATATAACTAAGATACGTGTATATTTATGAATAAGTTACAATAAAATTCCATAGGGATCAATCAATAATATTAAACTCTAATAAAATTCACACATTATTTTTGTGTTGAAAGAAAAACAGAGGGACCTGAAAAAGTGCAAGTCTATAAAGGACGTTAACTATTTCTAACATGAAAGTGTTAATAAGGCTTCCCTTGTGTGATTCCCATTAATAAAATAAAACTAAACAATATTTCCAAAATTCGAAACAATACTTTTAATATCTAATTGATTAGTTTTTTAAGGTTTGGTGGGACCCATCAATTTTCTTCCACCTTCACGAGAATATTGATTTTGATTTTTAGGAAAATAAAAAAAATTGATTCTTTTTCTGAAAAAATAAACTAAAGCTAGAAGTTGGGAATCAATTGCTTTAGTGTGAGACTGTGTGAGAGAGAGAGAGAGGCGTTTCTGTTTCACTTTCACCTAATTTCAAAGTTTAGCCAAACACGGCCTTATTATTTATTACTCTTTAATCTTCATTTCATTACATGCTTCGGTACTTCACATTTTCCAGCACTAATTGGAGATTTTGAGAAAAATGCTCGTCGCTCTTTGATGTTCCCCTCGATCTCTCCGGTACCCATTTTTCACTTCCTCTATCTCTTCAAGCCCTAATCGCCTTTTCTATCGACACGCATTTTTTTTGGGACTAAATTTCGAAGAACCCACCAAATAGCAGCAAAATTTCGGTAAGCGGATAAATTTTCAATTTTGTTGATTTGCAGTGTAATTTCAAGGTATAATTGATTGACTGTGAAATCTGATATGCTAATTAATGGCTTAATCGACGAGGCGCATGTGCTTCCGTTCATTTACTGTATATGTATTTTTTAGTGAGCGTAAGTTCTATTGAACTCTTCTATTACTTTAATGGGTGATCGATTTTCCGGTCGATTGAGCTGAGCTTCTGTGAAATTCGACTTTTTAAAAAAAAAAAATAATTCGAAGCCTTATCTGTCGCCTCGCGTGATTCATTGTCTCGTGTTGCAGGTGCCTACTTAGCATGTTATCCGAATCTTTGCGTCATAAAATAACGTCAGTGTGTATGTATATGTGCATTTGAAGCTTGATCGATGATCTGTTTTCTCCAAAGGTCGAATTTTGTTTTTGCGTGTATATAAATTAATATAGTGGATCTGCATTTTGGTCTCCGCCAGTAGTTCTTGAGCTGGGATTGAGATTTGCTTTGTGGATACTGGATAACGAGGTGTGTTTGTTCTTCTCTTTTGTAGCTGGATTCTGGTTTAGACTTTCGTGCAATATTCAGACTTTTCCGCTAATTTCTGGTTCAAGTTGAGGATTGTGTTGGTGAATTCTGTTGAACAAATATTGGGCTCTAATGTTTTAGTTGTTGGAAAGTTTTATGATTTGTTTAGTTTTAGCTCATGTTTGATAAAGATAACAGCAAAGTATTGTGCTATTTATTGTTTTAGGCTTTTAGCTTATATTTGATAGAGATAACAGTGGTGGGTGATGATATATTGCGAATCATTGTACTAATACAGACTAATTTGAGCCACGGTAGTGGCACTTTTAAGATCTATTGGGAGGGATCGTACTAACATTTCGTATTTCTTGCATCTCATAATTTACATTTAGCTTCAATTCTCCTGGAACCTGACTGGTGTCCTGATCATCTTATGTAAACTTCTATAGGGACTTCTACTTCGAATTTTATCACTGCATGGATTGGGATAAATTTCACCAGATCTGATACTATATTTAGTTTCCTGTAGTTGTACTTTGGACTTTGATTTGTCAATATGTTGATCATGTGTTACTCCAGTGTACTTCTTTCGTGATTCACGTGCAACTTATTTTTTCTTGTATTTGGGATCTTTTTGTATTTTTGAAGGTCCTTGCTTTTGCTATTTTGTTATTTGGTCTACATATTCGAATTGATAACATTGATCTTCTTCATAGAAGTTTGCTTTCTGTCAAGTGATGTTAATGGATGACTGTAAGGGTGAATTGATTGTGTTTATAAATTACCTTATGTAGTTCTAAGTTTTAATTTGCAGTTGCTTTCGTCCTAACGATAGCCACTTTTTCATAAATTTATTATGTTTGTTGAGATATCTATGTTATATGGGTGTTGTTTAGAAATGGCAAAAGGTACAAGAGGTCGACGCGGGATTGCTTCACGGCAGTGCAGGCCAACACCGTACCCCTCACCATGCTACAAAGAGATGCACCAAATGAGTTGTTCCAAGGCAATCAAAAGAGACTGGGAAGACGCGACATGCTCCGTGTGCATGGAGTGTCCTCATAATGCTGTTCTTCTCTTGTGTTCCTCCCATGACAAAGGCTGCCGTCCTTACATGTGTGGGACTAGTTTTCGCTACTCGAACTGCCTTGACCTATACAAGAAGGCCTATATAAAAGCAACATCACATGACAGCCATCCAGCTCATGGTTTACTCGGTAGTCAAGTTATCCGTCCGTTTCCCGGCCTGTCTGCTGGCAATTGTGAGTCTGCAGAGCTTGCATGTCCCCTTTGCAGGGGTCAGGTGAAGGGCTGGACCGTTGTAGAGCCTGCCCGAGAACATCTCAACACCAAGAAACGAAGCTGCATGCAGGAAAATTGTGCGTTCATGGGAACATTCAAAGAGCTCCGGAAACATGTGAAGGTGGACCACCCTTACGCGAAGCCAAGAGAAGTGGATCCGACTCTAGAACAGAAGTGGAGGAGGATGGAGCGTGATCGAGAGAGGGAAGATGTGATGAGCACCATAAGATCATCGATCCCCGATGCAGTGTTCTTCGGTGATTACGTGATCGAAGGAGGTCAATACGACACGGATGAAGATGAGGGCTTCGATATAAATCCCGAGGAGCAGAACCAAGGCATGGGAGTCGACGTCAATCGAAACTTGATGTCCATGGTTCTCTTTCTGCAGGCCTTTGGCAACCTGGGAGCTAGTAGAAGTACTCGACAACAAGCGAGAGACTCCAACACCAACAGTGCAATGGATAGAGGTTCTAATAGGTTACATCGTGATCAAGAGAGCAATGGAGATGACGACAACGATGATGGTGATGACGGAAACGAAAATCACGAGAATGGTGACGCGTCTCTCGTTGGCCGTCTACGCAGTCAAGGTAGAGTCCTTTTGGGGCGTTCAGGAAGGAGGGGAAGGAACAGAGAGGTAGGAAATGCTTGGATGTAACTAACTCTTAAACATTTGCATGCACATTTGCTATTCAATGATCCATTATTTCATGAGTTGTAAGATACTATTATTATAGGATAGCTCAGAAATATGGATTAAAAAAAAAGAAACTTGTTTCATGTAATTTATTTTTACTTTGTAATTCCTGGTTAATATTTTTTTTCTACCATGCTCATTATTTACTTGAAGAAGTATGTAAGCTCTACATGTCAATAGTCCTTTTCTTGATTGGTAAGGATATCAGCTTTGTAAAAAACCCTAACGATGAATCACCGGAGCTTGAATTATCGAAATTTGAGTATTGGTTCCAAATTCTTTTCCAAGTATGCAAAAATTTTATTATTCAGAATCATGTATCTGCATAGGGATGGATGCAAACAAATTGAATCGAAGCGAATATAATAACGTTTTCGAAGTGAATATAATAATATTTTGTTCATTTCGTTAAACTATTTAAATTATTTAATTTGTATTTAAATATTTAATTTTTTAAGTATATATTTAAAAAATTGGATTCGAATTCAATTTACTAATATTTGATTCAATTCGAATGTTTATAAGAAATGAAGATCAAGTTTAAATTAGAGGGTAGTATATATTTTTAATACACAAATTATGTTTACCATTTCAAACGTGAATTATTTGATTTGTAATTAAATTTTAATTGAATTGAAAAAATTATTAATTTAAATATTAAATAAAATTAAAATTATTTAATTCATTTACAAAGCCAATTTTTGTACAGAAAACAACAAATTAACGGTCGTGATGACTGAGCAGTGCAAAAGGCGGCTGAGCCGTTGAGCTCAACTGCCGGAGACGGAGGCGATGAGGAGGAAGCCAATCGCCGTGTTTATGGCATTCGGTACAAAAGGCGACATCTATCCCATCGCTGTAGCCATTTCATTTATTCTTCTTCTCCTTTTCGTACCGTTTCTGCAAAATCAGCACTTTTGTTTATGATTCTCTCTATCGCAGGCTATTGCTGCAGCGTTTGCTTCCGATCAAGAGCAGTTCGAAGTTGCATTTGTAACCCATTCTGCACATGAGGTTTGTTGCTTTGTAGTTATAGTTTAATTCGACTATATATGCTTTTGTTTTGCAATTAGGTTTAATGAATCTATCGAAAATCTGTTGCTGCTGTATAGAAAAAGCCCAAGTAATGTGCCACTTCATTCCAAGAGTACTTAGAAAGGCTACTTGAACAAGACATAGACCACTGAGGTAAGAGCTTGATGTGATGTCAAGAACTAATAGGTGGCATATAGTTCAGCAATCAAACACAACCTATTAATCTCAATAAAAGAAGATAATATGTGAAATAGTATGGTTATATTGGTTTCTCAGTGAAGTTGGTTTTAAGGCCTTAATGTTTGCTAAGTTGTTGTGTGATAATCAAACAGCACTACAGTTGCTCCTAACCTAATTTTCCATGTACAAATCAAATAAAAAAAACAGAATAGAGATCGATAGTAACTTTGTGTGCGAAAAGATTAAACAAGTACCAATGTATGAATTATGAGGATCAACTAGGATACATTTTGCAAAAGCTCTTAATGCAGGTAGGAATGATTATTTTCGTTACAAGCTAGGCATGATAAAGATCTGCACTAGTTTGACCTACAGATGGTATAAATTTTAGGTGGATATACTATAGGATTTATTTATGTGATTATTTCTTCGTCCCACAACAAAGTTGCTCAGCTTGTATGGATACACGGACGATTAGTAGATGAAATGAAATTAAAAAAAAGAATTACACTCTCAAATAAATACATTCTTACGTAGTAATATTTCTTTTTGATGTTATCATTAACGTTAATTTTTTTAACTTGCAGAACTTGAAAGGTCACTTGGGCGCAAAACGTATCACATATTTCCCAATCTCCTCCCCACCTGTTTTGTCTTTCCATCAAGACCATCATGATACTGGAGGTTTCTTTCCATGGTGTCTTTTCTTTTGGTCATGACATTCTCTAGTATGGACTATGGACTAAAACTATTTTCCCCAGTGGTTGAGGGAGTCGTTGACATCAATGCCTCAGTATAAATGTGGTGCTCTTCTAAATTAGCATGTTTTCCAATATGTTCATGTCTTAAATTTGATCTATATTACAGGCACGTTCAATGTGTCCTTTTCTCTACAAAAGAAGGAGATTACAAGAAAACACAGACACGAATGCGCTTCAGTCATTGAAAGGATATATGGAGAGGACCCAGTAATGGATAGTGATCTTATCTTCATAAATTTCTTTGCCCTGGTAACTTCTGACCAAGATTCACTGCATTCTTTATGATCATATACATTTGTAGAGAGATAAATCGGTTAATCTTCAAACATTGGCAATTTATAGCTTGGTTGAATTCAATAAACATAATGCAAAGTAATAGGGACATATGTGATGGTCTCATAAGTAGGGAACTAAGGGACTTGGTCATGTTATGATTGTACATGGAGAAAATACAAACATGGGTTAGGAAGGGTCTTAAATTTTCAAGTAGGCTTCACCATATTTTTTAGTTTTAAATAAATGAACTAACCGAAATGAAATGTATTCTATTTTCCTTTGCATGCTTATAGGAAGGTTGGAGTCTTGCCGAACTTTTTCAAGTCCGATGTGTGGTTGTTGCTCCTTATGTCGTTCCATACAGGTAAAGCTTTTGTTAGATTTCAGGCCATGCATATATCATGATTAAAGAGTCTCTCAAATATATATATAGGAAGATAAATCAGGGTTACAAGTGAAATGAGCCTAACTAGTGGGCCTAGATACTAATATTACTAGAAAACCAGCCTAGATACATGAGGTTAGAGTGAGACACTCTAACAAAAATAGTTGCATTGACTTTTCCTTTTACTCATGCCAGTGCACCCAGTTCTTTTGAACGCCAGTTTAGGAATGATTTTCCTCTTCTATACAAATATCTTCGAGAAGCTCCAACTGGTAAGGTATGCAATCATTCAAATGTGGATTTCAATTAAAACTAGCCTTTTAAATTAGCCTGGTTTATTTTTTTCATTCATTGATCTTCTGATGTTATTTATCAACTTGGTAGTAATGTAATTAACAGATTATAAGAGGAGAATGACATGTGCCTCACCCGAAAATGTCTTTTAATTTGCTTTCGGTTTTTTTATCCCAATCGTGTTACCATATAGATTGGGTGGGAAGATGTGATCCACTGGATGTGGCCACTTTTCGCTGAAGATTGGGGAAACTGGAGAAGTGTTGACCTGAAATTGAGCTTCTTGCCTTTAACGGTAGTTATTGGAGCCATTGAAACCTCATGTAATCTATGATATATGTATGAAATAAGACTACTGTTTTCTTCCTAACATAATTATCATCTATTCTAAACCCAGGATCCTGTAACTGACCTACCAGCATGGCATGATAGACCTTCATCTCCCCTGCTACTGTAAGAATATTTTTTTCTACTAATGTCTCAGTTGATATGCTGTGGAGGCTGGTTACACTGACAAATGTTCGTGTTGAGCTTTAGTATTTGATTGCTTTTCTTTTTTTAAATTTACCACCCCAGCAGTTATGAGCTCAATAATAGGCATAACTCAGATTATACAAATTTCTGACTCTTTCCTACCTTTGCAGGTATGGATTTAGTCAAGAAGTTGTTGAATGCCCTGGTAATAATCTAATAAATATTTATTTTTTTTCTATGCAATAAAAGTAACCGAAGAATGTATTTTTCTATCTGTGATAATAGCCTCTATTTTGAAGCACCGCCAAATTCCAGCCATCTATAAATACTAAAGAGCATTATGTGTTATAGAAATAAAGTTAGTTAGATAATTAGTATACTAACGAAAATATAAACGTATAAGTTGTATAAAAGTAGTAATTTTATGGGAAATGCTATGTGACCACAGTGTGGATAGACACACGGTGGTATTATTGTAATTTTGCTTAATAAAATATTAGTATTAAGTTTGGTTCACTTTTTTAATGCACAAATGCAATTACAATGATACCCTTTTACCTCCTCTTTGAAATTTCATCATTTAAATTTCAAATTTTGTATTAAAAACAATTTTTCACTTTCAATTCGTTGGGCGCGGCTGCTGATTAAAGTGAGAGGGAATGAGATTAAAACACGAGGGAAAAAATTGGAGGTATAATTAGAGCCAAAAATTTGTTAAGAGTATTATTGGCACAATAATTATAGTCTTTTTAGGAGAATAAAATATTAAATGGTTTGGTCCGGTTTTTAATTGAACCGGTCCGATTTTCTTAAAAAAACCCACGTGTGGTCGACCACAGTGTGTCCAAATAGCACTACTCTAATTTTATTTGAGACGCTATGTATAGCTTGGCCTATTTGGTGTCCACCCTGCCGTCCAACCCCCTCCATCCCATCCATAACAAGATAAGAAAAGAAGAAGAAGATTATCGGGACTCATTGACAATCATCTCAGGCTAATGAATATTAGAAATTTTAGCTTGTGTATTCTATGCATTTTTTGTCTACTAATTTTCAATGTTGCATGATATGATTTTTGATCTTACCAAACAATAAGATGCCTATACTGAGCTTCCATTTTAACACCTTATGTTGGCTCTCTTTTTTTTTCTTGATATTCGTGACTTATTCTTACACCATCATAGGTTACTGGCCATCTGCGGTTCGGGTTTGTGGCTTTTGGTCTCTCCCTGCTCAATGGCAGTTCTCTTGTGCCAGATGTGCAGAGATCATGATTCCCTCGAGGCAATTGAATGCTGGAGAAAATTGGTGTCCAAGTCATTTAAAACTAAAGTTCTTCTTGGATTCTTCAACAGAGCATCTTATCTTCATAAGTCTTAGTTCTGTTGGTAGGCAAGTCCGAGCTTGGGTGCTAGTTTTTTTATTTGTGATTATATTGGTGGCATTCGCTACAAATACCATGCATGATTCACCTGTCTTCTTTATATACCTGGCCGTATCTGTTAGCTATATAAATTAAAATTATAAAGACAATGTGTAAATATTTTTTCTAAAATAAATGATGCATGTTAACTGATGTGAAGTTAAGGAGTCAGTAAAGTTAGGGAGTCAGTATTCAGGCACATATCATGATTTTCGTGGTACTATCCTGCAAACTTGATATTAGTTGTTCATATAGATTACAAAACAATATCTTTGGGATATGTTAATAACTATCGACTTATGGTTGCTTGACCAAGACATTGCTATACTTCTTAAATTTTGGAGCAATAGATGATGCATAAATAGAACAAGTACACTTGAAATAATACGAATATAGGTATAAACTGCTGATCTGTAAGTTGTGTGGTTGGAGGTGTAATCCAACTGAAGATAATGATTAATTTTTTATCACTGAGAGAGGCACTAGGAATGCTTCGTCCAATCTATTGTTTAAATTGATATTATACATATATATATATATATATATCATACATTTGACAATTTCATTTTAACAAGTTGCTTTCCTGCAGCATGGGTTACTTCCGAAGTCCTCAGATATTTCTACAGGTCCTTGGGAGTGTTTTAAATATATCACAGCATAGATTCATTCTGTTCTCAGCTGGCTATAAACCTTTAGAGACTGCAATCAACTTACTTGCTCAGACAACAGGATCAGCCTCTGAGCAAATGCAATCTAGTGACATCCAGATCAGCCTATTTGACGGCCGACTATTTTGTTTTTCTGGGTGAGTACATGCAAAAATGCTCCAATATATAAACGCATGAAGGCTCAAAACGACATTCTTGCTTGCTCAACTTTGTTAATTTTTGGTTGCACCTTTTAATTCTATAGTTCTTGGTATAGAAATCTCTTTGGAGGCACTCTATCGATTTATTAAGTACTCGTCTTACATGCTCTTCTATAAACTACTGTATTTAACCATTTTCATTAAGTTTGATTTATAAACATCGATATTTTCGGGTTTTGGATTTGTAGGAGGGGTGTTGTTTCTCTTCCATAATATATTCTTTGACAGAGATTTAGATATACAGCTCTTTTCCTGCATATTTTATTGGTTTCCTTTGTATTATTTCCTTAGGCTGATAAGATGCTTTAGGAAGCTGATACCATACTTTTGTATGAACAGCGACATACCATATGACTTGCTATTTCCCAGATGTGCTGCTGTTATCCATCATGGTGGAAGGTGATATTTCTTGGTTATTTTTAACATCTCTTCCACCTCTATCTATATTGTGTAAATATTGAGAGTATAATACTTTTCTAATTTGTATATCACAACCACTTGTTGTAGTGGAACAACCTCTGCTGCTCTGCGTGCTGGAGTTCCTCAGGTTTGTCTTTTGTAATCAGTTTACTTCCTTCAAGTGTTATGCTTCTTCTTTGTGGTCCAGTAGTGCTTTCCCAACCTCACCTAATTTACAGCATTTTTATATATAAAAATGTACTTCACTCAATGTTATCTGATAAACGAATTATTTTTACAAATATGGCATAAACTAAGATAACCTTGGCCTTGAGCTAATATACCAAGTCGACCTTTTCTATTCTGGGTATTTATGTTTCTGAACGTTCTAACAAGCCTACGTAGATGTGTTATTTGCTGCAAACTAATTGATGTGCTGTAACAGGTCATCTGCCCGTTTATTTTCGATCAATTCTATTGGGCAGAGAGAATGTTCTGGCTCGGTGTAGCCCCGGAGCCACTCAACCGTGCTTGCGTGCTCCTGGATAAAGATGACGACAACTGCATATTACGAGCTGCAAATGAGCTTGTTCAGGCAATCAATAATGCGTTGTCTCGTGAAGTCAAATTGCGCGCAAGAGAGATTGCTAATAGAATTTCCAGTGAGGTAATGTTCATTTGTGGATCTATCAATCATTTTTCTTTCCTATCTAATCCTATCATAACGTCGATTTTTCATCACTACTCGTTTAACTCGTATCAAATTCCCTAGCATAACGTCGTTAATTCTTTTAGGTGTCGGAATTCGGTCAGATGTTAGATTTGACACAAATTAAACATGCTAAAAAATATAAAGAAGTTTACTCCATCCATCCCATTATCAGTCTACTTTGATCAAAAAACACGATTTGGGTCAAAGTAAACCGTAATAATGGGAAGGAAGCAGTATCAATATAGTTTAACATTATACAATAAAATTAAATAAATATGTCCGTAAAAAAGGGGTCGAGCTAACTTTATCGATGTTTTTAACTTCTCAGGATGGCGTTTCGACAGCTCTTCGTGTAATTAAAGAAGAAATCATAGGTGCATATTGATCTGTATCTTAATATGTTGTGCTTCCAAAACAAACAGAGTGCTGTTTCAGTATATATTTTCAAAACATAGTTTTGTTTTAAGGTCTTTAGTAATGATGATGGAACAAAAGAGATGAACACTGATTTTCATTTGAAGATATGGAACTGACTAATAAACATTGTTGGTACTAATCTTCATTGAATCATTTTTCTTTGTTTGTGATGTGAACTAAGAGACTAAATGGTAATAATGGTTCAGTTAAAATTACACCATACACATAGTGGGCAAAGTCTAATCTTTCACCAATAGAGTAAAAAATTACAGCCTCAAAAGTCTAAGTTATTGTAGAATAATTATTGTACTTTATGGATAGTGGATAGCTGGTTACAAAATTTATTGCATAATTAAATTCCAAAGACCAACAAGTACCTAATCTATAGTATTTTATTCTCTATTTTTGTAGTGACCATACTGTACTTCTGTGATTTCTGACAGTTGAAGAAAAATATGGACAAGTGTCACGTGCCACACAAAGTCCAACCATTTTTGTCCATTTCTCTTGCAACTATGTATTAGGTTTATTAATATCAAATTAGTAAACTTAACGAGCTCATGTAAAAATTTAAAAATTTAGATATGTTTGGTAGTCAAAATAAATTTAACGATCCATTTTAGTATTATACTAAATTTTTATAATTTACACATATTTTAAACCAAATATAATTTAACGACCAATTTTAGGTCGAACTGAAGAAAAGGCCTGACTTTCAAAATATTTGTAAAACTTGTTACTTTTTAGAATAACTAATATTATGGGTAGTAGAAGAAATAACTAGTCCCATATTCATAGATTTATTGATTCCTAAAGAAATTGTCATTTCTGATTATTATTGCATAATAACAATATGATAGAGAATGGTAACAAAAATGATCATTCCATTTCTAAATCATTCCTACATACGAATCATACCTTTAAGTTTTAAATATGAACCCCATAGTTTTACTCCCTATTCTTAGTTTGAAAATTCATCTAAAACTTAAATGCTTCTAACAAATATCTCAAAGATTATAACTTAGTCTATTAGTGGTTAAAACTTGACCCCAAAAAAAGTCTGTGCACTACAATTATCTATGCAATATAAAACAAAACAATTTATGACCACTGTTTCCTTGACCATTAATTTGATTTTCTTGAGAGATGACATTTCTTATATTTTTATTAACAAAAGAATGAGTGGAACCCCCAAACAATAATGCCATCACTTACCTTATATTTCTATAAATGGCAATCAATTACTTAGGAAGTTCCATTATGCTATCACACAACTAAGTTGGAACATCAAATTAAAAGTGTGTGTTTTTATAGGCTTTGAGAGGAGATAAAATGAGTGGGGGAAGAGGCAGTGCAATGGTGGTGGCGGTGGTGGTGATATTGGGGATGTTGGCGGCCGCTGAAGCGGCTAAGTACACCGTTGGTGGCGCCGGTGGTTGGACCTTCAACGTCGTCCGTTGGCCTAAAGGAAAGCGTTTCAAGGCCGGCGACACTCTAGGTACTTAAAATTTATAGAATAATGTTATTATTATTATTATTATTATTATTATTATTATATATACACGCATTATTACATGTCTTTTTGTTTCTTGATAAAAGCTTTAATTTAAATAAATGTCAAAATTTAAAAGTATTTAGAAAAATGATAACAAATTCATGTTTTATCATATTTCAGGCCCTTTCCAGACTTTGAAAGAGCTATCTTACAAAAATATGACTCTACTACTTAAAGATATGATCTCAATATTAAATTCTTATTTTGTTTTATTATAAGTATCACAAATAATATTGATCTCTTTCTTCATTCAAATATATCTATACTCACTTAACATTTAATCTCATTATTCGAAAAAATGTGGATTTTTTCTTCGACTCAACTTTCAAGACATAGTAAATAATAATTATTAGATGGGTATTTTTTCTAATTAAACACATATAATCTAATAATATTTACTCTAATAATATTTACTCTTGTTATCCCTAAAAATACGGACTCCTTTCTACACTCAAACAAACACATACATTTTATTAAAACTCGCATCATCCTCAAAACATCATAATTTTTCAGAACGGATTAATCATGAATCATTTTGATAATAACTTGGTTTAGAACATGAGTTTTGACATTTCAACACATATGAAAGAAAACTAGGGTTTGATATTAATTCAAAGTGTACATGGTATTAATGTGTGTGGTTTTGGTGTATGTAGTGTTCAACTACAACACAGGGTTCCACAATTTGGTTGCGGTGAACAAGCGCGGGTACAACGGCTGCACCACCCCCGCCGGCTCCAAATTTTACCGGACGGGCAAAGATCAGATCAAGCTCAAAAGGGGAAAGAATTTCTTCATATGCAGCATTCCTGGCCACTGCCGATCTGGAATGAAAGTTGCAGTCTTTGCTTCTTGATTTTCTTCTTTGTCATGTTTCTTAGTCTTAACTAAATAATGTTCCCTATATGACTAATACTATTACTACTACTACTTGTTGAGACTTTCAGAGACATATATCAATGTAAAAATAGCTTTATTAATGTTCTTTATTTCACTATCTCATGAACACGTTCGTAAACTGAATATTCATTGACTTAAATCGAATAATTAGATATTACAATTATTTATAATAAATTATAATTTTTAAAGGTCTAAATGATCCAAGATTGAATCGATAATTAATTAGTGATATAAAAGATTTCGATCTCACAATCACGCAAAACGAATATAAATGATAGACTTTATAAATCAAATATTTATTGATTTAATCAAATAATAAGATATTGCAAGAAAAGGAGATATATATATATATATATATATATATAAATACTCGTTAACAATTAAATATAAATATCTAGACCGTAACAATATTAAGAAAATAAATTATGCTAATCTACACACCAAACCCATCGAAATTCTTGAAAATCTTCGTAATGTTCATTTAAAGAATTATAATTTTGTTGAGATTTTGCAAAATGTGTTTTAATGACGTAGTACAAATAAAAAAAAAATTGAAATCCGATCTACCGAATAACATTCATGCATTAATAAACTCTTAAATTAAACAATAATTCATAATTATTTAGCAAATTATTATTAAGTAAATGGTGCAAAACTAGTAAGTACACTAAATCTTATACCGTGCAGTTAATTAATTTTGACCAACTTTATTTGGCAGCACATTTCTATAAAAACATTTATTGTTACAATCTTGCAAATATTTCATTGATTTAATAAACATAAAAAACAAATTCCATTTGAAACACCACAAATTATCTAGAGAAAAAAAGGTTATAAATATGGCCAATTTAAACCAAAATAACAATAGTACATATCAAAGACAATCACTAGTTCATACTCTTGAAGATAAAGAAACAATTGTTTAAAGAAAATGTACAGAAATAAATTGAATTTGATCACAGTTGGAATAGTTATTCTGGGTTTGTTGCTTTGCACCAATCCGGCACTTGCCACCACCTACATCGTCGGAGACTCGACCGGCTGGAAATTCAACGTCGCCGGTTGGGAAAATGGCAAGAATTTTAAGGCGGGAGACACTCTAGGTATTTTATTTTATTTTTATAATTTTCTAAATTTGGAAAATTAAACCTTTCGAATTCAATATTTAGTAGAGGTGGCAAAACATGGTCCGATCTTGTCAGACTCTTGTGAAATAGCGACTGGGTTAATCTAATTTCAATTTCCATCATGTTTGAAAATATGAAGCCCAATTTGTTCGAAAATACTTTTTATTACAAAATTTAGAGTTGGGTCAGATAGGCTCAAATCCATTAGACTTTTGTATATTTGGACGTGTCCAATTAAATTCAAAATTGAATCCGAATCGGATCTTAACTAACAAGACCTAACCTGACCCGAATTAGATCAATTTGCACTCTAATCATTTTTCCACTTCTAAAATTTAACACTAAAAAAAGTTAAAATTTCTACATATTTTTTAAACTTGTACAAATTCAAGATCTTTGCACATATTTTAACAAAAAAATGTATAAGTTTGCATCATAAACTATACCTAAAGATGAATGAATTTGTTATAATGATCATAAATTGGAGTGCTAATTAATGAGATTATTTAAAAGATTTAATTATAATTTGCAGTGTTCAAGTATAAGAAAGATTACCACAATGTGGTGATAGTGGACAAAGCTAGCTATGATTCTTGCACTGTCCCAACAAATGCAGAGACATACAACTCAGGCAATGATGAATTAACTCTTCTTGAAGGCCCAAATTACTTCATTTGTGGTGTTCCTAACCACTGTGGATTAGGGATGAAGATTGCTGCTGCTGCTACTGCTGCTTAAATTTCATTACAATATTATTGCTCTTGCTTGTAATCAAATAATTATCCTGATTTTGATTTTGTGATATATTAAATTAATAATACTTCTTTTGTTTCACTAAAACTTACTTGATTTAATCAAATGTACTCACAGATTTTCAAACTAAGATAGTAATAATGAGACATATGGTGTAACTACTATCATTCATAGTTTTTTTCTACTTTTTTGATTTATGCAATGATGGAGCATTATTCAAAATCTACTGACATATGTAGGAATGTCTAGTCGGGTCGGATTAGAATGAGTACATACCTGAATCCCGATCTCAAAAAACTCTATGACCCTATATGAATTAGAATTTTAGGTAATGGAATCCAAATCGGGTATTTAGACATATTCAAGTACTTATAATTATCTAACCAATTAGAAATTTAAGTACCGAAATTTTTTAAATTATCAAATTTAAATATAATGTTATGTAATGAATAAAAAAATCAAATTTCAAGTATTCCGTATTTTCGATTGGATAATGGGTAAAACCCAAACTCGAAAACTATAGAAATTAAAATTTTGAATATCTAATGAATCCGTTCCAAAATTTTGTAATTCAAATATCTGAATACCAAACTCTATGTAGCTAGTATCGAATATTAACCAAAATAGTCGGAAGTGGCCAAGCACATCTAGACGTATACTTAGACAAAAGAAGCAAATTAAATTAAATTAAATTAAATAGAAGACATTGTTTTGCAAGGAACAAAATTACAAGACGATTAGAAATAAATTAAAGAAAAGAAAGGAAAAAGTGAAATCATGAGGACTTATTCTTGCTATGGCTATTAGCATAATTCTTAGAATGAAAATTAAAAAACAAAGCCAAAAGGGAAGCATTGAAGAAAGCATTGAAGCACCAGCCGCGGATCCCCTCGCAACCCGACCCGGAAAAGTGGAGTCGGAGCATCCAACCCGAAATCGCGAAGCTGAACACGAACTGCACTATTTGGAGGTCGGTCACCACGCGCTTCCACCGCGGCCTCATCCCCACCGCGCACAGCAAGTAGTACCCGTACATCGCCACGTGCACCGTCGCGTTCGTCACCAGCGCCACCGGGAACAGCGACTGCGGCGCCGCCAGCCACACGTAGCACATCGCCACCACCGCCGCGTGGTGGTACACGTGGAGGAAAGTCAGCCGCCGCCGCGACCGCTCCCCGCCCAGGAGGATCAGCAGCGTGTCCACGAACTCCAGAATCTTCGAGAAGTAGAACACGTGGGCCCAGAAGAACGTCGGGCCCCGCGGCGGAGTCTCGCCGGCCGGGAAGCACACGGCCCAGGTGGGGAGGCGCGGCGGCGTTTGGTGCAGGGCGGAGAGGGTGCAGCCCACCGCCATCGCGAGGGAGAGGAGGCAGAGGGTGAGGCTGTGTGCGGCGGTGATGAGGCGGAGAGCGGCGGCGGGGAGGCTGGGGAGGAGGGGAAGGAAGCGGCGGAGGGAGAGTGTGAGAATGAGGTACGTGGCGACGGCGGCGGTCGCGAAGAGTGGGGAGGCGCCGGGGGTTTCGTTGGGTTTCCACTCGTACTGGCTGATAGTTGGGTGGTCGACTAGCCAGTGGTGGGCGGTGGCGTAGAGACTTCCCATCACGCGCCGCCGTGAAGAGGCTCTTGGTTCTTGATTGGGTAATTGCCAACCGCCAATCAGTTATTGCCCTCTTTCTGCCTTCTTCGATTTTCTTTATCTTCTTTTTTTCAAACAAACGATTATGCCTTTATGAGATGAGGATTTTGGACATCTAAATTTTTTTGTCGTGAGATCCTATATTTAATTTAATAATAAACATTACTATTATTATATTCCTCCCAAAAATAATACTAGTATTGTTCAATTTACAAGCAAAAAGATAAAGGTACCTAAATTGAAGTTGAATTTCAATATTTTTCTTGACCTAATTCTGTAAAATAGTACAGTTGAACAAGAAATGTGCTGCAGCACTTCATTCAACAGAGCTCATCAAACTTCCTTACAAAAAGTTCAATCTGCACTTCACAATTATTAGAAGCTAGATACGTTAGAAAGGCAAAAATTAGTAAAAGAATCGATAAAAATGGCGCTAAAGCCTTCCCGAGAACGATCCCATCAAAATCGTTCAATGCTCAGTCTGGTGCGCAACCATGAAACCTCAACAATAACACCATAAACTTAGTAGCTCTTTAATCAGAGGCGCTCACTAAGCATTCTTGCAGATATAGTGGAGTAGGGCAGAAAATCCAAGTGTATGTTGAAAACCTTGGTTCAACTTAGCTTGTGGCTACCTTCCTTTTAACAATTCTCTTCCTCCTAGCCTTGGGCGCGGGTGCAGGTGCGTCACCTTCTACTTTAGACTCGGTTTGTCCTCCTTGTCTGATCCCGAGAAGTCCAAGCCCAGAAACGACAGCATTTTTAGATATGAACCATTTGGAAGAAGAGTGATTGGTGCCATCTGAAGGTCTGTTGTAAGCCTTTAAGAGATCATCCGAGTGAACCAATGGATCAGCTTCAATGCCAAGCCAAGCCAACCTAGATGTCTCTCCAAGTTGAACATTCAAAACCCTGCAAGGAGATAGAGAGAGTGAAAGCGAGGCTCCAATTACTTTTACCCAAGTCAAAAGACTCAAAACTATGTATTCAACCAATCGAATCTCATAAGAACAAAATTCAGTTTATAAACTGTAATAACCTCAAAGCAGTGCTGAAGAGCAGAGATACTCCAATAACATCGAAGTAGCTGCTTGTAGCTCTTTCAAAACCACATAACAGTTGATATCGCAGATTCCCATAAAGACCAAGGAAGGCTCCATAACCGAGTGCATTGGTGCTCACAGATGGCACCGTCACAGATAACCTAGTAACAGCCATTGCCAGAGAAAATAAAGACAAGGTGTCAGGAAGCTTACCAGGATAAGCATATCAACTAGGACATATTATGCGACTGTTTTCTACCTTCCCTCCTTTTTACTGGCTGCAAAATTTGAAAGAACACCCTGTGCAGCTCCGGCTGTAAATCCTACCATACTTAACTGTGCAGCTTTGTAAAGGAAGGATAGAAGTCTCTTTTGGAAATCAAAGTCTCTATATTTGTAGCTACTTTCAAAAATATTGTTTGGAAGTTTTTGCAGAGTATTCTGAAAATCAGTTTGGAAGGTACTTCCATATGAACGACAAGGGGCAAGCGACCAAACAGCAAATGCATTGCAAGCTGTCACAGTGAGCACATTGATGAGGGCAAGATCCCATTCCTGCTTTATCCTGCCGACATGGAAATGACAAATGTTCATCAAGTCCAGTCGCACGTAAGAATAGAGTAAGTTTCCTTCATTTTTATTGAAATGTACCTTTCTTTTCGATTCTGGATCTCCCACAAAACAGAACAACCAATTGTAGTTGATTGCTCGATAAGTAGTCTGAGCATAAATGCTGGATCTGCAATCATCCTGTCAGAGAAGAATCAGATCAAAACATCAAAAATTGAATTATTAAAATGGGATGAAATAATACCTCAAAGCAGACTCGCCCAAATAATATAGTGATATACTAACATATAATGTCTAACTAATAAGATTGTTGTATACGTCTCCAACAGACAAGCTAACAGACAAGAAAGATAATAAAAACCTTGTAATATGTGCCCCTTCTAAGACTACACCCATGGGTGACTTTTTGTTGACCCAACCCCTAATTAAATTATTCATTTTGCAAATGGTTGTGACATTAGAAGAATTGAGAGTCATTGAATGACTTTTCAAGTTGAAAGTCAGCATTTTTCATTTATTTTTAAATTAATGTTGTTTGTATTTTTGTTGTGACTTTCTTAAGAATGTCACCAATGTGGATGCTCTAATACCATCTACAGTTTATAGAACATGGATATAAACAATCTTGAAAGTGGAATTGATTGCAAGAAACTTAACCAACCTGCCAATAAATGATCTAGACATTCCCTGCGGAAGAGACCGAGATATGAACCTTTCTGTGGTTGGCCTGGCATTGATTGCAAGAAACTTAACCAATTGAGCAGAACTAACCAAGCCCTGTAGACAAGCAGAAATCAGATACATTCCAAAGAAAAGAGGGAAGAAAAGGGACATATCATTACCATTTCATAAGCTTGACGAAACCCATCAGGCAAGTCCATGATTGTCTTTTGCCACTCATTTAATACAGCATCAATAAATTTCCTATCAAACAACTGCAGACAGCATCAAATATTAGTCTAGATGGTTCTAGCCATTAAATAAATAGAGACTGCTCATCAGACAAAAAAATTCAGCTACTTGTTGGTCTGTGAGAGATTTATTTGTTACCTCCTCCAGAATGATTCTTCTCCTAAATGGGCCGCCCTCCTCTCCCTCATCACCCTCATCAAAATTGTCAAAGTAGTCATCATCATCACCCCCATCATCACCTCCATCTCCACCACCATGACTAAGACCCTTTCCTTGATTGCCACCTCCACCTCCAGTTTCAATCTGCCATCAAATAATAAATAAGAAAAAGAAGAAATCCATTGCCTAGATTACACGTGAATCCCTGAGAGATGATTTTAAGTATACAATCTAAAGAAAACAGACAGGACAAACAATTTTCTTGTTCAAAATCTTTAATCAAGTAAGCTCAAATTATTATCACCACTACTAATGACCGAAAACCCGATAAATTAGAGCTACATAGCATAAAATCATGAAGGTAATTGCACCACTGGTCAAGATAGACCAATAGTTGCGTGCGATAAGGAATAGTTTACCACGCAGCATCCACATACTGATTTATGGTAATGGATGATGGAATTCAGTCACCAAACATTAAGCAAAAGAAGATGAACATAACTTCACCACCAGAACCCAAAATCTCATTCCCAAATGCGCTAGTCTCGAGATGTTCAATAAAAATCTAGCTGAAGGATTGCTCAATTGCTCGAGGAAATTGGTGAAAAATATAACATTTCAACAATATGACACAATAATATTCCCTATCCAGTATACGCCATCAGAGACGAATTATGAAGGAGCTCACTGATAATTAACAATTTCCTTCAGAACATAACACTAAGTCCATCTTCAATCTCTCAGCTTTTTCCTTACTAGAGAAGTGACAGTGCATAATTAAAGAAATTCAAGATTACCTGAGGACTACTCTTCACTTCCTTCTTCGTCATATCCAGCTTCGATTTCTCCAACGTAACTGCTCCAAAAGCCCCATACTTCCCACCCTTCATAGTGGGCCCATATTCCACGGAGCTCGAAGGCCGCGACGAAGGTGAATCCGGAGACACCTGAAAGCATCTCTCGAGGTACGCACTAGCCTCACCGTCCACTAACGCCGAAGACGAAGCCCTAACTTTAAAATAACGCCTCCGCAGCCGACCGGCGAATGGCGGCGTCGCTGGACACACCGAAACGGTATTAATCAACTGCAACTGCTTGGACGACAAGGATTTCGTCGTTGGTGCGAGAGGCATAATCTGCGCCGTTTGGAACACTGAATGAGACATTTCTCGTTTTGCTCAATCTCCTTCCCCTTCGTTTACTGAACCGAATCGAATTTGAGGTTTTGGGTTTAACTACTCGTGGAGAAATGAAGATGATATCGATAATTCTCTCAATTTGAGAAAGAGAGAAGAAAAGAATTAGGGGTGAGGATGAAGTTAAGGTTTTGATCGAAAACGAGCCAACTATGCGACAAACTCAGTCAAACTCAGACGAGTCGGCTCGGCTCGAGTTGGATGAAACTCTGTTAGCAGATCAGGGTTGTCTACCCGGGTTCGGGTCTGGGCCGGCCCAATATCATAAACAAATCGGGCCAGTCTTTATTAAGTGGGCCGTTGAATCTCCCCACAACACGACATGGCCCAATTATTGTGTTTTCAAAAAAAAATTACTTATTACAAAATAAATATTATATTACAGTATTATATAGTGAACTATGATTAATATGTCTAAATTTTGGAGTTCAAAAAAATTAAATGCCTTAAATATAATCAATTACTAAAGTAACAAAATTGTTGAAATTTGAAAATGATATGTATGTATGTATGTTTGTAGGTAGCTTTGGAAGCAATCATCCTTTTCCTTCACTAAAGGTGAATGATTGCATTAGGAAATGGCAAAAGCCATCAATAGAAGAAACCTCTCATGCAAAACCTTTTCTCCATCTTTCCATATTGTGTGTGTATATATACATGGAATATAAGCCTATTTCTAAGTAACTATTTCCCTCTTTCACTTGTAATAAAGTTGTTATTTCATTCCATACCATTAACATATATAAGTCAAGCATGTCTAGGGTTCCTCGTCGTCCCGGTGTGCTAGTAAACGGCGTTCGACAAGCCCGAACATACCATTACTATTGGTGCCGGCATTGCCAACGTTCCGTGAGAACAACCACCACCAACCCGTCCGAAATACTATGCCCGATCTGCTTAGGACAGATCAGGCACGAGCTGGATGCCTCCAGGCCCGACCCGCGTATGGGGGTGGGGTCAGGCCTGGAGCCATCCCCCGGCTCTCGTGTGTTAGATGCCCTAGCCCGGATTCTAGACCCACCCACCCCTCCTCCCCACCACCACCAGAACACTGATGGTGGCGGGGACAATAGGCATCGGGCCTCAATACTGTTACAGTTTATGGGACAGGACTTCCATCCCTCCAGGCCAATTTCGCCCTCGGAGAACATGATGCATGATCTCCGAGGGTTGGCAGAGGCTCCACCAGCAGCGGAGTGTGAGCTGCCGCAGCTGGTGGAGGTGAGGGAGGAGCACCTAAAGAACGAGGCGTGCTGCCCCGTTTGCAAGGAGGATTTGGAGGTGGGGGAGAGAGTGAGGGAGCTTCCCTGCAAACATCTCTACCACTCCGACTGCATCGTTCCGTGGCTGCACGTGAACAGCACGTGCCCCGTCTGCAGGTATGAGGTCGGAGGAGTACGACCTCCATACGACGCTTTCGAAAGGGACGGCCACACCAACTTCTTCTTCCCTAGTGGAGATGATGATCATTACAATCTTCAAGACTTTGGTTACACACAAGAAGAAGATGATCATGAAAATTGGAGTTGGAGGCGTGTCTTCTCTTTCAGGCCTTTCAACTTGGTTCTCAATTGGGCTAATCTCTGCCTTGATTTTCTTGATCACAACATTTCTCATGAAGGTAAATCAAGACCATTTCTATAAAATTTGATTTATATATATTTGCTAATTAAATTTATACATTTGAAGCATCTTTATACACTTCTTAGTTCTGGTATTGTTGTCTTGTTTTTAAAAATAGCAAAAAATAACTTCTGAATCATATTAATTTTTTTTATCTTTCATACCACATTTCTTAATTTATATATTTAATGGAAGTGTTAGTTATGGTTGGTGAGAGCAGGTAACTCGTGGTGGCGATCTTGGCCGATGCCTTAGCCCTATGTCTCCTTTCATTTAAATTGAAGGTATAATTGTTTTCAAGGTTGACGACAAAAGATGAGGAAAGTTCTAGAATATAGCAGGTACATCTCCCTCTAAAACACGTATTCTTTTCACAAATTTAACAAATTAAATGTTTTCTTTACATGTGTAATGAGATCAAACTGACAACTACTTGAAAAATGAAAGATTTTGAAGCTAGGCAAGGCTCGGGACGGATGATGATTCAAGATTGAAGATATGAAATAATATATATATACATATGCTAATGTAAGGCAATGTAGCATAAAATGGGGCACAAAAAAGATTATGTGGGTGCGAAACCGGCTCGTGACACCCTCTCCTCTGCAGCACGGGACTCCCGGTTGGGCTCGGGCTCTCGGGCAGCGAGCCCCTGCCCGGAAGCCCTCGCTGCGGATGTTCTTATATGCTAATTGTGGGAGAGTAAGTGAGTAACAATACAGTGTAATCTTTAGGGGAAAGTAGATCATGTTAGAAGATAAGTCTCATTTCTTCAGTAATATATAAACATGATGACTACTCAAATTTGTTAATGTTAGTATTTATCTGATTCCAACCTACATCATTACATGTGGTTGCAAATCCCAGAAAGAACCTGTGCATCTTACAATTTGTTCTTTCGGAAACCTGCAACTAGGCGAAGCGAGCAGCCTTTGATGCTCGAGTGTATATTGAGTCGAAGATGCCATCTCAGCTTCTCTGGACTTCAACTCCCCTGGTCTTCTCAATGCACTTCACTCTTCACCACCAAAACTTCTATACATGTCTTAAGAACTTAACTCGTGTACCTCATCTATAGCATCCAGAATAGGAGCAGGATCGTCACGGCTCCATTTAAGCATCGGATACTCTGGTTGTAAGCTACGAGAGCTGCAAGTGTGCATCATCTTATTAGTGAAATTATGCAACAAATATATAGTAGATCAAATGTAGGCAAACAAACAGACTTCTCGATTTCGGTCGAGCATGTTTTTTGTAACTGAATGCTTCATCAAGAATTTTAGTTACAGCAGATCCCTTACAGCATCCTGTCATGTTTTCCCCCATTCAAAATATTTGCAAATAGACAAACCATGCATTGAATGAATGGTATTCACCTTAATTGCATTTGAACCAATAAGACTAAAAATACAATTTTCTTCCAAGATGAACAATTACCAAGAATATCATCAATATCAAATCTACAACTTTGAGGCTGCAGGGGAGACTAGATATTTTCGTGGTACTTACATGAATGAGTATAGGACGATGAGACATGCAATGGAGACACCAAACCTTTCCCACTTTTATCTTCCGGACTTTGATGAGATGGACCACCAGCTAATGGAGAATAAGCTGGTGAGGCTTGAGGTGTTGATACTGCTGCAGGTGATATTCCGGTGGGACGAGGAGAAAGGTATGGAGAAATTTGGTCAGGACGAGAAGTTGGAGAAGGACTTGGTGAATTATCATTAGAACCACAATGTTGACAGCCTTTAGCTGCAAAGGGTGTGGGAGAACCAGAATTTGGAGATGAAGAATGGTGAGGAGCATTCTGTGGACTGGCTGAAGGTCCATAGGCATAACAAGTAAGACAAGGTGGTAGAGCATGATGTGAGTCCCGTGAAGGGGCAGGAGAATAAGATGGCGCCATAGATGGTCCGGTATGATAAGGACGTTCTGGTGATGGACATGGAGAAGGCATAGGTGTTGATACAGGCGCTGGTGGATAGAGAGTATGATTCAGAAATGATGACAAGCTAATTTCCTTAACTTTTCCAAAAACAGAATGATCAAGGCCAAGGTTTTCCTTGGAAGGTGTCTGATTAATTATTTGAGCTAGCTGTCTTAGTCTCTCTGGTTGTATAGGAATATCAGATGCAACTAATGCTTCAACCATGACAGGAGGATCTTTAGTCGATCCGTGCTTATTTGTTACTTGTATGTACACCATCTGTATCAAGAAAGATTCTATCGGGTCAAAAACAAATTGATGAACCAAAATCAGACTCAATTACCAAAGGATCCAAATGCCAAAGGTACAACTACATATCAACATGGAAAATTATCAATTGAAGTCTCGATTAAATGGAATTTCAAATCTGCGAAGTTATCTAGAAAAGGGCTATAATAGAATAAAATGAAATAAACAGCAGCTGCTGCAGCAGAAATAGTAGCTCAACCAGATTAAAAAAGTTGATTACTTGCAAACTTACACAATAAGTTCCAAATTCTAAGCTAAGGAAAGCAACTTGGAGAAATCTAACACTGGCTCTGAACTGTAGAATTTTAAAGTAGAATCTAATTTACCTCATTGGGCATCAAGTGCAATCCCAGTTTTAGTTGTTCTTTCAACACCAGAAGATTTTCTTTTATATCATAAATTGAGCTATTTAGTGTGAAATTGACGATAGGCAAAGACAGCAAAGGAGCCCTCTCTGGAATTATACTAACTCCACCAGGAAACTTTATAATCTCAAATGAAGAGGGTTCTCCAAAAATTGTGGAGGTCAGGGTCAAGTTGGATTGTTGAAGAAACAGATCAATTAGAGACGATTTCAATAAACTTAAGACCGCTGGAGTTGTATTATTAATTGAATCAGGCAGGAAGCCAAACACCACGTCAGTCCAGTTAGATGAGTTATTCCAGGTAGATAAGTTTGTCTGGTGCATGGACAGAACAGCAACCTGTAAAAAATAAGTGATTATCAAACAATTCTTCTTTCCAACTTGATGGTTGGAAAAGCAACTACTGATGAAGAATAATACTGAGGTCAACCTTCAAGGAAGGGACGCCTATCTCCTCATTGACATCATATTCTAGCCTTGAAACATACGGTATAAGTTCTGAAACTGGCTTTTGAAGCTGGAAATATGATTGAACAGTTGCTGAAATAAGAACCATAACCTTAGTCAGACAAGGTATGAAGATTTTAAACAGAACCAACAATAATAAACAACCATTTTCTTCCACGTAAACTCTTCCTATATAGAAACATAATAGGGATAATGGCATCAAAACACAACCTTTCTCAACTTCATGGCTTATTTCATGGTCAAAACTCAAAACACGCAACTTTTCTGAAATTTCTGGTTTATTTATTGAATTTTTAATTTCGTATAAAAATGCGCAAACGCTCAATTTATTCTCAATGTTATCCAAATTTAATTTGAAAATGGCAGATGAAATCAACTTCAAGCACTACCAGCACGACAAAAAGGAACAGTTAGAAACAAAACGAGTCGAAGTACCAAAAATCGATTAGGGGTTTCTATCAAGCACATGATATTAAATCAACCGCACAACAGAACCCTAATTCCAAAGCAATCACAATTAACTTCCTGGAAATAAATACAAAAACAGCAATTAAGAAAAAGGAAGAAGCAGCAATTCACCAGCGAGCTTGATGGAGCTCTTAGCTTCAAAGCCAGGTTGCTTATACCGAAGAGGGAGAGCCCAGAAGAAGGCAGAAACGAAAGCGGCGACACTGAGAATCAAAACCACAGCGCATTTGAAGCTGAAGAATCTGGAAACTCCCATGGCACAACTCCGGCAGAGGAAGGTTCTGGAACCACCATAGGGCTGGTGCTGCACAACTGGCAGTTGTTGATTACCGGCCTTCCCCATTCCCACCAAAGCATCGGTTCCGATCGATTCTCTCTCTGCAAATCCAATTCTCTAGAAATCGCGTGTGTACCGGTGCACGTACTGGACTGGGATCGAGATGGGTTTGCTTCGATTCGGTGCCTCACTCTCACACTCCCTCACTGTCAACGTTTCTCTGTGTAGAAGGTGCGGAGACAGCTTGGGATGGTAATGGAGAACAAATGCTCTCCTCTTCTTCCCCTACGCGCATAACCATTAAACCCACTCAAAATCTAATGCTTTTTCTTTTCAACTTCTCGAATTTTTATTTCTCGAATTAATAAATATTTCATAATTTAAATATTTCTTTAAAAAATAATTTAAATTTGGCCAGTAACTATTTTTTATTTTTTTACATAAAAACGACCAATCTATAAAATATTTTCGATTTATATCCTCTTATAGTGATCAACCGAAGGTAAATAAAGTTATATGCCAATTGCAAGGGGTTTGATGAAATTAAATATTTCAACTTATTTTGACTAAGATGTTGAAAGTTTGTTTTTTAATCAAAATAAGTCGTAATAGTAATCTCTTCGTTTCTTTAATGATGACTTTGTTTTTCTTTACAAGATGTTACATTAATATTATCTTATTTTAGAAATAGCAAAAAAATAATCATTAAAATTTGTACATTCTATTAAGTTTTCATCTTTTACGCCATTCTTTATTTGTTAAATGCAAAATTTGAATAAATCGTGCTTAATTAGACAGTAGAAATAGAATATATTCCTTATTTTACTTGCAAAATATAAATAGATCATGTTTAATGGGACGGACAGAAAAAGTTGCAGGATATATAATTGAATACAAATATACAATGTTTGGGTACCCAACGTTGAGGGCAAGCAAAGGTGAAAATGAAAGTGTTCATAATTCATATGATGACAATGCACTTGAAAGGGGAATAGATAAAAAAAAGTAGATAAAGTCGAACAAATTCAGAATAAAGCCCATTTATAAACCCATCCACCCCATTATCCCATTTATTTGGTATAATTTGATAATCCATTTATAATCCATTAGTATGTATGTACTCATCATGGTGACCTTGGGGGAATCTTGGTTAACACTTAACAGTATATTTAAATTTGATCTAGAATTTGAATCAGTTTTCCAACATCCAGAGTGTTGTGAAAACGGAGTTTTCGTAGTCCGATCACACAAAATTTGTGCGATATCGTGCACAGAACGACGAGCTCTGTATAAATGAAGTTAACAAGACATGCATAACATCCCATGGTTTCACAGTTCAAAGCAATGTAGGTATTGATTCCATAAAAAGAAGTCATTCATCAGCACAAAATTTATGTTCAAGACAGAAAAGAAAAGGTTATAAAATACAAAGTTATACAGAACTAGTTTTCTCCCCTCTAAATCAGCTTTTTCTTTTGGAAATACCGTTTTAAGTGCAGTATTTGGGTAACTGATACCACAATGCAAACTCCCAGTGATAGCAGACTGTACCAAGCCACACGAGCATTTGTCGTTTCGCTTACAATTCGCATCTCTGCTTCTCTGCAACGACCAAATTTGAATTGAATTGGATATAAAGCGGTATTACATAGGAACAGCCCTACTATTTGTGAATAATGAAATACCTGTTTTTGAGATACAACAGATTTTCATGGATGGCCTCGACTACTCCTTCAAGCTTTCTTAGCTCAAGCTCAACACCCTACTAGAGGAGCAAAATATGTAAACTATTTGACAGCCATTAAGGCTCACCTTTAACACAATAACACTTACAAGCTATATACCATGAACTTTGATAATATCAGAAATATCATACATTTGAGTACAAAACCTACAAGAAGCCATCAAAATAATGTGCTACTAACTTGCTGTCTACCTCAAAACGACAACATTTGTTTCCACTTTCCACAATAATGTGCTAATAAAGTAGAAAGTGGAGATTGCATTAAGTTCTCACCTCGATCTTCTCTTTTCTAGCAACTGAATCCCAATCCTTTGCTGCTATGCCTGTTTTCCAGTCAATATTGATACTTATATTGCCACCTCCTGTATTGTGGCCGTCACCCCAAAAACAAGCCAAATAATTTCCTCCCTCAGTAGTTGTAAATGCAAATTGTCCGTGAGTTACATTTTCTTGGTGGTGGAGGTTATTCCCATAAGGCGAAGTTACCTACATTATTAACATAATCACATTAGTCAGACAGACATCGCAGTAAATATTGACAATGCTATTTATGTTAGGATAGTCAGCTAGTAGAACCTAAACAAACGGATGTGGCATCTAATCGACAAAAAGTTCTAAGACACAGAGGTGCAGAATTATAAACCACCTATTACGAGCCAACAACAAGATTAAGAGTTATCCTACTAATATAAAGTATGAAACTCTCTTCTAATTGAGGGAAAAACTAAGAGATGTGACAAATTCGTAAAGGTAGGAACAAGCGCAATACAAATATTCTAAACAACTTACTTTCCTGAGGTTTTCACTTAGTTATTTTTGCAGGTTACAAACTTACCCTACCATTTCAATTTGTGCAAATTATAGGTAGAGATATCTTTGGAAAGCCTCCTTTTGCTCGTTTCCCTCATAACAGAAAGTACTTACACTAATTTCTTTAAATGAAATTGAACAAATCCACTTCTCTGATTCCTTAACCTTTATTTACCCATATCATTAATTTTCTAGGATTCATCTGATTTCTTGATATTTAACAGTTTACTAAATATGAAGTACAATGTAGGATTGTACGTTACAAGCAATGAGAAGAATTCACAGCTGTCAGCTGATATGATAACAAATGCACAATCATGCAGATTTAGAACTGAAGTTGTCTACCATTTCTCAGTCAACAACTAATCCAAATAACATTTCTATCTAGCTTCGATTAATTCAACTTAGCTTGCATTAAAACGAGCTTAGCGAACTAGCAGCAACATCGAAAAGGGGATAAAAACGCATAAAACCCCTAACCTTGGCAGAAATGGTGGGGGTGGATTGAGCGTGGTCATCGGAGATGACAACATAATCGGCCAAAACGACGACGTTGCTCTGGATTTCTTCGGAGACGCACTTGGTGCCACTCGACGGCAAACTCAACCATACGGCGTCGCTCCTCCGCAAAACGCACAGAAAAGCCAACACTAGCACCACGCCGAGGTTGGCAGCCGACACCATCGCCTCTTCCGCTCTCAGAATAAATACCTTTGCTCGATCTCGAACGAGATTGGAATCTGTAGAAGAAGGCAGAGGTTCGGAGAGTTCGAAGCTCTGTTGAAGAGGCCGGTAAGTTTTTGTTGGGATAATAACTAAAACAACCTCAAGATTTGGGGATCAAATCCCAACTAACTGAATAGAATAAATACTGATCTACTTTGAAATTTTGAAAGTTCAAATCTTTATAAATCAAGTTCGCTTTCGGTTCAATAAAATAAAATTTGAGTTCGAGTTTATATATGTATATATTTATTGGATTAGTTCGTGAATTTATTATAATATAAAGTTCGTGAACTTGATAATTTAATTGAGCCGACCTCAAATCCATCACTCAAGTTTTTGTTCAAATTCGTTTGTTTACGAATATATTATCGAATTTTAATTGAGCTCAAACACTCTCGTGTTCTAAACGAGTCAATTCAAACTAAGTAGTATTCGATTTAACTCAAATCGTTTACTGTACGGACAATCTTATTATTGTACACCACATACAAATGTAATTATATCGAAGCATATAATATATTTTTCTGTTTTGATGAACCAATTTACAAGAGAACGGTAAAGTTGTGATTTAATTTTAGTCCTGAATAATGAAAACGCCTTAAGCATATATTATCTTCGTCTCGTTTTCACTTTCAAATGTGCAGCCTAATATAAAATGGAAGGTCGTTATTAATTCACTACTCTGTCCATATTAATAAACCCACCAAAGTGGGGTGATAAGTTATATGGGTTGAACAGTAACTAATATTAAATATTTTACTTTTACTGTTTTTTTATTCTTCATCGTCTCATCTACCGTACCAAACTCACCCTTAATAAGAGTATGCGATTTACACGTTAGTAAACGAGTCAAATCGAGTTATATATTTGATTCATTAAATTTGTTAATATGTTCGAGCTTATTTGTTATCGAATATCTTCAATATTTTTAGAATACTAGTATGAACATATAAAGTTTGAACTCAATAATTAAATGTCTAACCAAACTTAAATAAATTATCAAAAACTTGAGTTAAGCTCGAATCGACTAGCTTTCAGTTTGGCTCGGCTTGTCTACAATCTTAATCTCGAATCATATATGATGCAAGTATTGAGGAAAATAAAATATTTATATTGTATTGGTCTAAAATAAATAAACTGTCTTTTATCCAGGGGTGAACAAAATTAACCGAATGTGAAATATCAAAATGAACCAAATCGAAATATTAAATTTGGTTTGGTTTGGTTTTATTTTTTTATCCGAATTTTAATTTGGTTTGGTTCAGTTTCGTACAAAACCAAATCGAAAAATCCGAATTATTTTATTTGTATTATAATATTTTTTTATTTTTATTAAATCAATTTATTTTATCATATATATGTATATATTTGTTTAATTATATGTTATCTTATATTTCAAAATATTAAATATTATGTAGGAAATTAAATGTAATACTTCAATATTTTTTTTAGATTTACAACAAATAGAATTATAATATTCAATAAATTATGTAGTAATTGTTATTCTTTGAAACTTATAAAATATTGAATTTACATTTACGATTTTTTATTATAAATTTTAGTTTTAAACTTTTTAAAGTTAAAACTTACTCCCTCCGTCCCAATAAGTATGACACAAAATTTGTGGGCACGGTTATTAAGGAGAGTGTATAAAGTAGTGTAAGAGCGATAAAGGTGGTAGGGTCCACACCTTTTTAAAGGGATAACTTTTACTATTTTAGAGATGTGCCAAGGTTAGTGGAACGTCCAAATAAGGAAATCGTGTCAACGGAGATAGTATTTTTTATTACATAAAAATTAGTATTAAATATATATATATATGATTGGATTTTAATAATTAATTATACTTAAATTAAACGAAATTAGTTACTAAATAAAATATTTGGATACACCAAACTAATTTGAACCAAACCGAAATAAATTTGTTATTTTGATTTTTTGATTTAGTTTAATTATTTTTTTTCAATCCAAATTATAATTTGGTTTAGTTCGATTTTTGGCAAAAACGAACCAAATAACCGAGTACTTACCCCTAGTTTTATCTTTATCATAGTTTGGGAATCTATGTACATTGGGGGTTAGTGGGGCCGGATGTGTCACATTTGTCAAAGCCCATACATAAGCTGTCTTAAATCTAACCCACACAAACACAACTTTTATGACCGTTAAAAGTGAATCCAGAACAACTTTGTTCTAAAGTAAAAAAGGGCCATTGCTTCGTTGAAGTTGGTAGTTAAATTAACACTTACTTGAAGTACTCTATTAATAATATATTAATTTTTTTCTTATATTTTGTAAATCATTTGTCAATAAAATATTTTGTTTCAATACGAATTTTGAATTTTAATACCGTATTTTAATTTTATGTAAAAGTGTGTAGTTAATAATTTATTATTTTTAAACAATTATTTATGTTGATTGAGTTTGAATTTCATTTAATTTATTATTTTAAATAATATTAAATGTATACAAATAAGTGAATTGAAATATCACCTAATTTATTAACTTTTAATAGTATTGAAGGCAGAGCTAGTAATATATTTTGTTTATGGTCTGTATAAATAGTAAAATGGAGTAATAAAAAACATGGTATGATATACATCATCCGTTCCTCTTTAGTTGACACGTTTCACTAGTCTTGAATATAAAACATGTCAACTAATTTTTAAATTTGATGAACCATGATTATTTATCTTAACAACGATCTTCCATTTTATATCGGGCCGCACACATGAAAAGAAAATTCTACCAAATAATTGACGAAACATGATTATTTATCTTACGCGAAAACTCAACCCAAGAATAAAAACATCACTCGACTCCTCCACACACTCGCATTCTCCACCATCACCACACACACACTCTCTCTCCCTCTCGCAGTTGAAAAAGTGAAAATAATGGAAGCCCTCTTTTCAGAATTCATAATGCTTTCCGACCACGCCCTCTGCGATAGGAGCTTCGATCCATCCGCGATCGAAGGCCTGCTGAGGCTGTTCGAGGTGGAGGCGTACAAAGAGTGGGCCGATCTGGAGCTCCGGAGCGAAATCGAAGCAAACGAGGCGGAGGATTGCGTGGAGGAAACCGAGGAGCATCTCGAATCCGCGATGGAGAGTGCCATGGAGGAATTCCGCCGCTTCGAGGAGGAGATGAACCGCATCTGCACGGAGGAGCACGACGCCCTGCTCAGCCTCGCCGGCGCCGCCCGCAGGATGGGAAACACTCTCGAGAAGGCCGCTACCTTCGCCTCCAACAAGTACATCGACGCCGCACTCAATTCCGCCACGGCTTCCATGAAATCTGCTGTCAGATCCATCGCATCCGCCACCTCTAAGAAGGTTCACCCTTCCTAGCTTGCTAGATTTGCTCATCTGACGATCGGAGAAGGCAACATCCATTTATTTCATTTTCGTACATCTTCTTTTCGCCCTACCTCCTAATTGATATATAATAAATATGCTAAATATTTCAGATTAGTTCTTCTCGATTTTAACTTGTTTTACTGTCGACTGTGGCTGTGTTGAGAGCTGGAAATGTGGATGCTATATTATATTACCTCCGTCCCATTATTCCTTCAAAAACGTAATCACTCAGTCAAACATTCTACTCATGCCTCAATTTAAAATAGTATTATATTTATCATCAATTCAATCCAACATTCTACTATTCCTCCCCCTTCCTAACTAAATAAAATTTGATATTGAGTTTAATTTTACTAACTAGATAATAAAATTGTGTAAGAACTAAAATAACAAAATCAACACATTCACTTAATTTGATATTTGAAAATATGCATTTTTTGATATTAAAAGTATGAAGATGAAAATATGCACTTTAATCAGCAACTAAAAATTAATAAATTATTTGTTAAAAATTTAATATTTATTTACGACATCTGTCACAAGTAGATGTTTGGATGCGTTAACTCTGCCCGTCAGGAGCAGGTGATCGATTATAATTCATTTAAATCATAAAAAGTAACATAACCACAAAGGCTCCAAATAATTATTGAAGGCTATTGTAAGTAATTTAATATGGGGATTATAATTGTGAAGCCCATAATACTATATTTCCTTCATTATACTAAGTTTTTCTTACTTTCTTGGGAATTTGAACACATTTATGAATAACAATGCATAAAAGCTTACCTCATTCTTTAGGAGATACTAATTTATAAGAATTTTTAATTGACAATAAGCTTATTAACAGATGGTGTATTTAACATTAAATTCTATTTATTCATAATTTTTTTAAAAATAATTAATTATTTATTTTAAAATTTAACCCATACCTAACTTGGATTTGCATAATTTGGGCTTACTTGAGGATCTCAGCAAAAGCCCAAAATCCCTAAAGTGTATTTATTTATATAATAACACAAAGGGAGAAAGCAATCTCAGAAATCAGAATCACAAGAGAACAAAATCTAACCGTCCATTAAGTGGGCGATGAGGATTGATCTGGCCCACTTATTTTCATTTCCATTTTTAACCTTTTGTATCTCTTTTCACTCTCTCTCTCTCTCTCTCGCAGACTAGATAAACCTTCTTCTTCTTCGTGCAAGTATCTGAAAGAAAGCATCGCACTCTTTGAGCTTTCCATCCGAGCTGAGCAAGCATGTCGGAGGTACTATTTACGCATTTATTTCTTCGTTTTTTTAGATGTGAATTGTTTATGTGCATCTCAACTCTCCTTCTTTTCTATGCATTTTAGTGGATTTGACGATTGGATTGCATATTTTGATTTTTCCGAGTGTCTGGATGTAGATGTCTTTGTTGACGTAGTTGCATTAGACGAGGAAGTTAATGTTCAAAATTTCGTAATTCGTTTTCAGCTCAGAGCTCTTATGATGTTTTTTTTTTCGCAGTCAACGAAAACTCATGTGGTTCCTAAAGAAGGTGAGCTTATCTGTGCACAATATTTGTGATTTTGGGGCAATTGGTGACCGTAGGAGTGCACTGACGAGGAAAGCATGCTAGTAATGGAATTTGGTGTAGGATTGATGAGGGCGTGATTAAGATTTGTTATAATTTTACATTTATTTATATTTGAACTACATAAATATATCTATGTTTTTGTCATGATAAACGATTGTGTTTTCTTAAATATCTGAATATTACTATAATTTTGCTTTGAAGAAGAGAAGTCTGGTGCGGCTGAGGGTACTTCTACTTCTACTGAGATACCGTCTGGGCAGAGAAGGGAAGCCCCTCCTTCAGTTGCTGGAATGCCGAATCCATTTGATTTCTCAGCTATGTCAGGATTGCTTAATGTGAGTATGCTTTTCAATTCCAGAATTTCAATCATGCAGGTGTTCCGTGGTGGCACTTAGCTATGCACCTAGAGTACCATGTCTCACATGTTAGTGTACTCTAGGCGATCAACCTGCAGTTCAGTATGAGTTTGATGCTTGCTAAGTTTTATTGTGTGTTTGCAGGACCCAAGCATCAGAGAACTAGCTGATCAGATAGCTAAAGATCCTTCATTTAATCAGATGGCAGAGCAGCTTCAAAAAACATTTCAAGGAGGTGCTGTTGACGATGGCATTTCAAACTTTGATCCCCAACAATATTACTCAACGGTGCAACAAGTCATGCAGAATCCACAATTCATGACTATGGCCGAGAGGCTTGGTAGTACATTACTTCAGGTAATTATTGATCTTAAATCCACAACTTCGATGTTATTAGCAAGTTTATCATTCTTTTTATTATTCCTTATATAGGATCCATCAATGTCTGGAATGCTCGAGAGTTTGACAAATCCGGCCAATAAAGACCAACTCGAAGCACGAATGGCACTTGTCAAAGAGGATCCATCTTTGAAGCCTATACTCGAAGAGATTGAGAATGGTGGTCCAGCTGCAATGATGAGGTTAACCATTTTCATACTTCACATTTGTGTCTGAGCTAAGATGAAAATGCATTTGGGAAGTGATTCATATTGACATTCGAGCTCTCATCGAGTCCCCAAAGTATCAAGTATAGCAGCGAGCTAAACCCCATACAATATCGATCAGAAATTGTTTATGAAAAAAAAAAAAAGCTCCCTAGATATTTGTTCCATATCCAGCCAGCCCATATAGCCATGTAAATGGGTCAAATGCAGAATTTCATTAATAATTACATAATTTTTTATATGTTATCTTCTATTCTTCTATAGACGATGTCAAACTCTTTCTTTATTATTTTCGTTGTTGATCCACCTATTTATTATGCTTTATCAATTCTGAAGCTGTATCACTCATCAGGTACTGGAATGATAAAGAGGTTCTTCAGAAGTTGGGTGAAACAATGGGGTTGGCTGTTGGAGGAGAAAGTGCCACATCTGCTGCTGATACTGCTGAAGACGAAACAGAGGAATTAAATGATGAGGAATCCATTGTTCATCTCACTGCTAGTGCTGGTGATCTGGAGGTGTGTCCGACTTGATACTTCAATAAAATATTAATCTAGCCATAGTTCACAATAAGATTACAAATTTTACAATCTTCTGAGTTCTGATTAATATCTTCTCATGCTTCTATTGAAAAATTAGGGCTTGAAAAAAGCTCTCTCTGATGGTGCTGACAAGGATGAAGAAGACTCCGAGGGAAGAACTGCGCTGCATTTTGCAAGTGGATACGGCGAGGTATTTCCTCGTGCTGTTATAATTCACATGCTTTCTGCTTTTGTCTTTTTTGATCCCTCATATCTTCTCATCTTTCATGCTACTGTTACTCGGGATAATATTTTTTCCTAGGTCCTATCTTTACAGCCTCCTTCCCCACAGCTGATAGAATCACCTTTTCGTGATCCCAGGTTAAATGTGCTCAAGTTCTTTTGGAGGCTGGAGCGAAGGTCGACGGTTTGGATAAGAATAAGAACACTCCTCTCCATTACGCTGCTGGTTATGGCAGAAAGGACTGTGTGGAGCTACTGTTAAAGAACGGCGCTGCTGTGTAAGAAATCCTAATTCATTTTCATCATAACTGATTAACTTCTATGCCCTAATCTGATCCGGCCTTTTCCTTCCCGTCGCTCAGCACTCTTCAGAACCTGGACGGAAAGACTCCTATTGATGTCGCGAAACTAAATAATCAGAATGAGGTACTGAAGCTCCTCGAGAAGGATGCATTCCTATAAGTTGGCGAATTGTACGATCTCTGTGTGGCTGCACGCGTGGTAGTAGACGAGACTCTTCTACTTCCATTGAACAGACGAGCCCTGGTATACCGACGTGATTTGTTGCGTTTTTCATATTAGCTGGTGGTGCCTGATCCTAGCTTTTTCTGGATTTAGTTCCAATTGTTTGTATTATACTTCCTTGCATAATGATCAGGAGTGGTTAGATCTTATGAAGAGGGGGTTATTTTTCATTTGTTTCTTCTTTTGGTGTATTGATGATTATAATTTTATGTACTTGTTCACGATCAGATTAGCAGATTGCTAATTCATACTTACTATTTTTTTTCACATTTGAAATTCACTTTATTATTATTATTTAAAAATAGTGTATAATTTAAACTTTTTGACCAAAAAAGAAAGTGTGTGATACAGAAAATTTTTGAGGCGGATTTATTGAATGGTCGTAGTATGTTTGCCTGTTGTCTCAAAAATAAACATTATATCTATATGAGATGATTGCACTAAAATTCACATATGCAATTTTTTTTTAGAACGAATTTTCTATCACATTTTGAAATTAATATAAAAAGTCATTTCTATACATGCCAATATAAAATACTAACGTTTTTTATAATAACATGCAATATATTCTATATCAATTTTGATCTAGTCGAAAAAAGTTGTTGAAAAAATTGTAAATTAATTTATTCAACGACAAATTTAGAAAATAATAGAAAAAACTGTATAACTTCAACCAGATTAAAATTTTAGATTTTAAATTAGAGATCAAATTTTAGGAAAATAAATATATGTTTTTTTTTTCTTGTAAAAAGTTGACTTGCCTAGAAAACGATAGTTTTTTTTTCTTTTCTTTTTCTTCCTTTTCATTTAAAGTGAGAAAATGAGAAATATATATGTAGTCTATTTTTTCAGTTTAGGTAGAAGAAGCATAATTCGCCCAATTTCCTACTTCCCGTGAGCTTAGGGTTTACTTTTGCATCCCTCTCCTTACGCTGATTGTATGAACGAAGCACCAATTTTGTCAATAATATTCAACCGGAGGTGGTTTCATTATTTTTATGCTACTTTCGATTAATTTTTTCATTCAACTGAATTGATAAAGAATCGTGGTTGGTTGGATTCGTTGGGTTTTGATTTTTTATTTTCATTCATGTTAATTGATATAGCAGCTGAAGGCTCAATTTGTTGGAAAAGTTAAGATGGGAAGAGAGAGGCCAGTATCTCGGTCGCCGTCGCACCGTAGAAAGCGCTCGCCGTCGCCGTCTGAGGTGAGGTACGGGCACCGGAGCCGGAGAGAGAGAAGCAGATCCCCTTATTCATATAGCAGGTGATACCCTTTTACTTTACACTTTTACGTGCCAGGGTTTTCCAATTTTTATTTATATTTTGATGTTACACTCAATTAAGTTTAAGACGGGAGGGGTGGGATTTGCTACAAGCTCTAGCGGAAAGGACAGCTCCAGCTATCCATTTTATTGAACAAATCACTATGGATTAATCATCTGCAAAAAAAAAAAAGTATTACAATAGGTGGTGTGATCATTGATGATTTTCTTCCAAGTTTTGCGTGCTTTTTGTTGCCATTACCATAGAAAAGTGAAGTTTTTTTAGGGGAATGATTGAATGAAGATAGACCAATCTTTTGTAGCTTGATTGAAACTAAATGTGACGATGATAAGTTATTTTAGGGAATGGGTTTAGTTTAATCTTGACTCTCGAGTATTTTTAGATTCATCTTCTAATTTGAATGAAGGTAACTTACAAAGTTTCCAGCCTTTTGTGGATGTATTCAGGTTATAACACTTCTCCAGATTATGGTGGTGTGCTGTTGTGAACATTATATGTAATGATTGCTCATCGTATTGGTTCTATTTGTTTTAGATGATCTAACAGATGCTTACGGAATGTGTAACTTTGGTGTCCTAGTGCCATGTTGCTGCCTATGAGAGTTTTCGCTTTCCATCAGCACCTTGATATTCTACATGCTTATGGTTGTTGAGTTGATGATCTGTCACATTTTGTAAAGCTGCTGAATTGTAATTTTAATGGCTTGTGCATCCTCATGCTGGGAATTTTTATGTACCAAAAGAATTAGAAAGTGAGATACATTATCTTTAAAACGTAGGTTGAATGAGGTAGTCAAGATCATTGGTATTTGGTAAATTTAGAAAAGAAACAAAGACTCCTTCTGACTGAGAAATGAGCTGGTGATGGGTGCCGTTGGTGTTATTTCACTGATCAGTTGTGATAATAGCAGTGTCTTATGATAAAAGATGCAGCACCCAGTTTATTCTTTGCAATTTGTGAGGTAACTGTACATGCTTTCAGCATAAATGTAGGTTTGGAAACACAAGGTTGTGAAAATTGTAGAGGTCAGTGTTTTCCTTTAAAGCTCAACTACGTCATTGTATTTTACAGAAGACAAAGGCGTTCATTATCCTCGCGACACAGAAGTCGCTCTCCCACTCCAAGACGTCGTAAAAGCCGCTCACCTACACCAAAACGTAATAAAAGACAAAGAAAAAGGAGTACTTCTTCATCTCCTCTAAGTGCATCCCTGCACACTGGTACAAAAGAGATGAAAGATGCAACTGAAAATTTGAAAAAAGAGGAAGAGGAGAAGAAAAGGTATAATTATTACAACTATAATATTTTCCCTTTTATGTTCAATTCCTTATATTGTTTGTTGTACTTTAGTGATGTGGTCTATTCTTGGATTCAAACTTCCATTGTATTTTGGACTTGCTAATATTCTTGAATTATTTTCGCTCTGGAGGCTGATGATGGAAGACTAACATATACTGTCAGTAGCTAAGTACTGTGGAGATAACTTATAGAGTTAAGATTGGTGATAGCTTGGACATATGTAGTCATTTGATTACTGTGCATGAGCATCCGATGATAGTTTATATATATATATATATATATATATATACCAGAAATGGCTGTTTTAAAGAGTCGACTTCTTCTGGTTATTATTTATTGATTACTTATTTTCTTCACTATCATTTCTAGTTTGTTTCAAAGTCGTTCATCTGTTATTGCCTTCTATCTGGCACATTGAAAGAAGACCATTAGTTTGCAAGAGGATGACTTATTATAGTCATATGCTTCTATCTTTTGGATCTGCATAGATTTTTTATCTTGAGATTATGCATTGACAATTATTTATTGTTTGTCCTGTTTGGTCCTAGCAGAAGGTTTGACTGTATAATTACGTTCCTTTCATTTTAGTTTATGAATCAGTTGGATTTTATAAAGTTTACCATAATTTCAACTCATTCACACATTACAAAAGAAATATGATTGTGATCCAAGTAGATAAATATGCAACTAAAAAAAGTATATGCAACAAGATATAATTGGTGGAAGTTGAATGTGGGTGCTGCCTGTGTGCATCTCTGTTGCTTATTGCAGCTAATTTAAATTCTCTTACAGAGAGAAGTTTGGTTCATGTCATACTTCATAACCCTTTTGTTTATTTACTAATCAAATGACATTCTCGACTTGTCATCAACTGAATTCATATATGATTACTCATCTTCTCAATTCATAAATGGGAAACTTAAGGGTTGCCGGACCTGGTATCATTTCTTAGTATTAGAAACCTACATTCAAATATGCAGACAGCATTCCCATGGACTAGTACATATTTCCACTGTATGGGATGAAGTATTTCAGCAATTAGTCTGGAACTGCTACTTTTTACTTGATGCTCTTCTCCACAGGATTAATTGAAGGAGTTTCTGGTATTGTTTATTTTGATGATCCATTTGGGTGCCTCGTTAATCTACTGTTCACCAGATTTGAAACTGAAATATTTTGGATCAGGAATCAATTTAGAGGTATGCTGTAAAAGCATAAGCATATATATCATTGTGCCTTTTTCAAACTGGAGGTTAGTTTGCAATTTGTTTAAGTTCTGAATTTATGGAGCCTTGAAAGACCAGCATCGCTATGTAACTTCCTCAAATCTTTTTCCTTGAAGGAATAGAACGGTTGTAGTTTGCTTTGAAGGGCATTTGACTCCGTTGAGAACTAACTTCGCTCTTACTGGATCAGTGGCTATTTTTGTCTTGACATTTCTATTGTTTTAGCAGGCGTCAACAGGAGTTAGAATTAAAATTAATAGAAGAAGAAACTGCAAAGAGAGTAGCAGAAGAAATCCAAAAGAAAGTTGAAGAGAGCTTGAATTCTGTGGCGATCAAGCTAGAGATACAGAAGCGTCTCGAGGATGGTAGAAAGAAACTTGTTGTTGAGGTTGCAGCCCAACTCGAAAGAGAAAAGGAAACATCTATTATAGAGGCTCGGAAGAGAGAGGCAAGTATTTATTCTTCTGCCGTGTGTTATATATATATCCTTCATACCTCTCGGATTTTTATTGGTCTAATCTAACACAAGTGCAACACTAAACCACTAACAACATTTATGATCTCAAGTGGAGAAATGAGAGACTAATCAAATGGGTGTTTTCCCATTGCCTCTAAAATTATAATTGTTAAATCATTAAGTATTTGCATTTGAGGATGTTATAAGTTTATATATAAACCACTTACAAACTTGTACAGGAACAAGCACAGAGAGAGAAAGAAGAGCTAGAAAGGATGATGGAAGAGAATAGGCGAAAGATAGAAGAAGCCCAAAGAAAGGAAGCTTTGGAACAGCAAAGGCGCGAAGAGGAACGCTACAGAGAATTGGAAGAACTTCAGAGGCAGAAGGAAGAGGCCTTGAGAAAGAAAAAACAACAAGAGGAAGAAGAACGAGCTAACCAAATGAAGCTGCTGGGGAAGAACAAGTCTCGTCCAAAGGTGTCGTTCGCGCTAGGTATGAAATGACAAACGATTGTATCTCGTCTCGTGTTTTTATTTTTGGTGGATTCGTTATTAGTATCTAGTGAAGTTAGGGGAATTTGTTTCAAGTTGGGGGGTACTTGAGCAATGCTAATGTCATCTCTTGTGACATCAATATAAGATTGTTATATGAATTAATCTGCTTAGATTAGTTTAATATGTCTATCCACATTAATTGTATGATTGTTTAAAATGTCTTTTTAAGGTACCTTGTACAATGTGGTTTAATATCATCTTTTGAAGTCACGAGCATTACTTTTCTTGATGTAATATTTAGGTAGTTGGGATACTGCAAACTATATCACATACCCTATTTTGCAATTTCAACTTTACCTTCAGGCCTTGGTGATTAAAAGCTCGATAGAACAAGTTCTTGCAAATTAAATTAGACTAGTTTTATATGCATACTTTATTTAGTATAATTACGTTTTCTTTAAGAGATTTATTTTTTGAAATGACGGTTAACAATTTTATGGCTCTTTAAATTTCTCTTTTTATCATTTTAAAAAAAAAATTATAATTTCACAATTTCTTCCTTCTTCATATTAATTTATGGAGAAATAACTAAATTTACATTGATAATATTATCTTTTTTCTACTAAAATTGAATATAAAGAAATGATGAATTATAATTTAGATGATAATAAAAAAAATAAAAACTCTACAAGATGATATACTCTTAATCCTATTTTAATCCTATTTTGGTGGGATAAATTTATGGGGGAAAAATCAAAATAGCACTTTTTTAATAAGAATCATAAATAATAACCTTAAATATAAAAAAGATAAATAATAGCCTTTTTTGAAAATATTAGACAAAATTAACCTTTTACTTTTATTTTGCATATTTTTATATTTTGAAAATTCATCTTCTTCCATAAAATATTGAAAAATCATCGTCGTCCGTCGTTCTTCTTCTCCGGTTGTTCGTCGTCGGTGTAGGCAAATCATCGTCGCTCGCCTTCTTCTTCTCCGGTTGCTCGCCGTTCACCTTCGGCCGCTTAATTTTAAATTGTTAAAACACACGAATCCCGCAACCTCGAGGTCGCGGGTTTCGTGTGTTTTAACAATTCACGTAAAACACATGAATCCCGCGACCTCGAGGTCGCGAGTTTCGTGTGTTTGTATATAATTCACGTAAAACACACGAA